>JABJVR010000029.1:5248300-5272885 GCA_025773905.1 Chitala chitala
ATTAAGATTCAATTAAAAGCAGAAATTGGCTGAAGCAAAAACCTGCACCCACTGCGGCCCCCCAGGACCATGATTGCACACCCCTGCTCTATATTGTTCTTACAAGTTCATATAATTAGTTGATTAGAACCAAATATTTGTATTTATGATTGTAATTTGATTATTTTATATAATTATTTGTGTTTTTATGTCTTCATTCATGTTTTGTCTCCTTTACTATATTCCAAATTTAAAATTATGTCTTTTTTTATTCTGGCTACTTAAATTCATTTTGGGCTACCAAAATCTGAAGAGTGCCTTCGGATTTATAAAATTTGCAATCCTTGAGAAGTATAGATCAGGTTTGGGCTAGTAAAAAAAAAAAAAAAAAAACACTCAAACTTTGAAAATGCCATGAAGTACCATTACATCAATTACAACAAAATGTAATAAAGACTATGGCATCACCACAAACCTGACAAGAGAAGGCCGCCTACCAAAACTCACAGAATGGGCAAGAGAGGAGAGGAAAAAATAAATAAATAAATAAATAAATAAATAAACCCCCCCCTCCAAACATAACACTGATGGAGCTGCAAAAATCCACAGTGGAGATGGGAGTATCTGTCCATTGGACCACTGTAAGATGTACATTTCAGAGTTTATAGTATCTGATAAACCAGACATTATTTGCTATCAGTAGCATAAAAAAGTCTGCTTTTATATGTTTAGAAATTATTCAATGTTAAACTTAAATTTTTATGGAGACTAAACAAGCGGTTTAAGGTTAGTTTGAATTCTGTTTGCAGTAATCATGGGACATTTTGTGTGAGCAAAGTCTGGACTCTCTAGTTAGCAGTTTATATATTACAAAATCTTTTAGAGTTATATTACTAGTATTGCCAATATTATTGTCATGCTAAGTTTAATTTATATTAAGACTTCCACAACACTTAATTCTAAAACATAGTTCCAACTGAGCAAATGCAACCGTGATGTCGTGCCACATTATAGGGTAAATGTACAATCGATATGGGCTCCGTTTTTTTTTTTTTTTTTTAAACCAACCATAGCAGTTAATTACTTTCAGAGAACCACCTTCTGCCATTCTTGTTTAGCTTCAGTATTAAAAGGTGAGAGAAAAATCGCACCATCTTCACAATAACAGGACCAATACAAGTAAAACTCTAAAAATATTTGCCTAGTCAAATGCATAAATTAACAAGACTGATCTTGGGATTTTGTGAATCAATACTGAATCAAAACCATTGCAATTAATCATAAAAAATCAACAATTTTCTTGCACCCCTAACAACCACTACAAACAGAAGAAAATGATACAGAAGACAACTTACAATTCTTGGAAAACTGTGATAGTTCTGGCATTTAATGTTACTAGGAGATGTAATCAAAGCCAATGTAAAGCACAGAAATAAAAGATAACCCTTGGCTGCAACCATAAATCAAAGGAATTCATACTGATGTAGCCAACTTTTAAAACTACTACAATGTAATAATTAATGTTATTTAGCAGTTACAATAATTTAAAATTGGCAGTGAAAAGTCATTTATTAATAAGGCCACAAAAAATGCCTATAAAAATTTAGTTTCGTTTTACCACTGCTAAATTGTGTGTGTACACCAATAAGAACCATTCATGTTACACTCATTACACTTCTTACACTCCTTACACCGATCAGTCACAACATTATGACCGGTGAAGTGAGTAACATTGATTATCTCGTTACAATGGCACGCATTTTATCCCTGAAGTTGATGTACTGGCAATAGAAAAAATGAGCAAGCGTAAGGATTTGAGCGACTTTGACACGGGTCAAACTGAGATGGCTAGAAGCCTGAGTCAAAGCAACTCCAAAACTGCAGCTTCTGTGGGATGTTGCCAGTGTGCAGTGACCAGGACCTTCCAAAAGCGGCCCAAGGAAGAAAACAGGTGAACTGGCAACAGATTTGGGCAATGTTCTGCTGGGAAACCTTGGGTCCTACCCTTCATGTGGATGTTACTTTGACACATACCATCTACCTAAACATTTTCAGTAACAATGTACACCCCTTCACGGAAACGGTATTCCCTGCTGGCAGTGGCCTTTAACAGATTTCCCGCCACACTGAAAAAAACGGTTCAAGAATGGTCTGAGTTTGAGGAACACAACAATGATTTTGAAGTGATGACTTGGCCCCCAAATTCTCCAGATCTCAATCAAATCGAGTCTGTGGAATGTGCTGGAGAAAGAAGTCGGATCCATGGAGACCCCACCTTGCATTTTACAAGATTTAAACAATCTGCTACTGGCAGCTTGGTGCCTGACACCACAGCATACTTAGGGTGTAGTGGAATCCATGCCTCAGTGGAATAGGAGTGTTTTGGAGGCAAAAGGGAGACCTACTTAATGTTAGGCATAATGATATGGCTGATTGGTGCATGTGCTCACGCATGTCACGTCTTTAAAAACAAGAAATATGTATGTTGCTAGTGTAGTATCATACATCAGTAGGACCTACACACATAGTGCTGAGTGGACGATACAAATCCATGCAGACCCTACACACTCAGAGCTGAGAGCAGGATTCAAACCCACAAACCTCAGTGTAAAGCACAAACAAAGCAGCCGTTCACAAGAATGTGTTAGTTGCTCAGGAGAAACACACAAATACCTGCACAATATATCCAAATGAAACTTAACACACACAATTATATTTACAACTCACTGAGCTGAGACTGAACCACAGAAAAGCTAAGTGTTTGAACAAATGAAGGAAAGAGCAGAGAAAGCAGACTGTTTTACATCAGGTTCACTTTCTGAGCATCTTCACTGCCTGGTTGTTTAGCTGGCATTTGTAGCACAGCAGATCCACAAAGCTGAAGATATACACCACATCACATAGTAAAACTACAAGCTCACATTTTTAAATGTCACCCATGCCATTTGTGTCAACATAAAAGCTGGAAGTTCAAAGGCTTCATATACTATACCTCTGGTGCAAATTCCCTGCAGACAACAAAGCCATTCTGCACAGTCATCACACATCTGTCAGCCTGCCCCATATTTCAATTTGGGCTGCCAGACACAAGACTAGAACTGATACACAAATCTTTTCTGAGGGCCACACTTTGCTAATGGTACTTTAAACACAAATGGTTAACACAAATACTACAGTGCCCTTCCATTGAATGTTAACTAGAGCAACCAAATATGTGTTAATTATATTAGTTTTAAAGTGGGCTTTAACCATTTGTCAAAGAATACTAACTGTTTCAAAAAGGCTGTGGTACAAAACACTACAAGTGTTTTTATCAGCACCAAATTCTGTTATGTAACACACTGACAGATACGCAATTTAAATTTTTTATTAAAATCTGGAGTATTGGTTTGGGCAGTATTATGGTATTCTGGGGTATTTAAAAATAGCAACGGTATCCCTTTAAATACCTTCATGAAGAAAAAAAAATTTAATAAATCCACTGTGCACTGTAATGTACGCTGTTTACAATCAATGCCCAAAGAGTGTGTGTTGATGTTCAGCAGCAGCACCGCTGCCTGTGTTTGAAGATGCTATAAAACTAACGTTGGATCTCCTGTAAACAATGCAAGTTCCCATCAGAGAGGGTTTTCCGCACCATGGGGAGGGTTGCAAGCTTGCTACGTCCATTGTTCAAACCTGATAAGGTTAATACGCTCATATTTCTAGCAAAAAGCCTGTTAACCTATTCCAGGTTATCTTGATTCTGGAACATTAACATGCACATTTTCATTTCTGCCGTTTTTTTTTTTTTTTTCCCCTCGCCTGCTGGATGTTATAGGCTGTGCTTTTATTTAAAAGTTGTGTTTGTATAATTGGTATAATTTGGGAAAGGTTTGAACGTATCAAAAATTGAATACCACCCAATTCTAGTCTAGAGGCAAACATTCCTACTTTTACTCTTCATACAACCTTTGTAAGGAAATGAGCTGTTTGCTGTAATCACCTACTTTTAAATACTAACTCAAGTCAATTTGTACTGAAGCCCTTTGCGCTGCTCTCATTTATTATAAAACATTATGTCAGAAGCTTTATTCCTAATGAAAGCTCTACAACAAATGAGAGAAGCACAGCTAGTATGAATTTGTAAGCAGGTTCATTTTTACACAGGCCACAGGGAATAACTGGGGGAAAGTATCACCCATTTTATTTCACTTACATATTTATTCACTGATATGTAAACTGTTTTATTCTATTAAAAACAAACAAAAAAAACTTACCACTAAATCCCAGTTGTTCTGTTCCAGCAATGTAATTGCTTCTGCTATGTTGTCAATACCAGTGCATGCCTGGAAAGAAAGATGGGGGGTGTGTTATCCATTTCAAAAATCATGTACAAAGTAAATCATACCTGAGACAAGCATAACAAATCCAAAGGCTAGGGAAGAGGGGGTAAATTGATAAAATAACTGCATAACTAAAAAAGCCAAATACTTAAGTGAAAGAAGGAACAGTGATTACTGGAAATATAAGCAGAAATTTGCTGGATAAAGTTCTGAGAAAAGGGCCAACCTGCAGCGGTACATTTGAATAAAGACTATAACGCAAGTAATATGCTGTTAACACACACACACCTCATCACCAGCACAATACTGTTCCAATCAATGTCACAATGTAATATAGGCCAATAACTTTAGGGTCTTATCCAGAAGGGAATATGATATGACAGTGTTTTGCACAAAGCAGCAAACTTTGGCATAAAAACAACAAGTGCAAAGACTCTACTGACAAATAAGAGACCAAAAGCACATTAAAGAAAAATTGGATTAAGTCCTTAAAATTTGTGAGGTTGTTATAGCTATAAATAACCATACTAGACTTTCAGCCTGAAAACCTGTACACCATGAGAAGGCATGCAGCACTGATGTTCTGGTTTCTGCTCATACAAGAACTAAAAAGTGAGCATTTCTCTTTGGGAACACTCATGAGCAGCAATGTAAACAGCAGTACTAAATGACCCAGGGGACGCTGTGACCCTCACAAGGTTTACAGGATGAAAGAGGACAATGGTGCTGCCGCGTTCGCTACTGCTCAGAAGGCAAACCAAGCTTGAGGAGGAGGAACGTGTTGACACACACTATTAGCCGCCCATCTGCACTGTCCTGCACTGCTAAAACACCTGTCCAAGTACAGCAAACAAAACCGCTTTGCTAAAAAACATTTGCTGAGATAATGTGCACAAAAAGCAGGCAACACTGATAGGAACCGACATTTTCTCCTTTATTTCTTGAATAAAACCTACTACAAAACTATTAAAACCAGATGCTTTCAAAAATGGACACTTAAAAATAATATCACACCATTCTGCTATGCACTGTACAAATTACATTCCTTTTAAAATGGGCACATATTTATTTGTTTTTACATTTTGAGTCATCTCAAAGACTATTAAATTACTGATATACTCGTACAGCAAAACAAACCACAATACTCTGATCCAAGTTAATTTAAATTGTCAATATGCCTATCTGCATGTTCTCCACCAGTTTTAAATTATTCCCTTTCAAAGTTTAAAAAAAAAAAAAAAAAAAAAGCACCATGTACTCAATAAGAGATACTTATTGATCTACAACAAAAATGACCTGTGCATGACCACCTCCTGTGCATGCTAGAGAAGATGCACACAAAGTACCTGCAGGATACAGGTTGGTGTTTACTCAGTGCTTCACTGATAACTGGATAAAAGGTCTCATCACACAAGTGCCAATCAATATTTCCCTCTCTATATCATATATACATATGCACATGCACAAACACACACAAACTTTGCAAATTTCAACTTCATTCACCTCAAAGAGAAACCAGAACAATCTAAAATAACAAGAACAATTTTTACTATAGTGATGAACATCCGACACTACTCAGAGTAGTGCTGAATATTTATGTTTATAGTGAAATAGAAATTTAGTATAACAGTGGATTACACACTAAAAATGAAACTGTAACAAACCTTTAAATCAATGCAAGAACCTGAAGATATTATGCATTGAAATCAATCAATTTCTCTTCTACACAGTATTTGAATAAATTTACATGATGATCTTTGTCTCAGTAAGCCAGCTGGTTCACCATTTCCAATGCATGACTTGGTAGCAGCCTCAACTGCTCACATTAAGTTGTGCATTTATTAAAACATAAATATCCTTCATCTAGTACAAATAAAGCACCATTACATAGCCTTATAAATAACTCCTACAATATAACAAAGAGCAAGACAGCAACTTAAATTGTCTTGCATACCTTATTCAAGTACAAGTTTCTTAAATACCTTGTTTCCTAACTGTTTCTGAAGGCACAATGCCACTAAATTTAAGTGTAAAGCTCCTAAGAATAGGAACAGCATGCTTGTGCAGGGACCTCATTCAGTGAATGACTGTCTTTCTCTTCCATTATGAACAAACACACAATGCAGTACCTCTTTGCTGCCACCCTTTGGAATAAAGCAAATCTGAATGAAAGTTGTGAAAGGTCACTGACATTCTCTGAATAGCATACACAAAAACAACAGGACATGATGGTCTCAATGGGAAACACAAAGTAAATGTGTTTCAGCTCTCTGCTTGTCAGCATAGATCTTGCAAACGCATAAACAAAAATTAAGTCTCCAGGGAACTTCTACAAAGCACAACTGGGCTCAAGATCACCAAATGTTTCATATACTCAATATACAATACAGCCTATAAAGAGAAACCAAATGTTTGATTTATCTAAAACAAAATAAAAATATGGACATAAAGGACGCATGTAAAACATTTCATTACAATAAAAAAAACATATCACAAAAGTAAAGAAAAGGGGGGAATAGCTATGCACACTGCTATACAATCCATTAATACATTTAATTAAAGTTAAATAAGTCTCCACAAACTGAAAAATTAAGAAGCTTAACCAAGATCACTTTACCACAAACATAAATCAGAAAGGAATAACATTTAAGGCCCCCCAAGAAATGTTATACAAGTTTAATGAGTTTTGATCTCCTGTAGTTATGACAACTCAAATACAGTATTATCAACTGAGGCATAAACAAGTGGTCTAGGACATCATACAGATACCGCCCCCGTCCCCCCCCCAACTGACCGACCACTCAAATCCCTTTCATCTTCGTTGGTATTACATTAAACTGAGGCCCTTTATCAGCCGTTCACGTGTCTTTTACGTGTCCTTTGGTTTTAAATGAACAACTGAGTCACTTTAAATGTTTAAGGTTAAACTGAATGAGTGCTTGTGTACAACCATACTGACAAAAATCCACACAAATAAGCACTCCTCGCATCGTGACCTTTCAAGACAGTTAAGACCGTTCGAAAATACAGCAGCCGTTTCCAAAAATGTGTTGACCCCCACCCCCATCGTTTTGTTTACAAAGCAACGAATATTTCTCTTTACATATCAACATTTACTAGTTGTGACGAGTACACACATTTACGCAGTACTTAAGTCACCCTGGAGCTTATTTAAAACACAATAGCCAACGTCGTCATCAGCAACAAAATGGACTAGTTTTAATTTGCTACGCATTTAAATGTTGTTTATAGGAATCCTAACGAACACGGTTAAAGAACCTCTTAAGTTGGATCTGTTACCACAAACTCCCAAGGTGTGTGTCTGCTTCCTGAACGTGACAAAATATTCACTACTAAAAACTCGTGGTTACGGTTGGAGCAAGTCTACTCATTATGTGATGATTTCGACTCCACGATTTTGTGTAGTCCATTAAATATACCCCACCCAGGTTATAGCTGATAATCGGTTAAAAAAAACTATTACCTGAAAAAGGCTGTCCTCATAAAACAAAAACAATACTTATCCTCATGTGTGAAGACTGAAATATGCCAGGCTTTTCCTTCCTTGACTTGACTACTGCTACAAGCAGTAGTCTAACCGGCTTCGTTGCGATCGGCACCGAGTTTCACGTTGTGGTTTTTTTTTTCGGCTTTAAAATAACAAATCACATTCAACTACATTGCCAACAGATAACCCACCTGAAAATCAGCCAGGATCATTTCTCTGTCCATGTTGTTACCGATGTCGGAGGCCATAGCAATGACTGTGTAACGTTTGCTCTAAAGCTCTCTCTCTCTCTCTCCCTCTCTCTGGAAAGCAGAGGGGGGATACGGGTTTCATATAAAAATACTGCTAGAAATTGACAGAAAAATCACCAAACCGCAAGCGTCACACTTTGTTCGATATTCAAGACCTTTGTATCTTTTGTGAGTAGGAGTTCACAGTGAACGTCACTTTTCTTTTTATGTGCTCTATTCACTGCGATAACACTGCACTGCTTTACGTGAATCGTAAAGCAGTGTCGCAAAACAGAAACACTACTGGTTGAGGTGCTCTTAAAGTCACAGACCGTAAACTAATATCCACAACAGGGATATGACTCGTGTTCTTAAAGGCACAGACCGTAAAACTGTCATACGGAAGGGGCAGTTGGTCACGTGGTCTTAGAGGGTCACATCAAAATTTAAAATATTGGCCCATGTGGCAATAAAGGTATAGATTAAATAAGAAAACTGAAACCAACCTATTAGGCCCAAAATTTCAAGGCTTTCATTTTTTTAAATATTCTCAAATACAAAAAGTGTAAGAAATGTAAAACGTATAAAAATTATTAGTATAAGTCACAATTACAGTTAAACTCAATAATAACTTTAAATTACATAACAAATTTCAGATTTATAAAGGTGTAAATATACTTAAGTCGAAAAAATAAAACAGCATATCTGGAAATTAGGTTTTCCATGACTTTTAATGTTATAAACAGTAGACACGTATATAAAATCATTAAATTTTATGTTATATAAAGTTATTATATAGGTGATAAAAAAACAGGCTTCCATCATAATTTGGCAGATTTTGACTTTTAAATCCAAATTATACAACAGATATATTGGCATTTGGCAATATACATATTATTCAGAGCATGTTGTTTTAATGGTGATCCAATATTATTGCATTCATAACAATGAATTCTTTGTTTCTTAGGTATAGAAATATGCATTATTTAGATTTATCATATTTTATCTCATTTCATAGTTCTTTTATGAATTACTGTTCTATTTCAAGCCGTTAACAAACTTACCAGATAATGTGAATAAAGTAAAACCTGAACAAAAATCTGTGTTTTTGTCTCTACCATGGAGCATAATGTTCATGTTCATGTGCTGCGTACACATAATAATAGCCCAGAGAAAGCACATCACAGGACAGCAAGATCTAGGGTTTCAAAATTCAAACAACTGAAAGGTACGTGATACTCAAACATACGCATGCGATAATTACGTTTTGTAGCTTTGTAGTTGTCGTTATCGCATCGTTAATTTATTTCATAAAATATGTAAGATCTGTGGTTTAATTAATTACTTAATTAATTTGTTTGTTTGTTTGAAACCGATTGATCCACATAAAACGTGTCAGCATTTAACAAAAAATGATACATTCTTAGGAAAATCATTTACTGCATATTCATGTAACACATCGTGTAAGGTGAATAAATCATCAAAGCCATGCTGGCGCAGTGACAGCTGCAAGCGGGTCGCCTCAGTCCCACTCAGTGATTTGTGCTTCAGCTACGGGTCCCGCCTTTTCGTCGTCTGATACGTGACGACCAGAGGTCCATTTCAAAACTGAGTGATGTCAATGAAAAGCAACAGTCTTTTTTTAAAAATGCTGAATGCCCAATCAGATTACCGGAAGCTGCAAATTGTGTAAGGAGACCAAAAATACACGCTATGTCGCGAACAAATGGGGCGTATGGGTAATAAACTCATCGTGCAAGATCATTTATTTTATGTAGTCTGTGAACTCCTAATTTTACTATCTTGAGTGTAGAAAAAACGCACATCTGACTGTTTCGTAGGTTCTCGTTTGACACACCAAGCCTCCTGAAAAAAAGACAATATGACCCTGTCATGCAGCCGTAGTCAGCGTTCATAAAGCAGTTTAATTCGTTTTGAATGACAAATAAAACTGGAATATGGCAAGAAATGCGATCTAGCGGAGGAGGACAATGCTTTGTGGTAAATCTGGTTTGCCCGCGCAATCATATGTTGTTTTTAACTGAAATAAACAACCTCTCAATATTTAATGAGCAAGCGAGCAGGACGGATTTTCGGCAACCCCTTATTTCTACAGTTGAAAAAATGGGCGGGAGTTTGCATAAAACTTTTTGAAACCTCATCCTTTAAAATGTCATTGGATACAGGCACTCGTTAAACAAAATCAGACCGTCTTTCTTTTTGTTTTAGTTATGAGCAATAACCGAACAGTATGAAACTACACATCCGACCAACAGGAGTCATCTGTGAAGACGTTCATGTACTGGTTCATTTTCGTTGCTTATTATTTTTAAATTCGATGTTTTTGGACGCTGTGTGTGGAGCATAATGCACCTGTGTACCAGCATTTTTTAAACGGTAACTCAAAAAAAAAATCGAAACGTTTCAATGGACTTATACGCTGTTAATATGATTTATTACTGCAGCTGAACAATCGGGAACACAATATTATTTTGGCAGCACTGCATTTCTGTCAGTTTCTGAAAGCTATCAGTACATGAATAGTGACTTCCGGATACATTTTAATGTTACCGTATCGCAACACAGAATGATCAAAGAAACCGAAGTCCTGCTTGAAAACAGGAGATTTGCTGTTTTATCCTGCGTTTTATTTGGAACTCACGCACGTGGACGTTTTATTATGTTCATACTTTTTAGTCCAATGATGCTGGCTGATTACAGCGCACGAGTCGAATTGAGTATTTCATAAGTGAATGATTTCAAACCCCTGAGGAATCTTGAATGATGCAAGTTTTAACTGGACTCTGTCGTCTTAATGTAGGTTACTACGTGGAGACCCTGTTGGAGGAATTTCTGCATCTCAGCTCGTGACTCAAAGCAATATGTTACATCGCTACAATGATGAGTTTAACTTCTAAGTGTAGGCAAACACTCGTATTCTGCGCTTGGAAAGGCATGACATCCCTGTTTTTTTGAAGTGATGTAGATTGTATAGTGGGATGGTGTTAAAGGCGGAAGGCGGATCGTGGCAGAACTCCAATTTCTTTTTGCTAAGAAGACTATTTACCAGTCTTATGGTATGCGCCGTCACTATATAGGTCTAACACAAAACCTAAGCAAGTACATACGTATTTTCAACACCTGCGCGTTTCACTTTGAAGACAATTTTATCATCGTTAGTTTTCATGAAGAATGGCTGATCACACTGAAGAAGCAAACAAACTAAGCAGTGCATCTGCAAGGGGAGATTTGTCAGAAGTTGAAATTATATTACAAAGCGGGACAGATGTTAATGCGAGGAACAAGTTTGGGAGGACAGCGATACAGGTTGGTATTGCATTTTTCTGAAATCCTCTCGTACATCTAAATGCCTTTGAATATGACTTAGTGAGGTTTTGCCCACGGGAGTCTGTGTTTAACTGATGATGTACCGTTAAAACGAGATGTGTCTTAATGACGTAGTGATTTATTCGAGTTTTACGACCGAAATTTACTGAGTTAGTACACATTTTAGTGGACACTTTCTATGGCAATTCAAATCGACACAAGCTAAACAACAATCCTAAGAAACTGTATATTTTTTAACTTTGCTTTTCTTCATTAACTTGGACGTTCTGTAGTTTATTAAGGTGACACTTAAGTAAAAAATATATATTTTTGTACAAATTCATCAAAAATAGCGGTATATGCTTGCTACAGATGTGCATTTACCTGCTTATTCTGTTAAAAACAGCAGTCTGAAGAAGTGTGCCTTTCGTGTTGCTGTTCTTGGGCACTCCATGAAGTTGAGATGCACATGTTAAGCCGTTCTTTTCTTAGGACTGGCGTGACCTTAGTTCAGTAAATGTGGCGCCATGGGCAGAAATTGCTAAAGTCATTTTATGTTAAAACACCTGCACAACCAGCAACTTACATTATACGCCTTCACCACAGTATAATTTTTGCACAAAATACATATTGTTTTACTTAGCAATATTATATTCCATGTGGGTGTGTCTAAATTATGTTTCATATTAAACATATTTTATTCAAAATCACTGTTAACTCCAGTTTACAAAGTTTATATTTAACAGGTAAATTTTAAGAAATCTAGTGTCTGACCCAGAGAGTGTCATGTTTGTGTTTTTGGTTACACACAAATACAGCAACGCATATTAATCAGGAGCCTCGTAGACACAATGCAGTGAAATGTATTGTTCAATATGCTTAGACATTTATGAATGGCTGTTTTACTAAGAAAGTGAGCTGAAACTTGTTGAGCAGATAATGTTCTATTTGTGGTGTACTAAAGTGATTAATGAGTGGAGCAGAAAGAAGGCCCGTCAAAGCCCTCCAATACATTTAAAGTTGAAATACAAATAATTTGCAATAGCATATTTTGATAAGATTTTTTTTGTAGGTAAGTGTCTTGGTTTAAGAGCTATTTCTCTTCTGGTATACATATTTTAAACATGGCTTGAGCTGTATAGCTTTCACTGATGTGAAGACAGTTTTAAACAGTAATTACACAACCATCAAAGAGCAGAGATAAAATTTTAATTTTGTTGATTAATCAAACAAAACAATTCTATTCTCTATGGTAAATTTACAGGGTGTTTCAAAATGATTAATCAGATTTCAGATGTCTATACGTGTGAAGTTTACAGAGATGGAGTGATTATTCAGACACTAGTTTAAACAAGGACTTAAAATTTATGTTCCTCACCTATAAATGCTCTATCTGACTTCCTTTACTGACGCGAACACGATCACACACATTGTGTATTATGGTTATAGATTATACTGTTACAAATATACACAAGTAATCATAGGGCCACACCATACTTTGTATGTATTTTAATTTTTAGAGAGTATGTGTATGTATACATGTACGTACACACACGTATTGTATGTGTACGTGTGTGTGTGTGTGTATGTGTGTGTGTGTAGACGTGTGTGTGTGTTTATATTGCATGCAGAAATTTTTTAAAACATGTTACTAGACTGGCTGGCTGGCCAAAACATGTTACAAGACTGGCTGGTCATTCTAACAAAAGAGGAAATCGAAAATTTCAAACTTTGGTGATAGTACTTACAAATTATTATATTATATTGGTTTTAGGTACCATTTTTGATTAAATATAATACGTATGTACATAAAATAAATTAAAACGTGAAATAAAATTTGAATGGTTTATTTCCTGATAACACTTTATGACTTATTTAAAAATGAACAACATTGTTGTAGCAGATAATTATATTGGTACTAAAATTGTTGATTAGGTAAAAATTACACATATTGCCTATATAAAGTAATTAACTGCTCTTATCTTCGTTGTGTGTATTTGCACATATGTTGTATGTGTGTTAAATGTGCAGTTAATACTGTGT
Source organism: Chitala chitala (assembly GCA_025773905.1). Classification (NCBI taxonomy): domain Eukaryota; kingdom Metazoa; phylum Chordata; class Actinopteri; order Osteoglossiformes; family Notopteridae; genus Chitala; species Chitala chitala. Next base: position 5,261,713 of record JABJVR010000029.1, read on the forward strand.
GTGCGCATATGTGGACATTTCTGAAAAGAGCTTGACTGAACATATCTGCAAAAAAAGGAAAGATTCTTTATAATAAATTTACACCAGTGCCCTGAACCCACAGGTGAAAGAAATAATCACTTAGGTGCATTAATTAAAGCCCAAAATTCAATTGGAACATTACACTAGTGTAACAATATAACTTTTTTGTGTTTGCTTATTTTTTTTAGTATAGATAAGAATTAAAGGAACACACACGTGGTTAGATTGCAACTTTTCTATGCTGTCAGATTTTATCTAACAACGAAGAGGAAAATTATGGAGTCACCATTCTGAGAAAATTAAGATTTTATCATATTTTTACAAAAACAGAAATTCCTTGAAAAAAATTAGGGAATACTGATCACAATTGAAAAAAGAGGCAAAAATAAGGCAAGTAATATAAAAATCATGACATTTGATACCATTAATGTATATTATAAAATATATTATATATTATAAAAAGGTCCAATAGTTTAAAAAATACTGAAATTTTGTCAAAATGAACTAGGAACCTGAATGTAAAATACAGCTGATGAAACATTTGTATTTCAGCTCTGTAACTCAAACGGTGGCCATAATGAGTGGTGTAACTCAGACGGTGCCATAATGAGTGGTGTAATTAAATTTTTTTTTTTAATGGGCCTATAGTGTACAAGAACCAACTTTATTTAGTTTTAGCATATTGTATATGATGAATTTTCACATTGCCCCTGAAAATGTGAATTATAAGTATTGTATTTCTGTTCACAATTAAGGCTTATCACGGTTATTTTTAGAAAAATAGAGCAATTATACTTAGGTTATGTGGTAAAATAATGACAATAATACGATTTCAGTAATGACCTCATGTTTTCTTCATCCTCAGGTAATGAAACTTGGCAACCCAGAAATTGCTGAGGTGTTGCTGAGAGCTAATGCGGATCCGAATGTGCGTGACCCTGTAGGAGGCCTCACAGTCACGCATGACGCCGCACGAGATGGCTACCTTGACATGCTTAGCGTTTTGGTGGAGTACGGCGCCGACGTCAACGTGATGGACAATGATGGGAACCTCCCACTGCACCTTGCAGCTCGAGAAGGCAACTTGGATGTGGTTGAATTTTTGATTCAGCGAACGGCAGACCCTATGCGGGCGAACTTCGCAGGGAAAACAGCTTATGCGTTGGCGAGGTTGCATAACAGACTACCAGTTGCTCAACTAATTAGAAACTTCATGCCCTCTGAGCATTAACTTCTTGTTTTTAAGTATTTTATTGTTTACGAGGCTGAGTGACAGTATTTATATATGGGCAGAAATAATTAGGAAAATTTATGAACAAGCCTACATTCTCCCAAAGAGCACAACTTGGGTATTTACCATTTAGGATAGACATGTTTCTTTACAAAACATTTCTGTGTGACTCCACTTTTAAAATAAATCTGGTTTATTTTTGTTAGCATAATCCTGGTAATTACTGAGCCAGGATACATAATTGTATCAATTCATTTTTTTTACACATGCATACATAAAGTTTAATAATTTCGTCAAACAAACGTTGTCAACACCTAATATATTAAAGTTTCAATTACTGAAGATGCCAACATACAGATCAATGCTCTCACGTTTATAGAAATAACAGTAAATGTTTCGATAGCTATGACAAATTAGAGATTTGCTGCAACAAGTCACAGTCTCGCACTTAAAATTTTATTTTTATACGAATCAGGCTTTTAACGTAACAAAACTACACTTACTGCAAAATGTGTTGGACATATGTTTTGCGTTAATCCCTGCTCCCATATATTTGTCAATCCAATAATACTATTTTAGAACTACACTTGTAATACGATTGGAATTGCGGTTTTTATTTTCACGACCTATGTCGGCTAATGTAGGCCTCCTCACAAATGTTGTTTATTTATTTGCACTTTTGTTGTAAATAATCTATTTCACTCGTCCTGAACTGTGAAAACATATATGTGAATATTAACATTTTAATGTGATTATTGCGTACGTTTTTACCAAAGAAACTGATTCTTAATGTGTACGTTGTGTGATTCTTTACTAGAAAACTAGCGATGTTTCCCGCGGTGTTTCATTACACGCTTTAAAATTTATGTCTATGAAATTCTGTAAAATATAAATTGGATCACACTGAAATTTAAAATTGCCTCACTTTGTTATTTAAAAGATAACCGTGTAACGAAAGTTTGATTCTGTTTCCTTATTTTTGAACCTCCTGTTCTTAGTTTTTATATTTAAATGATATTTCACAGTAGTGGCATTAAATAATTAAAATGTCTTGGCTGTACTGAGCAACAGTAAATACAGGTGAATGCTCAGACGGCACGTTTGACGCCGAGCGCAAACAGGTAAAGTGTTATCCTGTGTTATAGGACATTATGATTTGGCTATTTTGGCGCAATGATGCTATACATTACTATACATATCAAACTTTCACTTTTTGCACGTGTCTCGCTTTGACTATTGTGGCCTGAAATTAGTCACTCTTACTCATTTATAGACATTTCTCGTTTGTTGGTCCTGCTCTGTTTGTAATATAAGGATTCAGAACAAATATTGGTGACTGCAGTGCCTTTTGTATTCGTATTTTTAAACACGTATATCAGTAAGCAGAAAGCTGCACGTCAAGCGTTAAACTTTCGTTTTCAAACCACGCTGACATTAATCTGTTCAGTCTTTTCGGATGTCAATATTTCGTTTCATAAACTAAATCTGAAGGGTATTGTAAAATGACGGGTTTTATTTTGCGAGAAATTCAGACGGGATTTTTTCTTCTGAGACGTATTTAATCCTCTGATTATTTTTCGTGTTATATATCGTCTCTGTCGTTTCGTTTTCATAATAAAAATTTCAAAAGTGGATAATAAAGCTCGAAGCTGGAGTAGCGCTTAACATCACACCGTTAACTTCCTTTGGTGCGTTTCAAATTTAGGCGCTTTACAGACCACAGACGTGGCGTACACATAATAAACAGCGATAGCGTGTTAAATGCATCCACCGTGAAATGTTTTATAAAGCACATTTCACTTTTTAAAAACAGTTTTAGGTAATAATAGCGATGTGATTTTTGTTTTTGCGATGTCCGATTAATATACCCTCTTCCTGGTTACGCATAGCCTAGCTAGTAGTTTCTCGATAAAAATAATAATGAGTTTGTAAGGAAACCACACTTTTGAACTGTTTAAATAGGTTTAAGTATATTATAATGGTCCTATTCTTATTCTGTTAAGAAACGTTATATGACGAACTTCTATCGTTTAGTAATTGAGTGTATTAAGTATACGTCCATGAAATGACAAACGTTAATCGAGAAGTGGGTAGTGTAATGATGTTTTATAGCCGCATTTACTTGAGAAAAAAAAACGTAGATAAAGTTTAAAAGTGCAAAGCTTTGACTGATAGCTATTTTAATGCACTCGTTTTGCAGTCTTGCTGCACCAGTTGTGAACCCGTTCTGCAGTGCAGTTCAGGTGTTCATGTGTGTTCCAGTAAAACTGAAAACGACGTATTAATAAATACCAGTAATTGAGTCTGGTGTTCGTTATTGCCTGCTTGGTCATTATACGACACAAATGGGGCTGTAAAATAAATCTGGACTGAGGTTCTGTTGATAGTATTAGACCACATCAATTAAACACGGGATGTGAAACATTTAGAACTGTAATGGTCTACTGTGAAACCATCATTAACCCGATTGGTCCGGGGTATCTCCAACTTTTGAAAGTCCTTAGCATAAAACTTTAAAACATCGAATATGGTCTAAGAGAAGTCTTGATTTCATGCTTGTGGCATACGTGTCTAACATTGGTATTTCAACACTCGTAAACAGTTCAGGCTTTTCCTTGCGAACTTTGTTAGTCTTGGTAGTCCTTCAGGAATAAACAACAATTTAAACATGTATTAATGTAAGAAATAACGGATTAATAAAATTTAAGATGTCTTTAATGATTGCTACACTGCAAAACTGGCAGTGTTAATTTAACACTGAGTGTTTACAGGGATCCATATTGACCAATGTGGATACATAGAAATACTCTCAGTGTCAAATTTATATTGCTATCTTTGTTGTGTAACAGATCACAACATGAAAATGTTTTAGAAAATGGACTATGTATATTAGATACGTTTTGTGGTAATATAAGGTAGAGATATTGTTATTGTACAGTACATAGCACACAGGAAACCCTGCATACATTGTTTACACAAATGTTTACCTCAGAAAAATCTGGATTTAACCACAGCAACAATGGCTGGCGCATTATTTTACAATCTTTCAGAACCTCTATCTTCCAGGCTATTGGAGCAGCACTCTGGTAAGGTCATGCTACTTCTATATCCCATGGGTAAGCATGAGGAAGTACATTAAACATTCTAAATTTCCTGCCATCACTCATGAGTTTGATATAGTAGCACTGAAAATTGTTTTTGGATTTTTTTGTAATTTGGAGCAGTGTTATTTGGACCTGGAAAAGTAAAGCTTACAATCTGTGTGTTTTAGCCAAACTAGTAATTAATTCCTTTTCTTCTGTTTGGCCTTTTTTAATAAATCATTTGAAGGGTACCAATTCCTATGGGAGTCATTATAAATCATGAATGCCCTGACAAAAATGTCCCTTAGTGTCTTCACAGAAAGGTTATAACCACCGACACTTTTCAGAGGCCCACTTACATGACATGATCCACTTTTGTTCATTTCAGTGTAATTTTTTGACTTTTTTAAATTACTATTGCCCTGATAATGTACATAAGTAAAGTATGGTGCACATGTTCAGACTGAGCTTTATCTGTACTGGTATGGTAAGGTACACCAGACCCCCTCAAATTAATAATTAATATATAAATTTGTCACATTATATAAAGCTAAATCTCATTTGTTTTTGCAATCTTAAGTAAATGGCCTGAGCCACATGTGGCTCATCAATATGATTTTTATAAACCTGGAACTTTAAAAAATATAAAACGGTCCATATAAAAAAAAAAAAAAAACTGAAATGTAAATCTGAAATAAAGTTTATCGTTTAACTGCCTGTTGTTGTTTCCAGCCTGTCTTTTGCTGTCCTCCTGGTCTATTTGAATAGTGCCTATATCCAGTTTGGTCCGAGCTTCGCTGGCTTCTTTCCCCCATGAGTGGTTGGATATCTGTCGCTCGAGTGACCCCTCCTATCCGCTCCTTCTAGTCCTCTCATAAGGCAGGCGTTCGATTCGCAATGTGAGAAGGAGGTGGGAACGTCTAATCAGAGGACCACAGGTCATCAACCTTCTATGTACTTCCTGGAATAATGTACTCACCGAAGTAGAGTCGACGACGAATGAAGAAGGGGAAAAAATAATTACTTATAGTAAATTTTAACTGACCTCAACAACGCATTTCGCATTCATCGGTCCACTGCTCTGGCTTTGGTCTGGAGGGTCACGTACTGCGTTTTGAATAGTGTCGTAGGTTCGCAGTGCAAGTAGGATGCATTTTCACTGCAGGATTTTCTCAACTGGAAACTCACAAGTAGAGTACAGCAGTTGCTGTGTCGGTAGTTAAATCTCGTTGAAGAGAAAGGGTATTGTGAAAATAACACCTTTTCGTTATGCATTTAAAAATTTTTTCCCCGACAATTATGTCCAACTTGATTCGCTGTATAATTAAGGTACGATACATTTAATTATCGTGTAATTTATATTAATAACCATGTAATCAATTTCGTGTGTTCATGGTTGACAGCAAGTAATGCAGTTAGGTTTTAAAAATCTCAATTTAGGCCTGGGTAGTCCTAACACTAATTGCCGCAAATGGTAAATTCACCATAAGAGTGTAGTAAATTCTAGGATGACATTTTGGTTATAAGAAATTGCCAAAAGATTCTTACATTTTGTATTCATTTTTGTCATTTTTGGTGTCACGGACAGCTTCAAGTAATTTTTCCAAGTATATGTTTTGAATATATTTGTTTAAGTTGTTTTCTTTTTTGCCTTTATCAATCTGTCTAAAAAAGAGGCCTGTTATTTTTAACAGAATATAACTGAAAATTTTGTGTTTGTCCACGTGGAAATTGTATGGTTATTCCACACAATGAAAACAACTTTGGAAAAATGTACCCAAAATGAGACCTCAGAAACTGTTTAAAATACTGTGGATTATATCGGTTTTTTCGATAATTACAACACTTTATATACGTTGTGCCTTAAATGTATTTACTATTTTCCCACATCTGTGGCTATATTGACAAAAATGTGCATTCAGCTGAACACAGCGTGGATAATACAACGTTCCGATCAAAAGGAACAACGGAGTAGCGTGAATCCTGGATTGTCACAAAAATGTAGGTGTGTATTTAAAAAAAAACAATAAAACATTGAACAAATTTAAGAAAAAAAATGTACAGCATATAACATTGCATATTTCTGGTCGATATGACCGGGTCAGGTTTATTGCAGTTGAATTTATCAGATGGACTAAAACAGTAACGGGGGATTAACAGTAAAATCCAGCTAACAATAAGATTACTTATGACGATGCAAATCAGTGTTTGGGGTGGGGGGAAGAAACATTTGTTTTATGTGATCACTTTGCTGGTATTCATAGCGGCATAAGATTGTATAACAAACTCGCTCATACAATCGACAGTAATTAATACATGTAACCACAACACAGAGGTCAGTTCTTTGTTCCTATAATGTTTTTGATCTTCTGTGTAATACTGGTTATTGTAATATAAAGTTAAAGTACCAGCTACCACTTTGTCTTCAGTTTTTTTTTTCTTTTTTTTGGGGGGGGGGGTCACAAGGCCCACTGCTCCAGTTGCACGTGCTGTGTAAATTTTGCAACCTGTTGTGAAATATGACGTCTGTTGAGAGCATGTATTTTTATTACCTTGTAAGCGGTGATTAAAATCAAGTTTACTATGTAATTGACTTACTATTTTATCTAATTTCATACTCATATGTATACACAGCCACTTATACACAATGCACACGCTGGATGAGAAACGTTTTGAGTCTACAAAACGAAAAGGAAAAACCCGATGGCTAGGAAGTTTGTGGGAAAAGGGAAACGTCTTAAAAGGACGAGGTCTCCTACCGTAAGTACAGCACTCCACAATCTAAAAGCAGTGGTCACAGATGAACGGAATGTCATATATTTGTTCAACTTCATTATGAAAAAAAGGATCACAAGTAAGATTATTTTCACTGATCCTTGAAGTTTATTATTGTCATAGTTACAATAGAACATAGGAAATAAGATAATATGGTGTTGATTACATATATATTATACATCATATACTAAAGTAAAGCAGCAATATAGTGGTACCAACACTGCATGTATTTTTTTTTATTCTGTCTGCAGGATTTTTTAATGAGCACATACAGTACACAGTTTTGAAAATGATAGTGTATAATATGTTTACTTTTATATTATTACAAATTATGTCTATATACTGTATAACTGAATCAACATGTACTGTATAATTATGAAAATGGACTATGACTGCCATCTGGGAAGAGACAGTGTAATATGACATCAGTCAGTAATCAGCACATTTCCTGATCTGTCCCAAACACTCTTTAGCTCTGTTTATATATAGATTTGCTTTTGTTTCCTAACTGTCCGTTTGCTGCTGAAAGGAACACTTTTGTCTTTTGTACTGAATCGTGTACTTTTCTTTGTGACTGAAACAATTAGGTTTCTGTTAAAATTCCAAGTCATTTTTAAAATGGATGCCGGCACACAGTTCTTTCCCATGTTGCATCCCTCTCACAATATTGCATTTTATATTCGGGACATTTAAGTAAATATAAAATTTTGGTACATTTAGTTATACATGATAGCTTGTGTTTCAAAGTGGTGTGTGTGCTCTTGTTATCACAGTACCCATGTCACCTCCAGCACCTGTAGTGGCCTACCCTGACCACTAGGTGCCACTACTTCCTCTTTCTCCCCTGTCTACATTCTTTCTCACTTGATGCTCCTTAGTTAATGATATCAGTGTTATCCCCTGTTCCTTGTTATCTGTTCTTCCTTATTTAAACATTGTCCTTCATTCAGTCCTTTGCTGGTTATTGTTGTCATTGACTATTGTAGTTTTGGCTGTGATAGTTGACAATGATAGTTGTGGCTAGCTGTTCTTTGTGAGTTCCATAGTATGGTTTTCTCTGGTACCCCCTGTGTTAGTCATCTGCTTCCTGTTAATAAACCTCCCTTTGTGCATAGTGGACCTCGCCTCTCTTACTTCCATCCTGAATGTAACAGAATAACCAGCCAAATGAAAAGAGGTCCACTAAAAGGGAGGGTGATCAACCCCGCCCTGCCAGTTCTGTTTGATGGCTCCCTGGAGCATTTGCATACGTTTTATTCAGAGTTCATTTTGAGAGCCGTCTGTATCGGTGTAGGGCAGATAAGGACAAAATCGACTTTACCATTCAGTGTCTTACTGGAGATGCTGCTAAATGGGCAAGAACACAACGGAAAATTTGGAGTGGACCCAAGGCCTCTTTCAAAGACTTTACTGATAAATTGTATGACTTCGTCATAAGCCACCAGACACAGGAGCCCTCAGGGAATCTCCGGATAGGAGCAGTTAGCCTTGAGCTTTTGGGGATTCCATTGATTTACACAGATCCTCTGTCCAGTTCTGAGCCAGAGAGTGACCTGGAGTGGGATGCCCTATACCTTTCAGGTCAGCATTCACTAGTGTTCCTGGATGTCGCACACCACACAGAGCAGATGGAGTTGGTCATGACTACAACACAGATGTGCTCTGTCCACCCCCCAGCCCATCTCATCTTGTGCGGTGCCCAGACACTCATGAGTGGAAAAATGCATTTGGTGAGTGTCTTGATCTCCCAGGATGTTTGCCTGGTCAGTTCTGCTACTCAAACTCCTTGTCTGCCAGACTTAGTCTCCTGAGCACTTCAGTTCCATCAACTTGTCTGCCCAGCTCAAAATACACAGATTTACCTGTCCTCATCTTCACTCCCCCTTCCTATGTCGCTCTTCAGACTTCAGAGTTCCTTGTGCCTGTTCCTGTGTCTTCGGTTCACCAGTGTGACATAGCATTACAGACTGACCTCCAAGATCCCTGGACTCCTAAGTTACCTGTACTGTCTTCTACAGTGTGCGTCAAGCCCCATGAGCTAGACACTTCCCTGACCTGGTCCATGGGCTCTACTCAGTGTTTCAGTGCTTCTTCAGTCAATCCTTTGGTCCAAAGACACTGTGATTTTGCCCAGGGTCCACCTTGCCTCCACCTGGCACACTGGGCCTAGGAGAGACCCAGTCTTGTCTAAGGGTCCAGGAGAGACCACAGCCAGCTTTGTCTGCCCAGACATGACCCCAACTGATTTGGCAGGAGTAACAGTAACCCATTTCAATACAGAAGGGTCAGTAGAAGAGGCAGCCAGGTTATGTGGGTCTGTCTAGAACAGCAGCCAACCTCAGGATCCAGGAGAGATCCACTTTGGCTGTAAGAGTTTGAGGACAACCCTGCCCGAATCAGATGCTCCAATTGTAGGGTCCTATACCTCACAGAATGGCTTAAGGGACCCCGTGCATGAGACAAGGCATGAGGAAAACCCTTCTTGTCACCAGTTCAGTTCCTGTTCTTGCTGGCCCAATCCTGCAGTTGCCTATTTCCAGAGCATCAATCCTGCTCTCAGACTCAGAACCTAGTCCCAGAAGGCCTACCTGACTGCCTGCAGCCAATGCCCCAATCTAAAACAAAGACTGGTGTCCAGGTTCACAGGTCACCTATAACAATGCTTCTAGTTTAAAGCAGTTTTTTGGTTCCCATGTCCTCTGCTACCCAGGTTTCTGGTTCCTATTCTGCTCAGGAACCAGTACGAGTGGGATTCTGAGTCCAAACAGAGAATCCAGAGAGGGCTCAGCTTGCCTTGTGTCCAGGTCCTTGTTCCAGTACCTGCCAGCCTACATCTACTCCAGATACCTCTGGCTTAGATTCTCCCATGTATGTCCCTCAGGTTCAGGGTTCTTGAGTGGTTTTCTCCTCGTCCTTTTGGTCCTGACCCACTTGTGTTCCCGTGTTGGAAGTCCTCCACAACACAACCTGATCTTCTGAGTCCCATGCTTCCTAATTCCCAGCAGGATGTCAAGATGCCAGTGACTGCTCTACTTTTGTCCAAAGTTACAGCAGTAAGAACGGCTCAGTCTCCACCGGTCCAGCAGTGGTCCGGCTAGCCATCTCCACCAGTCCAGCATTCCTTTATCCAGTTATTGACTAGTTGACCCAATTATCCTTGTAGTGTTCCTGTGTCTCCTGTTCTGTTTCTGTGGTCGCTACTCCATCTTCTGTGTTCCCCTCAGCTCCTAGAGTGATGGACAAAACCTACTTCCCTGGATCTCTACAACACAACTGTCAAACAGTGTCCTCTGCAACACAAAGGACAACATCCATGCATCCTTCTATGTCTAGACCCTGGAGAAGACCCTTTCAGCTTTGATAGACCCTGAGCCATGCTTCCTGACTGTGGCCTACACATTGGGACAATTGCAAGTGTTGCAACGCTTATTTGATGTTTGTCTGTTACATGGTTCCTTTACTTTTCGTTTAGGTCTTCTCAGTGCTCGTATTCCTATCTCTGGTTTCCACCCTGTGTCCTGCCCTGGTTCTCACCCTTTTATTTGGATCAGCTGTGTGGTTATATGGAATGTATTAGACCTTGAATCACTAACATTTATGATTTCTGTACATCTGCAAAAGTTGTGTTTATTTGGTAGTATAGTTTTGGGAATGCTTGTGACCCTTACCCCACGTGCCTTTCATAAGTTAATTCCTGCATTGTCACCGCCTCTCTGGTTTTCCTGTCTTTAGTCTTGCTAGCCCTTCATTGGTTTTGTATTCTTTAGCTTCAGCTTTCACTGTTTGTCTTTCCTTGTCACCTTCACTATGGTGTTGATCACCCTACATATCTAGATTGCTCTTGTCTGGTGTCTACTGCTTCTTCTCTTGTGTCAATTTTTTTCCATGCTTGCATTTCCCTGATTGCTACCTCTGCTCCTCTCATGTCTTTTCTCTGGTTCTTCTGTACCTTGCTCCTGTTTCGGTCCTTAGTTTTTGACTATTCTGTTTCTAGCCTCTTTGCCGTCCTTCTCTTCAGGCTTGTCTCCTGTATGGCGTCAGGAGCGGCCTTGGGGTGGGGTGG
>JABJVR010000029.1:5272985-5315398 GCA_025773905.1 Chitala chitala
CATTCTGATGCTTGGTTTGAACTTCAGCAAGTCGTCTTCACCACATCTAGATGCCTAAATGCATTGAGTTGCTGCCAGGCGATTGGCTGATTAGCAATTTGTGTTACCAAGCAATTGAACAGGTGTACCTAATAAAGTGGCTGGTGAGTGTATACCGGCACATAAATCCAAAGAATACAGAATAAAAATTTGCAATATTATTAAAAACATAAGAATCAAGGAAGAGAGAAAAAGTTCCAGAGGTCATGCTTCAATTCCACTTGTCATTAACACGTTTGTGAATGCTTGGGGTTTTAGCTACTATTAATGACTGTCTTTGCAGCTCATAATAACAAGCTGCAGTCTTGATTATGTGAACAAGGTCTCCATAGCGGTCGTTAAATGAACAAGAGATCATGCCAGACAGTACAACTCTGTACAGCAACACTGAGGCTCAGTAAAAGAAATAAAATCGGCAAACTAACATAAACAAAATGAGTAAATACAGAGCCCATACTGAAGAAATACACCTATATACACTTTAACTGATCTTATGTTTGTGGGATGTGAATCCAAGTGGGAAGTGCTCTGTCATGTGTCGTAAGAGAAAACAGTATTACCAAAGTGGTAATGGTCACAAGATTAATTTGTGAATAATCAGCAAAGAACCCAATTATTTACCCTTCTGAAATTTGTTAGTCAGAAAAACAAGGAAGAGGGTTTGTTGATTGTATTTCTTGAGACACAGGAACTTACTATCGGGCCGTATCCGTGCTGTTGCTCTTTACTTTGATCCTTCAAATTGTGAAAGGAAAACATTATTCAACGAAGAGCTGGTTAGAAATATTTAACAGCAATTTATGAGAAAAGAAATAAATCACATTTTATACCCATTCTAATAGATCACCAAAGCTATACGAAATTGTACAATTTAACTACAAAATAAAGGTGACAAGTACATAACCCTGGGAAGAATCCTGGAATGTGGTGTGTGTGTGTGTGTGTGTGTGTGCGCAAGAGAGACAAAATATTTGAGCAAAAAAACTAAAAGCCACGACACCTTCATGAGGTAACTAGCTAAAAAAACAGCTTAAAACAATGTATTGTTTATGAATCTGAGCACATTCATAAACAAATATTTCAGTAAATAAAACTTTACCTTAGCAATCTGCAGCAATACGATACAGTGCTTGATAGATTCTACCATACTCTGGGGAAAAAACAAACGATAAACTGTCAGTATGTTCGTTACATCATTCTAATGTTATTCTAATAAACGTGCCAAATGTACATGGAAATAAATCATACTCACACAGGTAGTTCCTTTGAGATTTTCAATTTTCTGTAAATGGCATAAAAATTTTAATAAATTAAAAGAAAGCTTCAGCCCTACAGTGAATTAAAGTAACATATAAATCATCTATGTAGCAAGTCATATGCTTCCATCATTTGACAGCAAAACTATCATTGAGTAAGCACTGAACAGAGTATTTACAGTGATGACACTGACTGCTCATTCTAGCGGTACAGCAGAACTGCCTTTATGTTACAGGACTTACAGGAGGGTAACTCATCTCTGACAATAGGGATGTTAGATTAAATGCAGGATTTCGCTCAGGAAGAAAAACTGGGATTTCAGTGTCAAAATGACATTTCCTGTTTTTTATGAGGTATGTATGACTTACTTTGCGTGACTCATCCTCTTTGCAGTCTTTAATTTTCTCATCAAAAATCTATTAAATAAAACAGGGTCTGAGAACTGGAACGCATGCTGTATGCAACAACAGAAAACCTTAGGGAGTTAGCTAGGTGTTACATAGGCCAATAAATTCAGCAGAATAAAAAAATATATAAAAATGACAGTCTAGTAAAAATGGCCTGATTATATCCAAATACAATCCCACCAATACGTGGCTATGCATGACGGTGATTAACAGGCGGATCATTGTTAACTGGTCCTTATTAATCAATATTAGATTATGACAAAGAATTTAGTTACATCAGTTTGGTTACATCATTTAAGTACACCCAGTGACAAAGAGCTTTTGGATCTTACTTTTAACTGGTCAATCAGAATCTGCAAGTACGCATCTGCCTCTGCAAGTTTCTTGTCAAAATCTTGAACACTAGGAACAAACCCTGTCTCTGCCTCCTGAAAGACAAAATGAGGAAATAACATTGTCAGGACACTACAACAGCTTTCTATTCCCCAGAGAACAAGGTCACTTCACCATTTCACTGGCCTTCCTAAAGCCATAACAGTTTGTGTAAGGAAACTAAACAGTTCTGTGTCCTACACCCAGGAGTCAACTGACATCGTCTGTATAAAATGTCATACAAAAAAACCATGCTTAAATTGTGCAGACACTACGTGTTGGGTAGTCATGACAACAACTCAAACATTAGCAATGTCACATATGGAAAGTTTGTCATCTGCAGGTGCAGTGGTCCAAAGGTCTTAAACAGTGACCAAAACATTTGGTGCAGAAATGCACTGAACAAAGCAGACATCTGGAACCCGAGCTACCCCCATCATTTACGTAAAGCCTGACTTGCGCAAATCTATATCTACACTGCAGCTGCATATCTTTAGTATCTGCAGAAACTCTCTGGATACGAACCCCTTATGTTACCTAGTAGACAAACAGACTGGATACCAGACACAGTATACACAGTCAGAGAAGGGTAACAATCAAGTCAGCTTGTTCTCAGTATTGTTAATCATTTTCAGTAATGTTCAGTTGGTATCATGGCCATTTTAGGTATGGACAGATTCAATTATATTTTTTCAGTTGCAATGCTGTAAAGAGCACAGTAACTTTGTACTCTTTGTAAAATTATTAGTTTGAGTACTATTACCGGTTCCACTATAGACAACATTGTCTTTCTGTTTGCAAAGTAATTTTGTGCTAATATTGCCATTTTGTATTGTGTACGGTAAACAGATATCACATATTGCAATGATAAGTGCATAAGTATGCCTTGTCAGTTACTGTTGTGTCAACAACAAATATTTGTGGAAGACATTTTTTCAATTACTATATACATTTGATGCTGTTTGAACGTGCAGAGCAGCAGATGAGAAAATTGAACTGCTGCTGTGCATAGAAGGCTAAGAAAATAGACCAATTAGTGTGGTTTAACTCCAACCAAGCGGGCTGAGGACATCTGCCTCGTCAATTCCCGCTGGTAACAGCCTTCTGACAGTCGTGGGAGGGGTCCAGTGGCTGAGGAGAGCACAATTTAATCAAGAAGTGCTCAGCCGCAGCTAACCGTGCTTTTTATAATGAGAGGAACCTGCACAGCCCTGTCCATTGTAAAGTTCATGAGTCAGACATGTTGTTCATAGCACCAAACTGACGAGTTACCTTTGACAGCCCAGGAAAGTGACACAAATCCTAACGCACAATCACACACAAACATAGTGTAGCTACTCTCACGACATCTCCTTCACTAATCAGGTTAAGTAGAAGCCAGCCACGTAAAACATTCCCCAATACAAACACAGCAACCCAGTGCACTTGGTAAAAGAATGTTCAGAAGAAATAAACACACAAAACCAAAATAAAACCCTATTAATTGATAGTAAAGGAGCTACGTTAACATTGCTCAAATGCCATTTCAGACATACTAATAAGAGTGGCGATTGCTGTGCTGTGCTCTGAGCTCATGTTTACAGTGAGCACGACATTCACACCCCCCCACACTCCTTATTTCACGCTGGTACCAGAGCATTCCGAGACCTGTCGGAGCACAGTGGAGCTGTGGGGGGGTTCGTAGCTGTCCAGTAGCGTCTCATTGGAACATGAAGAAAAGCCATTCACAGGAAGACACCTTGACCTTGAGTCAACCGAGCGCAAACAAAATACAAGGAACAAAGTCTGACCTACCCCCTTACTCCCCCCAGAGTATATTGCAGGAGTCCAGGGTCAAAGGTAGTCTCTTGTTGTATAAATAAACACATTGTGATTCATAAGATCAACGTGTAACAAAGGTGAGGTGACCTGCTGCACAGGTTTAAATTAATCTACATACAATGCCGGTAACTGGCCGTAGCTAACCCATAACAGACTTTAAGCTGATTCATGCCTTTAGAATTAAACACATCTCCTGCGTCTGCAGAAGGTCTCAGCAGCAGCTGATTAAATCTTCATTCTTTCTGACACATTTAAAGGACGTCAAAGCACCCCAAATTGTGTCTTCATACCCCAGTTCCTTAGAGGTCCTCTTAAATCTTCATGCAGTTCCTTACAGAAGGTAACAGCAGAACAGGGGTCTTCACTAAGGAGTGTGGACTAAACATCCAGACAGGACCTACACTGAGCTCGGCACCGCAGGAGACCAGGTCACCCACACAGATGCTGGTGACCCCACTCAGACCCATATGTTAAACATCTCAAACATCTCCAGGCGTTCTGGCTTCAGCAGACTCTGTGACTCTGTGCAGCTGGTCAACACAGCTCATCTTAAGCAGGCATCACCTGGAGCAAAGATTTTAGAAACATCTCTGTTCCTGTTAAATCATGCGAATAAGGAAGGCTGGTCAGTCTTGTTTCTTTAAGGCATGGTAAAGCCTCTGTGCTATGAAACATCATGGCTGCGGAAAGGTACACTGTGTGTCTGACACGCACGCATGCACGCACACGCGAGCGCACACACCCACACACACATGCCCCATATGCATACTACCCATATAGCTGCATTGCAACTGTTGGATATTCTCATTTATTGGTGTCCCCAACACACATATAAAAACAGCTGAATATACATAACTTCCACAACTATTACCATAACTGCCCGATTTTATAGTACAATTTACCTAAAACATCCCAAATGTTACCTGTAATAAACTTGAGAAGATAATGCGTGTTACTGTATTTGCTAGGACTTGTCCTCAGAGAAAATACGTGTTTAAAAGCACTTGTAATCAAACCAGAAAAGGCAGGCAGGGTTCCTTTTAAATGACTGACTCAAAGTCACGTCAAAACAACAGATATTTAAACCATTTACAAAGTTAACAAATTGCAATGGATGATCCCATGCGACTGGAAATCTGTTCAATTTCCTTACTACTCAGTTAGCAAAAGTACAATAATTTCAAGTTAACAAGAAGGAAAGAGCAAAGGTAGGTGCAGTAGGAAAAGAGGAGAAACTCAGAAGGATGTACAACAATACAAGGTTAAGGGAGAGTAAATACAGTACTACTGTATTCCAAGCTTTCAAAGCAGCACCTGTAAAAAACATGATTTACCAGTGCGGTAGAATTTGTTGTTCAGGAATGAGTGTGGAGTCAAGAGAAAAAAGGTGTTCTTCTGAGTGCCTGATCCCTCGTATCAGCGTGAGGACATTTCCTCACTGCCCATATCCCTCTCCTCAGTCACATCAGCTTAAGTACACAGATGCCAGCCTCTGACTACATTAGCAAATGACCCTATTCAGTTAGAGAAGGGGGGCAGCCACCTCTCCACAACACGCCTTAACCGCTGCCCATTACTCCCCCCCACCCCACCGCCCTCTCCTGCACACATAGACACACACGTACACATGCAGTGACACGCACACACGCAGTCACACTCGCACGGGGCGCAGCGGCTGAAATATGATCAAAACTCCACTCTCCAGCCCCTCCTCCTCAGTTCCTTTCCAGGGCTTTATAAACAACATGACCTATTTACAAAGGAGGTTGTAATTCTGCAACGGCTTCAAGAACATGGTACTTACAAAACGCAGGTCCCTGTGTGACATGCCTCATCAGAGAGACCAGGCAAAATGAAAGCCTGTACTTCCTCTCACACAAAGAAGCCCCTCTGCCTTTCCATTCACTCAACACTGAGCTTCAAAAGAATTTAGTAAAATATGAGGGGAAAAAAAAAAGAAACTCTACAAAGTACAAACCGCATCAGCTGAGCTGAGGCATGATAAGAAAATCCAGTAAAAGAGGAAGTGGAGTGGGGAGTAACAAAAAAAAAAAAAAAAAACAAGCTGCATAGGACAGCATGACAGCAACAACTGCTCTCATTGGACGAGGCTTTGGGCCAAGCAACTGACGAATGAACTATACTCTGTTCTGATTTGTTCTCGATCACATGATTTTCTGACTTCACACTTTCAGGGTTTGCAAGTAGGTACAGGCAATCTGACAGTTATTTGTATTCAGGGTGGGGAAAAAATTGTCTGAGGTAGAGAGGGATGGAAGCACAAAAATTATACACAGGAAATGAAGAGACAAGACACTTCAGAGGAGAGTGCAGTAAGAACTGAAAAATAAAAAGTATGATCACCAAAATGAGTAAAATGCATTAAACATTTATCTATGTGCACTACAAAAGTATTGAAAACATGGTTTTACTCTAATAGCCTGAACTGGGAGTAACCACCACTTACATAACCTCAACCATTCAGCTTCATAATACAGATAATTAATCACTATTAATGTAACATTTAAAGACCATCCTTTCAGTCACTCAAAAACAACAACCTGAAATTGGGCAATTATTCTCTTAACACTTACTGAAGTGTGATATACACATCATTTAAACTCTTAACAGCCTCAATTTAGTATATGAGAGCCTTACTGTTGTTTGACTGTTATATTTAACTTTCCCAGTATTCCTTTATGTACCTTTGAACAAAAAACTGCTGGCACGGCACAATAAAATAAATAATGTCTTTTGATAGTGGCAATCCTGCTTCTGGGTCGTGTAACACGGTCTTACACAAAGACAGAAGAGAACAGCGAAGAGGAAGCAGGGCGATGGGTGTAACACAGTAAGGCCAGCTGACTACACACTCACCCGCAGCTGAAGTGTGTGGCGAAGAATCGTTCCCTCTAGAGCGTGGATCCACTTCTCCCTCTCGTCTGCATCGCGGGCTGGTGGGAGACATGCTGGTGAGAACCCACTCCGATCGTGCAGTTGACACCAAACGCTCAACAAACGCCACGGGACAGGAAGGCTGTTCTCTACTACTGACCCCCGTGTGTCTCACAAACCACTGCTCGTCTCTGTTGCAAAATCCTCCAAGAGAGGCAGATTTGCACTCCAGAGCATGTTAAAAAAGGAAGCACGTAATATTACAAAGCAGAAAGAATGCTTTTATTCTCAAACTCTTTCTCAGTGATTTAAATAAAAAGATGAGTTTTGATGGATAGATAAGCAGAGGATGAGGTTAGTCACCAAATACGTGGTCATGTGTTAATCATACACTAAACACTGGTATATGAGTAGTCTCTGAATGATGGACACACACACACACACACACACACACACACACACACACACACACGGCACCTTTCGGAGGGCCATCTCTGACTTCCTAATGACAGAAACACATGGGACCTGCGTGCTACTGTGCTGATACTTGGCACCGATTCAACCAGAAGCCACCATGTCCCGGCCAGGCAACAACACACCACCTCTGCTTTGACATTCCCGACGTGCAGCAGACGTTACGTCCACAGAGAGGAGGGAAGGTGCGGCTTGAGCCACCGCCTCAGGCTTCTGAGGACCGGCGTGGAGCACGTCATACACAGGTTAACATGAGGCTAGACAGAGGCTGAGGCTGGACTCACTCAACACAGAAAGCCACCGCCTCAGGCTTCTGAGAACCGGCGTGGAGCACGTCGTACACAGGTTAGCATGAGGCTAGACAGAGGCTGAGGCTGGACTCACTCAACACAGAAAGCCACCGCCTCAGGCTTCTGAGGACCGGCGTGGAGCACATGTCCTACACAAAGAGCCGCCCCCTCACACTTCCCTCTTGTCACGTCCACATCAGCTCTGTGTACTCTCAGCAGGACTGTCAGACCTCACCCCAACAATCATGAATAAATACTTAATTAAGCAAAATCGGGACACATCTAATTTCAAAAGTATCACTTTTAAAAAATCTTTACAGTTTGTCCTGAATTTAACATTTTTTCATCTATTCAATAAGATCCTATAGCGTGCATGAAATGGTAAACACAACTGTTACACTGCTTGGTTTAAGAATGCGTCAGACTTAAATCTGCACAGGTTCAGATCCAAATTAACAGACAAGCATGGCTATCAGGAGGCATTTTCACACTGTGATGCAAAAAAGGAAGAAATGCTAAAATCGGTACTTACAGTTGCCAGCATTTTTTACTGCACATATACACACTTTTCATAACATGTCTCCAAATAGTAAGGACTACATGGCGTCACCCACGCACTGACAACATCTGTCCATCCGGTACCTCTACTGGGCTCTGTGCCGATACTGCTGTACAGAATCGAAGCAGAACTCACAGTTCACAGCTGTCCTCTGAGTGCTGTCACATTCGCTGGTGATTAACCTGAAACTCTGCTGTTACTAATTTATTTCCAACCATCCACACAGGAAAAAAAAAAAAAAAAAAACACATTACTCCATACCTAACTTAAAACACAAAATATCACACACACGATGGAGAGAGGTACTGTAATTAAACTAGCAGAATATTAACTCAATATTTAAGTGCACAATATTTATTGACATTTCTCTTTCAGGAAATGAATGCAGCCAACAATAAATATTCTGAGAAAATATTTTACAAAGCCTTTTTTTTTTTAAACTCTGAGAAAGAGCGAGCAGTATCAGTGAGATTCCATACTTCCAGAAGAAATTATTACCTCTACATTTTAATTGGAAGTTGTTTAAATAACAAAAACAAGTCCATGGGACAATAATCCAGAAACAGTACGAAACACTACCCTATACAATGGTAATCTTGAGTCCCGAAGTGTAGAGGTAACAGAAGATTTACATGGTAGAGCTAACAATACAGGACTGATACACAAGTCATTTACAGCACGTGTACAAGCTCCGAAAGCCACTCGCACGCACGCACATGCACAGACACACAGCAGGACTGTCTGCTTTTCCCAAGCTCTCTGGCCTAGCTGCAGCTCTCCGGCTGTTAGAAGCAAACCTAAAGACCGCATTCCCCAGAGTGCATCTTACTGCGGAGAGCCTTGAGGAGACGAAGACGTTCAAGCGCAGTCCTGAGTTAGCACTTTCCTCCAGCACACCATACCACTTATCAACGCTAAATGTTTATAGTGGGTTATTTATGTACAGTACTGCTACTGATAGCTGCCCATGAAATGCATCTAAATCACGTACTCTCTCCGGCCTGATGCAAATCACATTCAGAAATGCGATTCCTCCCTCATCCTCTTAATAGCAGACCTCCTCCCTCCTTTGACTGTCCACATCTCCCATGTCTGACCATTCTTAGTTTACTTCTGACCTGTTGTCAATGCGACACGTTTGCGGCGTGCTTGAACGAACTCCTTCAGATTACTGATGACCCGATGCCTCTGCAGCGTTTCTGTGGCCAAAAACAGCACCTGTGCATGTGTATCACAGGGCACCTGATCACCACCCAGGGGCCCGTCTCTGCCACCAGGGGGAGGAGATCAGGTGAATAATTCCCCCAGCGACAGTTAAGCCCAGCTGACTGAACCAGGAGAACACTTTTCAAAAACACACGCATGACAAAACACACAGCAGTTCAAGCTACAAGTAATGGGTGGTTTGTGGCTTTGTTGCTTTTAGCACCAGTCTTTTTCCACTGAATCTTTACCTCAACTGCTCAATAGCTAAAGCTCTGCTGTTCTATAAAACAGTTCCATGTGTAACAGTGCCAGAACTAATTCTGCTTTCTCAGAAAATACAGCAAACACCACAAACACTGGCCTATAAACATTCGCAGCCATGCATCGGTCATCGAACTGCCATTGAGACAAAGGTGTAGAGAACACAAGAGGACAGATTAAAGTGCAGCTTTAAATGTAAAATTATTTATTATATAATCAGTTTCCATTAGTCTGATTTAAGTACATGTACTAAAAACAGATGCAAAGCCAATGAATGACCACAAACCACATTTTTAAAAAGTGCAGTAGATTTAGATCACACTGTAGCATAAAATGTATGCACTTAATAATGAAGTAACATACGATAATTTTACAGTATGAGTGACTGTAAATCACTATACACTCTCCACACACACTGACACAAACACAGGTAACAGTTTCAGTCCTGAAGCAGGCAAGAGTTGACATTATGCAGAGGGCTAAAAAGCGTTTGAGGAAGGCTGCAGCGAGTCCCCACCAGGGGCGGGCCTCATGAATAATGCACGCTGCTCCAAACAGAGGCTCCGAGCTCGCTTGTTTGTCTCCCCTACCCTGGGCCTTGTGAAACCTAACCCAAACACATGAACTCTGCTCATCTCTGCTCTGGGACAAAGCCTCCATGCGCATCTGCACAAGTTCTCTGGGTCTTAAAGCCCTGTCACGTGGCCAACAAATTTCTTAAAAACACCCCACTCACTTTTACGCCGATCATCAGCGCACACTAATTTGTGCACATGCTGGCACGTTACATTCTAACATAAAGTACAAACACTTCAAGACGACAGTCCAGCAGAAAGCAAACGCTAAACACAGTGAAGCTTAAAAATGTGCTTCAACAGAACTCCACATAAACAAACAGCTCATTCTTCACAGGAAAGCACATCTAAATCAGAGCAGAAGTCTCACACCAACTACAAGTGTTCTCCTCTTTTAACTTAGGAACCCTTCCTTGCTAGGTCATCTCCAGCTATAAATCCCCTAAGGAAAAAAAAAAAACTTACACTTATACACACATACTGAGAACAAGCCAACTCAGTTCCCAGAGAGAGGGCGCTATCGAGGTGGCTGAGATTGCACAGGAGAGACGCGCGCCCGGACAGTGAGGATGAGTGAGGAGGTGCGTGTCCGCAGTGGAGCAGCATGCACTCATGCGCTACCTTACCCTTCCTATTGTAGAGCCACAGCATACAGTGTCGAAACATAGCAATGGGTGAGGGCATGGAAGAGGTGGCCAGGACGGCAAGAGGGAGGAAGATGGAGGCACGAGGACGGAGAGGAGACAGAGAGGAGGTCAGAGACCTGGGTGAAGGGAGGGGGGGAGGGAGGAAGCTCCTCAGAGTGCCGCTCTACTCCCCCCCGGCTGCTGTTATGACGGAGCGAGTGAAGGAAGGAGAGAGAGTGAGGAGGGCAGGTCCCGCAGAACCGAAATGCAGACAAAGGCGCTCAGAGGGTGTGGGGGGGCCGATCCGACCCACACTGGTGAGGGAGCGTGGCAACTCCCACGGGTGAGAGATGTTGCAACGGAGAAGCAGGGGGAAAAAAAAAAAAAAAAAAACTGCAAACAGGTCCGTTCCTGTTGACCAAGCCTGGAGTGAGATCTTGTTGCAAAACGCAGCCCTGCCTGTGCTGTTCCTTATTCTCGGAGATTGCTGAGGTCCCACTGTTCACCTGCAGCTTGATGCTGGAAATGTGCGCAGAGCAGCTGGCTGCCTGCAAAGCCAGGCAAATGAGCCCCACCACTAGCAAAGGCTGAGGAATGAGCGAGGGACGGGAAAAGGACGGGTTAGGGAGGTGGAGGGGGTGTGGTGTGTGTGTGTCCGGAACCACAGAAAGAACCAAGGGGGAGAGTGAGAGCAAGAGAGAGAGCGCGCGAGGGAGAGAGAGAGAGAGAGAGAGAGAGAGAGAAATAGTGAGAGAGAGAGAGAGAGAGAGAGAAATAGTGAGAGAGAGCGAGAGAGAGAGAGAGCGAGAGAGAGAGAGAGAGCGAGAGAGAGCGAGCGAGCAAGCGAACGAGAGAGAGAGAGAGAGAGAGAGAATGCAAGAGTGAGAGAGAGCGAGAGAGAAAGAGAACACATGTGTGACACCGCAGATGCTGCCTGGACAAATGCGATGGAGGGACGTATTACAGACAAGAAAAATAACAGTGCAGTGAGGAAATGAGCCAGGCATACAGGTGGGGGTGAAGAATGTTAGGGGGACTCACCTTGAAAATGGAATGTCTTCTGATCCACGGTAATGGTGAAAGTGCTGTCGTCCTCGTCATCAATGCCTATAACAGCTCCCTGAAACACAGAACGCACCAGTTAGCCAGACGTCTCTCCTGTTTGTTGGTGTGTGTCTGTGTGTGCTTCCTTTCTTTCAGTCTGTCTCCTAGACACATGCTGCAGGCAAGAGATGAGCAAGAGAAAGAAAGAGAGAAGGAGAGAGAGGAGAGAGAGAGAAAGATACGATAAGAAAGGGGGGGAGAGAGAGAGAGAGAGAGACAATAAGAGGGAGAGAGCGAGCAAGAGACAGCGAGGGTGAGATGAAGAGAGAAAATGGAAAAAAACAGAGGAAAAAGCAGCGTCAGGAGAAGGGAGAGTAAAACCAGGGATTCAGATGGAGTGGTCACAGAAACATACAGACAACTTGCATGTGTGCAAGCAGCCTTAAAGTGTAGCCACTGTTGCTACTGAACGCCATATTTCATTTACTGACATTCCTCACAAAATGATGACGAATGCTAACGGACCTTAAGTCACAAACATACCCACCCTGGGCCAACTGAAGAGAAGTTCAGCAGAACTCTGGTGCTGCTGTGTTCCAAAGATGGGCTATAAACTCAGAAGTAAAGGTGGGACTGCTGTCTGTCTGGTTGGGTGCATTTATAAAGAACACTAAAGAGCTTCACCTTATATATCAAAATGTAAAAGCACTAAAGCCTCTGACTGCATTCGGTTTGTTCAGCAACGCTGACATTTAAAGAATCAGTGTGGAAACTGCAACAAAATCTAAATGTTTTAGAATTAAGACCAACACGACCCACATGACCAAGACACACCGACAAAATCAGGCCCAGTTACCCACCTAAAACCGAACACTGATCATTCCTTACAGCAAATGACATGCAACAAACATCACAACAGCATTCATAAAAACGGACGCTTTCTGTAACAGCAACCATTCCTCAGCTCGTATTTGAGATTACGAAGCCCTCCCTGCACAACTTTACACACTAAAAAAAAAAAAAAAAACTCTGCTGAGATATCCTCACCCAACAGACACATCCTTCGCAGTCTCCAAGATTCCTGCACCTTTATCAGTGCGAAAGACAGCAGCTGACTATTCGGTGACACACCAGTGACTATTCCGCAAACTGCAGATGCCTGAACGTACTCGTCTCAGCTATTTATTTGTCAGTCGTACACAACGTCTGACCTACATACAGGTGCACCAATTCACAGGTGGTGGTCAAACCTGTTTTAAACTGAAGACAACAAGTACATAGAAATCTTATTTATAATCAGCGCAACACTACTTCATCGGCATTATCAGCGATACCTAAAAGGTCATAGCGTGTCATTTAAAATAATCAATGGTAGCTCAAGCCTAACGTTTTCTTGCATAGATATTACATAATATGCTACAAACTGTGCTGATGATGGCTTTAAAGAAAAGTCTGCTAACCAATGTAAACAGCACAGAAGAAAACAATGGAGTTCAAGAGTGTGTCACGGCTATATTTTGACAATGAAACTGTCTGTATCTATTGAGCCGCCAAGTCTCAAAGACTTCATTACATCACACAGCCACTATGGAGCCGTTAAACAGTTCACCATTTAACCGTCCACCCATTTTAGGATCTGCAGCATAAATTCAGGTAGGTTACGTACCCAGCTCAAGAGTACAACAACAGTGGCCTCGCAGAATATTAACCTTTGAGAATTCAGCTGCGTGTCACAAATCTTTCCGAGCACAGCACTACGACCGAGGGGTAAAACATGAGGGAGGGGGGGTGAGGCGAGACACCCACCCGCAGGCGCACGCACCCCCGTCTGGACCCACGCATCATCTTGTCTTTGGACTGAAAAAGAAAGAGAAAGCCAGTCAGGAAACAGATGCCTCATGTGATGAAAATAAACAAGATAAACCACTTAAAATCCACTTTGGAGGGAGGAAAGCAGTACCCAATCCCAAAGGAAACACTGTCAATGGGAAACACCGGGTCTGAAAAAGACTTAACATGAAAACTAATTCAAATGTCACTAATATATTATGTACGTATAAATAACGTATAAAAAACACTGTGACCTCCTAGTCTAATTTAGGCCTAACTGACTGTTTACTTTTAATTGTTAGGTGAAATAACAGACCCATCTTATTTGAGGTGGGTACCCTGCCACTGGACATCTGACAGATGAGTCCCAATTTCACTTTTTTTTGTTAAGATAAATTTTCAAAATTTCAATGGGGAAAAAAAGCTTTTGGTTTTTGAGTTTGTTATTATGACTGCAGGTAACAGTACTGCTTCTCTCCAGAATGACAGTGTGTCAGTCACTCACATGTACACATGCATATTCAGTCAAAATACTGAAGGTATAATTCTTACCATTCAATACCATTTACGTTTATGTAAATGTTCGATAATGAGAACAGATTACCAAATTAAAAAAAAAAAAAAAAAACAACTTCAAAAACTGTCAAATAATTTCTCTAAAATCTGCCTTGAAGGGCCACTAGGATTTCTCAAATCACCCTTTGCCATAACGTGTTTCTCAGTGTCCCAACATGCAGTTTAAACAACTTGGACTTCTGACTGAAATGCCCTTGCTTTAGGTCATCGTCTTATTCACATTTACAAAATTTCCATGTTCAATTATGTCTTCAATTTTTAAGTACTATTATGATTATGCATGCATGCAAATTATAACATCTTATAGAGATGCGTACAAACTTTAAAGCAGTGAAATTATTTAAAACTTGGTTTCATGCAGGTGTACTTAAATGTTTGAATGGTATGGTGTATATTCACATGCACACATTATATTAGTATGTGAACTTTAAAAGCAGTGCTATGGTGTCAGAGTTGGAAGCAATTATTGGGTTACTGGTATTAGAATCTGTAAAAATGTACTGGCTCTGACTAAATGTATCATATATGCCACTGTACAAGTCAATCCATATAGGTTTAGGGCTATATTCACTAGATAGGTTGACCCCCAAAATAGCATTCAACCTTTGATGCTAGGTTAGACCTCTAGACTCATACATTTCTGATTTGAGCCTAGGCTAGGCTAGGCACCAGAAGTCAACAAATAGTTCCATTTCATATAAAATTATGCTGTTTTACTTTTATAGGACATTACCATTATAGGACAGGGAATTTTATTATGTAATTATATGATTAATAAGATGGTCAGAATTTAAACCAGTCCTATGGAGTTTGAAGTACCATAAATAGAGACAGCAAAGTCAGTCAAAAGTTTAGTGTATGGTGCCAAAGCCCTGCATAAAAGCACATGTGAGAACTCGCTGTTTAATTATACATAATGTAGCTACCACACAAATCATTGTGGAAACAAGATAGTTATACGTTTTAGAGACACAGAAATTAACTGAACTGCAAGTATAGCTGATGTTAACTTAGTGTCAGTATTAAAATACCTTCAGAAGAAAAATGTTTTGAAAGTACTGCATAAACTACTGTAATTTAAACAGAAGATTGTATTATATTTAACATATTAAAGAATGTGTATTTCATATACTGTAGTGTGTTCAATGTAATAACATTTAAGAACACAATGACAATGTGAATCAGTGCTGATATTTATGATCAAAAATTAAATATGAGTTTTCATTTTCTTATATGTCACATAAAAAGTTTGTATAAATATTAAAGGTTTCAGAAGCAAATTATTAAAGACTTTAAAAACACACCATTATTAAAAGAAATTGTACATTTTAACCACATTTCCAGCCATGAACCTGTTAAATTTCAGACCCAGACACAGTTTATGCTTCAGATTTGCTGTATCCCTGACCCCTTTCTTATCGTGATGTCCAACATGTTTCCTACCTTTATAAAACGTTTTGTCACCAGCTTTAACTGAAGTAGAATAACAGTATGCAGAGGTATAAATTGAAGGATCTTCTGCTACAGACCACGAACATGGATGACTGAACTTTATAAACCGAACTCGCTTTTGACATCATGTCAGTCTCATGACTGACTGCGCCTTACTTGTATTACAGCTGAGCTGAAATCACACAGGACCATGGTGTAGCAATTAATGCAAGTACAAAAACAAATTTCAAAACGGTCATAACATAATTCTCTGGCCTTCAAAAAAGAGACAACATGTGTCATCCTGGCGTTAAAACCGAAGAAAATATACGGAAAGTTAATTTAAATAAAGGAAATCAAACAGAAATTCTACTTTAGTTTTCCCTTCATATATTATTTTAAAAAATAGGCCTTGTAATAAAAAATGAATATTTTACATCATAAAATTACTTTAAATTGCCGGAAATTATTTTAACAGTGTTTTTTTAACTAAACAAACGTTTTATCGTTTCTATTTCATTTTCTTTCTATGCCTTTATAGGGATACCGACTATGAAGCTTTAATGGCTCTCGTACGGCGCTGTGTTGTTAAAGTCACAGAGCTGCCTACAGTGGGTGACACTCATCAGTCACCATTAATGTGGCCGACAGCGTGAGTCTGAACACAAAGGCATGAGAGACGGGAGCTATGCTCTGGGGCACAGATATACAAACTGTTTCGCTACCTCGGTGCACAGCATCCTGCAATTCAGATAATCCCTCAAATACAGTAATCTTATTATTGTGTGCCACCACCACCGAATTAAGTATCGCACGGTCCGCCTTAAATTAAATACAGGAAACTGACAATTAACTACACAGCACTATCAAGTTTGCCAGTTTTGACTGTGCTGTCTTCTTCGCCAATAATCTGATTTACGAACGATTTAAGCACAAATAATGTACTTTCGCTTACTACAGCACGCACGTATGTGCTGTTACACCATCGCATGAGTGTGACAGCATGCAGGTTAGGGGACTGAAACCCAGACTTGGAAATGTATGCATTTGCAAGTTAGAGATATAACACTGTACATTTCAGAAGACCAAACGTTTTGCGGACACCACCCTTAAAGCCTCTCCGGCCACCAGCACGAGATGCGCGTGCATCCGCATACCACCTCATCCCGAAACGTCGCTGGCTTTAACCAACGGCACACACGATACACTTTGATTGGCTAAAACGTCTCCAACTCCAGGTTTCATTGGCCAACAGCGCCGTCATTACAATTGCCCGCCCCTTCTTACTATCAGAACTCCCATCCTCCTGGCAACAGGCCTTTTCTTCAGTAGCTGGTTAATTCGGAACTCATTCCTTTAACAGAAACTACCAGCGACAAGTCAAATTAGCCTTTCCCTAGCCATCTATAATAATATTTTTCTACAGCGAAAAAAATGCATACCGTGTAGTAGGATAATAATCCGGCATTATAATCCAAAACGAACCAGCGGTACTGCCAGCCTTTCATGACGTTAGTCCATTTACTCAGAGGCCCTTCCATAATGGACGCCATCTTTACACTTGGATAAAGTATGAAGGGGTGGAGCGATTCTGGAGAAAAGGAAATGCTGTGGCGTCATCACGCACAGCCGAAACGTATTAGACGGCACGTTTGCGCATTTGCTCAGAACTCTTCCTAATAAAGCGCCTTGTTTACTTTTGTCTAGTGTTAACAAGGAGTGCAGTTTACTTTATAAACTTGCATGGTTTGTTTTTGACACAAAGCATTCAGTATTTTATAGTGGCATTGTGTCAACAGGTTTAGTTCTGCTTTCCTATCCACCTTTTGTTTTGACTGAGAAGTGTTTTTTGTGCCTTTGTTTTGCATCTTTGAGTGCATCTTGAGTGGTAGATAACCATGAGCCCAGGAAAGTAGGGAGAATTCTAAAAATGAAATAATTAAAATAAGAGATTAAAGATGAAGAAAAGCTCTAATAATTGAATACAAGATGCATGTTATAAAGAGGATTGTGAAAGGTGAGAGAATGAAAGACATCAGTTACGCTTTAGGTCTGGCTTCAGCTACTGTGCATTAAATTTTTGGAAACTGATAAAATAAGAAAAAGTCATGAGTCAAATATAGGTGGTGGAAAAATGCATCGTGTCACAAAAAGTTATGAGGTGTTTGAGAAAGTCGAGAAATATTTGGTACAATGGAGAGTCAGACTGACTGAGATGTTTGTCTACATTTCAAATCCAGCAAAAGGCAAAGTCAATATTTGAAGCTTGGAAGAAGGAGGCCATGGAGGAGGGTGACACTGTAGTGAAGGATTTGTCATTCAAGACAAGTCATGGGTGGTTTGAATGATTTCAGATCTATGCAATGCTGCATAAGGAAGTCACTGGTGTATCAGTTTTCCCAGTCCACTTTCGGAAAATAATTGGTGGCGAATGGTTATACTACAAAACAAAATTTTAGCACAGATGAAACGGTTCTTTTGGAAATGCATGCTATCGTGTACCACCAGTTCTCAGGATGAAAACAAAGTCACAGGGCACAAAGCTTCAAAAGATGGGTTTACTTTGCTTTTTGGGGAAGTTGTGTTGGTGATGTGAAGGTAACAGTGCTGCTGGTGTATCATTGTGTGTCTTCACCATTCCTTTCAGGGCACAAAACCATCAGGCCCTGAAAGGAATGGTGAAGAGTTAATTGCCTGTAACATGGATATCACAGCATAAGACTCGGGTCACATGGGAAGCATTTGCTGATGATGTTCAAACGGACTTGCTGCCCGATACAGAAAAATACACCGAAAATCATTTGGTAAACAAAGCTCTATTAATAATTGATAATGCCCTTGGTCATCCACCTAGCATTGGCTATGGAGATAATAATAATCTGGTTTTCATTTCCCCAAATACAATGTCTTTGTTGCAACCCACGGACCAGTGTGTTATTGCAACATTTAAGGCATATTACTTGCGGTTGCTGATGTAGTTCCTGGTTGACCGCATTGACGTTTAATGAACAAGCTTCCTTGAAACAACTTTAGAAAGACTTCAACATTAAGAAAGCTTTGAAATTAATCGACATTGCATGGCAAAAAGTGTTGATGTTGGATGAGAAAGCCTGGCTCGCAATCTCCGTTCCAGTTCAATCCAAAGGTGCTCAATGGGGTTGAGGTCACGGCTCTGTGCAGCTTTGTGCACTGGGACAGTGATATTGGAATAGAAAAGGGCCTTCCCCAAACTGTTGCCACACAGTTGGAAGCACAGTATGCTTGGTATGCCAAAGCAGTAAGATTGCCCTTCACTGGAGATAAGGGGCCTAGTCCAAACCCTGAAAAAGCCAGGTAATGTTCTCCCAGTATTCGCCAAACCCAGAGTTGCCCATCTGCCTGCCACACAGTGAAGTGTGATTCGTCACTCCACAGAACACGTTTCCACTGCTCCACAGTCCAGTGTCAGTGTGCTTTACAGCACTCCATCTGACGCTGGGCATTGGACTTGTTGATGTGAAGCTTGCATACAGCTGCTCAGCCATGGAAACCCAGTTCATGAAGCTCCCGCCGCACAGTTTTTGTGCTTACATGAATGCCGGTGGAAGTTCGGAACTCTTCGGCTATGGAATCAGCAGAGCGTCGGCGACCTTTACACACCATGCGCCTTAGCAGTTGTTGACCCCGCTCTGTGATTTTATGGGGTCTTCCACATCATGGCTGAGTTGTTGTTGTTCCTAAACGCTTCTACTTTCGAATATTACTAACAGTTGACTGTTGACCTAGCAGGGATGAAATTTCACAAACCATTTTATTACAAAAGTGGCATCCTATCACTGTACCATGCTTGAATTGACTGCGCTCTTCAGAATAACCCATTTTGTATCACAAACGTTTCCAGATGGAGACTGCATGGCTAGGTGCTTGATTTTATACACCTGTGGCAGCGGGTCTGCTTGAAACACCTGAATTCAGTAATTAACAGGTTTGGCCAAATACTTTTGTCCATATAGTGTACCCAGAAAATCTGGTTGTTTTGTAAAGTGCTCTGGAAATGTAATTAACTTTTAAATTTAAATATTTTCAATGTAAGGTGGCTTCTGGAACTAATTAGTAATTTAAATTCATACATACAGTATATGTCAGTGTAGCTGGAATTATATGCCAAACTATTATTGTATTTCTATAGATTGTAGAAAACTTGGGAATACTTGTATATTAATATTAGTCAGTAAAACAAAAAAAAATATTAAGACAACATACATTCTCATGTTAAGTGTGTACCTGCAACAGCTTAATCCGATTTAATATATAGCACCTTTCAAAACAGTTGGCCCAAAATGCTCTACAGTTTTTGCAGTAATTGGAATAGAAGCAAAAATTAAAGCCAGACAACAACAGAGGAGAGGAACTTTGGCTGCCCAACCCTCATGTGCATAATTCTCAACAATGGTAAACTCGAATATATGTTTACAAAATCAAGATCTATAGTAGTACAATGAATAATTTAAAATGTTTTGTAATTATGAAACTTGGGAAGACTTAAGTTTTAAATATTTTTTATTTTTTCCATTATTTACATCAAATTCAACTAGCTTCACAGTAATACATAATCCTACGTAAGATTTAACTTAAAAACACAAATTTACATAAAAAGCAGATTGTGTTAATCAGTTAACATTTGATATAAATCCCTGTTAAAACTTGAATATTAACAATAATTTGTTCATTTTTGATTGCACTAGTAAAACTGAAGACGTGGCCTTTGGTATCAACTCATAAAATACCTTTCTTCAGTAATGTATAAAAACAAAACATAAAAAACAAGTTTTCAGAAAAGGTAAAAAAAAAAAAAAAAAAAACCAATGTCATATAATGTTATGAATGACAACAATACATCCTTTAATATATGCAAAACAAATACAGGTTAAAAAACAAAGGTGAGCTAGGCTTCACTTGAAAACATCCCAGTGGGTTTGCAACCAGGCAAGACACTGTAGGAAAAAGTAAACGGTCATGGAAGTCTGAGGACAGGAAGAAGTATTAGGGGGGGGAAAAAAAAAAAAA
This sequence comes from Chitala chitala, assembly GCA_025773905.1. Lineage (NCBI taxonomy): Eukaryota > Metazoa > Chordata > Actinopteri > Osteoglossiformes > Notopteridae > Chitala > Chitala chitala. Next base: position 5,293,695 of record JABJVR010000029.1, read on the forward strand.
AAAAAACTGATGTCTGTGCATTTTGTGGGGTTTAACTGGTTTAGAAATGAAAGGGGGAAGTCAAGAACTGAAAAAGGACAGAGAGAACAAAAATAAATGGCAACAGTAAATACAGTGTGCCTTGTGAAAAGGCATTGTAGTTATGTGACCGATTTAGGAAGACGTCTTCCACATGAACATGAATCATAGCTCTAGAACAGCAATGAGCAGCAAGATTCCAAAGTTCTACAGAAGCAAATGTGTAACACAAAATACCGCATTTTACTTTGAGCAAGAGTTTCACTAATACAGGATGTCACTGCAAAACGGTCTTAGAACAAAAAAAGTTGCATTTTATAGTGCACAAATATAACATAACGTTCCATTGCGCAGCATGCCACAGAGTAACAAGAATTATAACATTTTAAAGCAAATCTTGCCACAAATACTAAATTGAAAACTTGTATAGCCAAATTAAACAGTGTTTTCTTGGTACTCAAATAAGCAGGACATTTAACAGTGTAAGAGATGCGATCAAAAAGAGCAGTTGTATTTTATCAATTAAATTTCAGGGGAATGAGAACTACTCCAACTATGGAAAACATACAAAGCACTTCTGTGAGGAAAGGGCAAGTTATCAATGTGCACGACTTGTTCCAGTGTTAATTGGAAGATGTACAGCGTTGTATTTGTCAAGAGGGGCAAATTTTCCAGAAACAGAACTGAAAAAAGTTGAATAAGGTGCATGGTTATTATTGTAATTCTTTTGAGTTTACCATGCAGCTGGTTATAAGGCAGTTGCGTATTTAAGCAAAGGAAGGTGATATACAAGTATAGACACAAGCAGAAAGACACTGCACACCACTACTGATGAAACAATGAAAATGAATATTAGATATTTTTGTAGCAATGTGAAAAGAGACATCGGGAAAAGCAGCGTGCCTCTACACAAATCTCCAACTATTGATACTGGCAACACAGCTTGCTATATTTACTGTGGTGCCGTTTTTAAAGTGATAGTACATACAGCCACTGCCTAGTTAATAAACGGAGGCAAAACGGAAACCTCAACGTACTACTGTGCATTGAGAAGCTACAGTAAAGTGTTTCAGAATGCCATATACTGTATTTATAGGTTTATAGGTCATAGGTGGCAAAAACGCAGAGAGCACTGACAAAAGCAAAATATTAAAACTACAGTAGAGTGTAGTTTCAGTTGATAAATTCTAAGGAAATCTGAAGGCAGACACAGAAAATATGCTCCCCTTAACAAAGGCAAGACACCGATGAAGTGGGACAAAGCGGCCAACTAGCAAGTCTCCTCAGTTCACATTAACAGCACGTTGTGCTTTACGTCAAGATCAGCACTTGAAAGCATACATTCCAGGAAAACACAAAAGGCGAAGCTACCCAACTTGATGGCTGTATTTCACAAATCAGTGGAGGACTCATTTTGCCAATATTGCACTTTCTCAGTTACGTTTTTAGAAAACAAGACAGGCCTTTAGAACTTCCTATACATGAAAATACTGCAGAATCCTATATAGATCTTTAAACAAATACCATGTTGTGCTTCTTGTGGAGGGAAAGAAAAAAAAAATTCAAGTTCACTCATGGAGACATTTTAGTGTTTAACCCAAGTGTAGCACGTTGTATCAGAGAACACAAGATTGTAACGTGCCGTTTATAATAACAGCTCCAATGTTTTCCGTTCTGGCTTCGCCAGGCTGTTGAACGTGGCCTCATTATTTCACTGTCTACTTGAAGCTTTTTGATATCTGAGTATGCAGCACACATTTAAGGGGAACTACTTCTGAAACTGATTGTGGCAGCACCACGTTACTCCTGTGTAAAACAAACGGGATGAACCCAAAACCGACGTGCCAGTAGAACGCTGAAGCCTGTCAGTTTTCCAACGCAAAGTCAGGTTGCTCTTTCGTTAAGGAGAGGCCCGTGAGTACGAGTACATTTTAGCAGACATGACTAGTGGAAATGATGAATGGAACAACTGACTCAACATTAGAAATCTTCTGTACCTACACCTGCCTGTAAGACCAGCTGATGTCATGAATTATGGCTGGAAGGGAGAGGAGTCAGTTTTGCTGAGTAACAGGTGAGATTTTTACAGAAAAATGGTTCGCTACACTCACATCTGCTTCCAAGAGATGCAGTTATAGTTCAGGAAGTACGTTCACATATTTCCAGTTCTGTAGCACTTCTCAGCCCACAGGATTCCTAGTCCTTAATTTAAAACAATAGCCATACTTATCATAAAAATAAAGTACATAAATTAAACAGGTCAAAGACGACTACCTTCAGTGTTTAACATCTTACAATGTTACAACAAAAAGCAAGCAGTAAACAATACGCCACATTGTTTGTAGTGATTTCATGAGGTACATTTGAGGTTCTCCCCCCCCCTCCCCCCATCTTCCATCTTGTAAACATAAAAAATACTGGGATAGGATTAACAGTTAAATTTTTTAATACGTTTTTAGCTGAGCAGGAGCTACCTCTGCACCACGTCACTGATCTCTTTAATACAATTATGTAGATTGTCCAAGGCAGAACCTGTCCCCATGGCGCCAACAGGCCCGCCGCTGGCGGATGAAGACGCGTGCAGCTCCTGCAGGCCCAGTTCCAGTTTTCCGACGGCCTCCCTGAAGGCGAACTTGTTGCGTGTCTGCGGGATGCAGTCCACGTAGCCCGAGCAGTAGTTGAGCAGCTTGTGGCCGGCGTCCAGCACCTGGCTGCTGCAGAACGGCTCAGGGCTGCTGTGCAGGGCGCTGCTCAGACAGCCCGCACACTCCAACAGAGCCTCCTTACTCACCCTCTCCACCGCGCCCTCTCTACCACACCTCTCTGGGACCGCCTTTTCCGGCTGCTGTCGAGTTCGCCGCAGGGCTAACTTGGATCCGCCAGGAGTGAGTGAAGAAGGAGATGAGCACGAAGAAGAGGAGGAGGAGGAGGAAGAGGAAACACTGGTGGTGGCTGCTCCGTTTGCCATTTTAGCTGAGGCACTGCTGCTACTTGATGAACATGATGTGGGGGCTGGTAGGGGTACTTGCAGTGGCTGCACCAAGGCTTTCCCTCCTCCTACACCCACTGCTCTCCCTGGTCTCCTTGGTGCTTCACCGTTGAGGTCTATGCTGCCAACACCTGACTCTGATGCCCCATCTCCAGTGTTTCGTGAAGACAAGTGCTGCAGGTGGCGAAGGTTGGTTGATGGTGGCGGAGGGGGTGGGGGAGCGCACCGGGGCTTGAGTGGCCGACACCGGTCTCTGTCAGCCTGCTCTGAAAGCAGTTTGAATCGGTTGCCCTGAGAATCAACAGCTACCAGGTGTACGTCAGCTGGGCTGTGCTTCAGTGTGGGCGAGATCAGCACCGGCACTTTGTGGTTATGTGGGGTGGCTACCGGCCCTTGGGCTTTCGGTGGGGCTGACCAGCCCTGCCTTTCCTGGCTTCCAACCTCTGGACCTTCTCTGTACGATGAGTGGGGGTCGGTGTCACCGTCACCTCCCGCCCCAGGTGCCCTTGGTGCTGCAGGCACGCTCCGGGGCAGCAGCTTGGCTTTGGGTCTGTCACGAATCTGTGCGGTGCCCTCGTCTACCTTCCGAATTGCTGGCTCGGGGGGGGACATGCCTCCACCCTCTGGCTGCGAACCGGTAGAGGTGGCGCGCTCCAGCGGGGGCTTGGTGCGATTGCGAGGGAGAGTCAGTGTGGCACGCTCCAAGTCGGGCTGCCCAGCTGACATAGACGATGTGGAGTTGGACCTGGGGAATGGCTTTCCTCCGCCTACTCCACTGTCCGCTTCATCACCTCCCTGGGGCCTCCCACTCCGCAGACCCAGGGTCTTTTTGATTAACCGGGGAGTGAAGAAACCGGCCAGTCCTGTCCAGCTGCTGCCTACAGGAGCAGATGCCACTCCGGATGTCCCAACTGTGGAGCTTGGAGATGCCCGCTGTCCAAAGCTGGCCCCACAGCAGTGCGAGTGTGCGCTGCTGTCCTCGCCATGGGAGGGAGAGAAGCCGGCCCTGTCGCCAGTCTGGCCGCCCGAGGCAGCTGCGGGTTCATACTTTTTGTGTGGTTGGTTCTCCATATCGCGAAAGGAGCTGCTCCTTTTGGGTGGGGTGGGCAAGCTCTGCTGTACCTGAGGGGAGGGAGAAGACAAGGACGACGGTTTCTTCTTCATAAAGGAGCTGAAGAAGCCAGCCTTGCGGTCCCGTGCAAAGCCGGCCTCCTGGGGTTCTTCCAGAAAGCCACCTGGAGATTTGTCCCGCTGCTTACGTGGCACTGTTGGGGAGCCAGCTGCACTGCCCCCTGCGAATCTGCTGCTGGCCAAACCTGGCCAGGGCAGCAAGAGGAACAGGAAAGTTTCAAATAAACATATCATCCATAACACAGTCTCATTAACCAGCTACAATACATCTGCACTGATGCTGTATTACTCAAGGCATCTGTACATCTACCATAATAATACAGATTGATATGAATACAAGGCAGCAATACTGCTGCCACTTCATCCACTCATATTCAGTGTTCTGCAACATGGAGTCTAACATACAGGTGTTACCACACTGATTCAAGCTTTTTACTGGACATCGCTCTCTGGATTAAATTTAGTATGACCCATTTGATATGTATACTGCTTATTGGGTTGTGTAGCACTCCCTGGATAGAATGGAGGTATTGTATATGTAGTTCCACATCACATAAAAAAAAATTCAAGAAATATTAGTGCAGACTGTCTTAAGCCAGTGCTTACAATTCACAGTATATGTTTACAGAAGAATGCAGAATAGTAGCAGTTCAGTCATAGTAACTGATAATGCTCAAATTGGACTTTTTTTTTTTTTTTTTTTACTGAACACATTGTTTAATCACTCAGTTTCCAGGATGGAAAATGTGACCCTCTGGACAACAGATGTCCTAGCTTGAAGAAATTATTGTAGACTTGTCTCCTGATCAGTGGTGGTGTTGATTGTAAGAGCACCCCTGCCCTATAGAAAGAGTCTAGTGAGACAGAATTTACCCTTAAATGTATGATGAAATTATGTCTCTATTAAAAGTCTTTAGCTCTAGAGTTCTCTAGTGTTCATCACGCCAAGTTCAATAAAAGACTAATCACTTCTGATACTCTTCCTAGGTGTGAGAGTCCTTCAAAGGTCACACCAGAGCATACTTTGCAATGCTGCAGGAAAAAAGATAACCAGAAAAAAAATCTCCAGAAGTCAATAGAAGTTTGTTCAAATGTCTAAGAAAAAATGCTGAACAAGAATGGATATCCATTCTTATGGAAAAAAAACTACTGTAACTGTATAAAAATAAAAAGTTTTCAACACAATGTTCTGCTGACAGACGAGACAATGCATACTGGAGGACACATTAAGGGGTGTGGCTGCTGTGTGTGTCTCAGGGTCAGAACAGCTTGCAATCACTGCATGAACATTCATTTAGTCATTCATTTTCCAAACCGCTTAATCCTGTTAAGGGTTGTGGGAAGCCTAGAGCCCATTCCAAGAGACACAGGACATCCAGTGCAGGGCGGCAACCCATCGCAGGGCACACAAACACACGGGCAATTTAGAGATGTCAATCAACCTAACCTGCATGTCTTTGGGAGGAAACCAGAGAATCTGGAGAAAACCCACCAAGCACAGGGAGAACATACAAACTACAAACCACACACACACACACGGCAGGAATCGAACCCCAGACCTGGAGGTGTGAGGCAACAGTGCTAACCACCACACCACCATGCCGCCCTTACTAAATGAACAATGGATTCAAAATACTTTTACTATAGTTTGCAAAAGAATAGCAGGGGGCAGCATACTGTACCTGAAGCTTAGCAGTACTTGGTGAATGCAGTAAGACAATGCACCAAAACACATGGACAAAAAAAATCAACAAGTAGAAGGTTTATTAAAATGAGTTGTGCTTTTGAATGGCACGGTCAGAGTCCTGACCTCATCTAACAGGTGTGGCATGACAAAGAAGGCTGATTTACAGCTGAAAACCCCAGAATTATTGAACCGAGGCATTTCTGTAAGGAGAAACAGGGATCATTAGCTCTGTTCGTGCAGCACTGCAGTGGGTGCAGCTGGTTTTCAGCCCACTTCTACTGTTAATTGAACCTTCATCTCAAACTATTGAGCTTTTCTTTAATATTGACAGTCCAGAAATTCTCACTTTATTCTTTACTCATTTTAATAAAGAACTTAAAAAGCATGACAAAGACTTACTGATATTGCTATTTAGCTTTTTTAATTTTTGATATTAACGCATTTCTTGTTAATAATCACTTAAATCACCCTGATTAACAATTTGCTGACTGTTTCCTCTGTTCTTGATTAAAGTTTGAACACAATTGAATACTGGTTTGAATTAAACACCATGCTAAATTATCCAGACATTTTTTTTTTTTATTACAGATCACTCTTAACCTCCTTTGTAACTCTTTATTTCCTCAAGCTGAAACAACTAAATGCAGACATACTAATGATCAGGAAGAATGAAGAGAACCAACAATGTCATTGATATTTAACTAAGATAGTGGTCAAATCAAAATGAAAGAATTGGTTGGAAGCAGAACCTGCACCCAGTGCAACCCTCCTGGACAGTAATTGAATAACGCTGGTCTAACGTTCTGAGCTGCAGTTTTATGTAATTTTTGATGGAAGTTATTCTTGCCAAAGGACGTGCTGCTAGTTAATAAAAGGGTTCACATACTTTTTCCATTCTGGACTGACTAATTAAAACAATGTGTTCAATAAAAAATTAAGTATAAAGGTGTGCATGTTATTACTGTGACTGAGATGAACATCAAACCACATTTTATGACAACTATAGAGATCTGGGAAATTTAAAAAGCTTCACTAACTTTCTTGCCCTGTACACAAAAACGACTACCCTGAAAATCTTCATTCCTTTACATGCAAAATATGAATTACATTTTCATCTTTTGCACGTGAGGTCATACATGTAATGGAAATAATTATTTTTTATTTTATTTAAAACATTTTAAAATTAAATATGTACAAAATAAAGTAAAAGTTTGAAGATTTTGGCTAGTAAGTGTTTTTAACCAAAAACAATACAAAAACAAAATACAAAAAAAAATTATTGTATACCCCTTGTGACAAATGTTCAAGAGGTGTATACAAGTATTATTATTATTTATTATAAGTAAAAAGCAGGTAGTAAAAGAAATTAAAAAGCAAGGATGTCTCCATGAGGTCAGCACTATGGTCATGAATAAATATTTAAATATATAAATGCACATATATGAATAGTGCAACATGCTTAAACTTTACACTAAAATAAATAATGGATATAATAAATATAGCTATCCAGGACTGCTGATGTTAACTGTCCCCAGCTGCTGCCGTTTCAGTCAGAGGTATTAGCGTCTCAGGACAGGTGTGTGGACCATTCAGTTAGGTGGACTGCCAGCGCTCTTCTTAGCCTGCAAGCAGAGCGAGCTGTAATACCTGGGGGGCACTGGGCACTCGTCCGGCCGTCCGGCCCGCCCTCAATGTTCTCCTTGTTGTCCGTGCGCTTCTTCAGCACGCGCGAGTTGGGAGCGGCGTCGGGTTCGAAGCGGGGAACCGCAGAGGTCTTGCACAGCTCCTCGGCTACCTCTGAACAGCAGCGGCATCGGCGGCAGCAGTGACGAGCGGGGAAAGACAACGAGACCACAGTGTACGCTTCAGCACCGAAGGTTCCTGCACTGCTCCATACTGGGAAACCTCAGCACATGACTGCTAAGGTGTTGAAGAAGAATCTGCTTTTACCATTACTGTAACCTACTGACGACAAAAGGTACCCAACATGTTCCCACATGGGAAGCGTATTCACGTTTTTGATACTTTGTAATAATTTGCCGATGCTCACTTTATAGTTAGCATGTTGTTCTTTGATACTGCCTGATGTGGGATACTGTTCCTGTTAAGTGACATTCCAATTTGTTTGTTTTCTTGAAATTGTTTCAATAAAAGGTTCCTATATTTGAATGATAATGTACAGAATGTTTTCTCAAAGTCTGTCTTTGTAGGCTTAGCTGGTAGATAACCGTATGAAACACTGTAAAATTGTGAGACGTTGTGGTGTAGTGGGATATTCTTTGTACCAGATGGCCAATAACAGCTGAATATGGAGACTGACCCGTGGACAGATCTCATGACTGGTACAAGTACAGACAGGCCAATCGGTAGGAAATAAGTCTTCCACCAGTGACACTGGACATCAACAGTTACTTCAGTATATTTTGATATTCTAATAAATTGCTATTAACACATTGTGTTCAGGATGCAGTTCCTTCCACAGCGCCACGTCACACTTCATATAAATGCATACAAAGGCAGACATACAGAACACTGTAATTACATAAAAAAAATTTAATAGATTGTAATTAAGCCTGTCTTGGTCGTATTTCCTCAGAAACTTGCAAGGTGAAAACAGTATGTATAAATTCAGCAGCTTTCTGCTTTATATGTTAATCCTTCCGCCTCCATAAAAATCTGACATGATCTTCCTTTTGTTCTTTACTTTAAATACCGTCTCACGTGCTATAAATGGAAATGCACTTTCAGCACCTGTTTAATGTGAATGATAATCTACTTAGTGTTGGCATTATTTCTGAAAAAGTGTTATAGTTCTCAGAAGCAAGAACCTTAATGCAGGACATGAAAAACAGTTTGAAGCGCCACATGTATTAACTGCTTTTTCAGAGGTCAGAAGAAAACTGTATTCCAGGAGGTGCACTGCAATAACCTTAATGCAACAGAATGTGTTCTTCTCCATTACAGTTACATTATGTTATTGTTCTCAGGCTGAAACTGGGTTACAGTTTCAACATCACCTTGGGGAGCAAGATGAAGACTGAGAGTGTTGGTACCTTCTGAGATGCTGGAGTCATGGAACATGGTCTCAAATGCCTGGTGTATCTCAGCAAAGGAAGGCCGGTCCATTGGGCTCCACTGCCAACCTAAATTAAAACAAAAAGGGTAGGAAGCGACAAATCAAACCACAGCACAGCAGGCCACTGACTGTCAAACAAATTCACAGTCTGTAAATGCAAGAATCGTTAATGGCTGAATAACTACCTAGTTCCTGAAAAAGGCAGTCTATGAAATGAACACTTTTGCTGATACCACTATGACACAATTCCATGACATGTGACTTAAAGCAGAAAGAGACGTGCTCACAGGCTCTCATCAACTCGTAGACCTTGGGTGGGCAACCCTCTGGTTGCTCCATGCGGTAGCCCTTCTCCAGTAGGTCGTACACCTGAGAGAGGTCGATGCCCGGGTACGGTGACATACCGTAGGTGGCTATCTCCCACAGCAGGACTCCAAATGCTGGAGATAAAGAAGTAGAGAAATTGTGGGGGACAAAAGAACTGGGTCACCCTAGCACAAAGTGATACAGTGATACAGGTGCAGGTGGAATGCACTTCTGTACATGCTGATTACACCTAGTCACTCTGAACAGCTTGGGCAGTACCCTCACATACTGCAGAGTCCTCCAAGTGGTCTGCTGGGTGTACACGCCCCCCCCCCCCCACTGCTCACTTACCCCAGACGTCGGATTTGATGGAGAAGGTGTTGTAGGCCAGGCTCTCGGGGGCCGTCCACTTGATGGGGAACTTGGCACCAGCGTGGGCTGTGTAGGTGTCCCCGGTCATCAGGCGACTCAGCCCGAAGTCCGCCACCTTCACCACGTGGTTCTCGCCGACCAAGCAGTTCCTCGCCGCAAGGTCCCTAAAATGGTGTGGCGGTGTAAGGCGCTGCCAGTGTAGGGAAAAATCGCAGGAGGAACCTCTCACAGTGGTGAGAGCACTTAGTCAGTTCCCACCTGTGGATGAAGTTCTTTTTCTCCAGGTACTCCATGGCGGAGGAGATCTGCGTGGCCATGTAGAGCAGCACCACTGCGCTGACCTCCTCGCGGTCACACTCACGCAGGTAGTCCAGAAGGTTCCCGTGGGGCATGTACTCCGTTACGATGTAGAAGGGGGGCTCCAAAGTGCACACACCTGCACAGCAGTTTTTGTTTTTTTTTTTTTTTTTTTTTTTTGAGTGATGACAAGGTCATAAACTGAAGGGCTTGTGTACAAGAACTTCCTGAAATCAGCGCAGCTACTATGAATATGTCTGCCTTTTAGTACTTACCAAGCAGCTGCACCAAGTTTGGATGTTTCACTTCCTTCATTACAGAGGCTTCTTTTAAGAACTCCTCTACCTCCATGGTGTCTTCCTGTTCAAACAATAAACATAAAATCAGATCACATGTAGCAGCAAGATACTACACCTATAGACAAAATAATACAAACTTTGGCCACTAGATGGAGACAAACCATAAAATACACTCCAATCATAAAGCAATCTGACTACAGCGTAGGCTAGGAGCAATAATATTCTGTTTTAAAATGTGGACTCACTGAAAAGTCTACAGGTATAATACATTATGCAACACAAATATGATAATACAACCTTTAGCTGCTAGATGGAGACTACCCACCATGAAATCCAATCATAAAGACAGTCACAAGGGGAGAAAAACAAAAACAAAAAAAAGCAGAATAGGCCAGAAGCAGAAATATTCACACCCAACAAAAAGAAAAGAATCAAGGGACAAGTGGCAGTGTCACCTTAAGGGTCTTGACGGCCACCGTGAGGTTGTACTTCTTCCACACACCCACGTAGACCTCTCCGTACTGGCCGCCGCCCAGCTTGTGCCTCATGGTGATGTCGGTGCGCTCCATCTCCCACTTGTCGTGGATGGGCGACACTCCGTACACCGTGGGCTTGTTGCACTTGGGCGCCGGGTAGTGCAGCGTCGTCACCAGGCCGTCGGCCACCGTTGAGTGGTGGTGCACGAGCTCCGCCAGGGTGCTGAAGCGACTCTCCGCCGTCACGTACACCTGGGGGCACGGTGAGGCGCTGCGTGTCACCGTACATGAAGCACGGGGCTCAGGTGAAGCAGCTCCTCAAAGCAAATACTACACATCCCACCAGACTGGGAAAATACGGTCCCCTCTAATATCTATAAAGCTTTCTTGTCTCCTACGAGTTCTCATATTTTTAAAATAATGAGTCTGAATAATTATCTTCCTAGGCTTGCAAGGGTAAATGGTTCCTGAAAACACAAGCCGTTTTATTTCCGTTGATTCTGACACCAATTTATCAATTTCCGACACCAAAAAATTGACCTGTTCAAGGTACAAAACAGATTACATTAAAGGTACACACTATTCCTTCCATACGTCGTAATTATATCAGAAGCTACAAAACCTTTTTCTTTACTCCTCTGCAATACGGCTGCTGATATGCTCTCGTAGATTTAAGACTACATCCATATCTGACACGTTTACCATATCTCGCGCTGTCAAAACATTAACCAGTGGAACTGCAAACGTTGTGTCTCCCAGTCAGCAAACTACATGCCAGAAATTACATATGAAATAATCGGCCAGTTAAAAACGGTCAATTTCGCGGACAGAGGAGAACAAGAGAGCGAGAGAGATTGGGGAGTGTAAGAAAAGGCGAGCACACACTTTGTTATCGGAGGTCGTGTTGATGCGGTAGTGGTAGACGCGGCCCTCATAGCGCAGCGAGATGGACAGCTGGCCCGGGCTGCTTTCGCTCTCCCGCACCAGGAAGCTGCCGTTGATGAGGCTGCTCAGCAGGTACTCGGCGGCACTGCGTGACACAGGCCCGTGGTACCAGCTGTGCTTCTCCAGGCTGTTCACCGGGGTGATATAGTTGCTAGGCACCCAGCCCTGGCCGTTCTTGGAGCACACCTCGCTCCACTCGCCGTTCTGGTTGTACCCAAGGACTCGAAGCTTCTCCCCTAGGTGACGACAGGGAAGGAGATGGTGGGAAGAAGAAGAGAGGGGCTTACAGGCACTCAGCAATGAGGCCTCAAAACACAATGCATGAGAAGTTCTTAGGCATCACCTAGCAGAAAGTAAAACAAGCTGGCGTCTCACTATGCACAACAATGCCATTCACTAAGAGTTCCCACACCTTACTGTGCTGAGAATCACTGATGTTGAACTGACTCACTGATCTGTTAAATGTTTAAGGGATCTCATGTGTTGACCTGAAATTTGCATTTTATCCCAGTCACTGGTTACTCTCAGGAAATACATGTCTGTTCTTTTGCCATGTGCTTTTGAAAATTGCATCCCCATGTGAAGACATGTACACCAATATAAGTAGAAACTGCCACAAAAAAAGCACTCAACTTTATAACATACGTTTTTTTTTTTTTTTTTACAATCCTTGTCTGTTACAAGCATGCAACAGTGACATGTTAATTTACACTAACAGAGCAGTGTTGTGCTCACCTAAAAAAAAAAATAAAAATCACACTACTTCCTGTGATACACAAGGATAGACACAATGCAGGCTGGAGGAGTGGGTAACGCTCCTCTGAAACTTTACACCAAAGCATGAGGTTATCAAAAGTCTTGAGTCACTTCCCTTTGACTGCCCACTCCATGCTTCATCCTCCACTTTGGAGTGCTGGCTTGAGATAATTACACCTTTAAAAGCGCATCAGAGGGTAATCAGGGTGTGGGACACATCAGCGTCTAAGTCGCTCTGACTCATCCATGGAATTATTTCCATTGCAGGATAGCAATACGCAAGAAAACGTCAAATGCCATACAATGCTGGGCGGAGGAGGTGAGGCAACCACCAGTATGATACCTTTCATAATGCTTAGTGTGTTGTCGCCACTGGCAACAAAGTCGTAAAGTGCAACAAAGAGGTTTGGGTCACTCTCAGCAGCACCCAGCAGGTTCTCCTTGGAGCTCCACCGCACCACCTCGGTCAGTGCCGCTGGATCCAGGCCGAAGGGCCGGTGAAGGGCTTCTGTGGAGAGGAGTGTGAGGATAAGGACATATGGTAAGACATGGATGAGGCAAGAATTACCAGGGAGAGGAGAAAGATTTTTTTTTTTTTTCCCCCTAACGTTCAGGAGGCCCCCCGCAAAGCCTTATGGGAAGCAGGTAAGGATGGCATGCCAGTTATTCAAAGGGTGAATACAAATCATTTAAACCAACAGGAGTCTAATAAAAAAAATAACGATCAAATCAGGATCTTGCTTGGGTTAACTAAGATTAACTTTACACTAGGCTGACAGCTGTCCTTGCTGTTTTCTGAAACACAGAAATGCAGCCTCTCACTGCATTGCATGCATTTGTTACACTGCAAAACATCTCCGTCCAATACAAGCAAAATTTTCATTACAGATAAAACAAGGTTCTCGTTCAAAGAATACGCACAATTCCAACTTAGAAAACGGACTGTCCAGCGCAGAAACGTGTTTGGCAACCGGAGACTGTGGCCTTGAGCAAGATGGAGAGCGAGAGGAGTGGAGGTACCTGAGAGACCAGAGCTATCCATATTCTCCACACTGACGCATGTCTGTCCAGCCAGCCTGCCAAGTTCTTCCTCAAAACTGCTGGAGGGAGGTAGGATCCTTAAGAGCATGCTACAGCACTACTCCACTTTATGAAAACCTTCACAGGCTGCTTCAGGAAAATCTAAACGCAGCGTCTGAAGTGCCTCGTGTCCCTAGGCAACGTTCCTAGCGTGACTGCTGCTCGGCACTCTGTGTGTATATATAAAGTACAGAGCACGCAGGGCGTGGCATAGCTTTGCCCCAGCAGCAGACATGACGCTCTGGGCTTCGACTCCCACATGAGACGCCTTCGCTCAGTCACATTCCGGCACAGAAGGTGGCCAACTGCCAGAAGATGTCAGGCAAAACTCTGAGTGCCAAGATCTCAGATCCACTTTTAAATCTGTCTCACAGCTTCTTGGAGTACCTCTTAATACCACAGAGGCTAATAAGCCCAAAATATGACAGGACAGTAAAAATCATAATGTTACTTAGTTTCCCCCTGCCTCAAAAAACTAACGGTAAATTACACTGGGAACATCTTGGTAAAACAGTTTATAGATTTTTAAGAACTGTTCACGCTGAAGGTAGTGGTTGATTTCTCAAGGTCACGTTAATACTGCTTCAAGAATATTTAAGACAATGAAGACTGATGGGTCTAACAACCATTTCTCTGACTATGAACAGTTTGTTGTTTGACCCAAATCTCCCGCACAATGCATAATAGCTCACTCCATATTGATCTACCACCGTTAGCAATTCAGCTCCATTTATGGCACTTAAAGCCCCAAATGCAGAACAAGTATCCATCATAAAGCTCTGCTGAAAGACCAACTCAAGTGAACGCGTACATTAAATGCTACGTAATGGGCAGTCACCAAGTAAGTGCTGGTGAAAATGAAAAGCAAGCAACAAAGTGTGTTCAGTCAGTCAAACGGACCTCGCAGTCTCTTGATTAACTACAGTACATCTCTAAACAAGCAAGACACGAGCTTGCAGAAAAATTAAATGGTTACAAAAACAGTAGAAATGTTTGCAATTCCCAGGGGCTTGAACCCTACATTATCTCTTAGCCATGACAAGCACTGAGTGAACCTACACCCAACATGGCCTGTCCAGGAAAAGCAGTAATGGGCAATCAGTGCCAAGGTTTCATCTGGCTCACAGACAGCCAAGTAAAAAGGCACAGCACTGAGAAGAAAACATGGCAACAGATATAGAAACTTCTATTATTCCAGTGACAAAATAACCCCTGTGATACACACAGTTAAGTAAACTTCTCAGTGTCCTTCAAGTAAACTAAATGCCATTTCTATCTGGTCTTTGAAGTGGTCTCTGCTGCCTGAAGTCTGAACATCAAAGACACATTCTTTAAAAGACAGGAGCCATCTTCTAAAATACCTTCCCTTATCTTTACAAACAGAAGAGTAGAGGAAGAATGTAATGCTACTCCAGTGGTCTCCAGGGTTTCTTCATCATCATCTTTGGCAGGTTTAATTTTGAGAGAGTGTACTTTACTTTGCGAAACAAACAAGGGACGCATTGTGAGTTCTAAATCCTGTCCCGAATCTGAATCTATTTAACAACAGAATCAAGCCTCCATGGTAATCATGCTCCCCTCCCTTTTGAACGTATCTAGACAGGTGTGGCATTTGAATTGCACAAATCTGGAACAGTAACAAGAACAAGAACAACACGGGGGGGAATAAGAAAGAAAGAAAGAAAAAAAAAAAAAAAAAAAGTGCCACAGGGTGGACCTGCCAGTGGAAGATGGGCGTTTGGTTATTTTCTTATCTTTGTAAACAATCTGCAAGAACATGTTGGGCATACTTGCACCAAAATGCCATAACTGTTCTAACTCAGATCCAACAGTCCGTGCAACGAGAACCCTCCAAGATGGATGATTCAGCACTGTCTCGTTGCAAAAAACGTTCTTCACTGCTGCTGAACCTTTCACGCCAGTGTACAACAGTCTGTATAAACTTCCCTCAGTGTGTCTGCATCAACAAAGCAAGCATTAACCATGTGATAACTGACATTAAGGTAAATTTTCCCAAGTACATATTAATGCTTTAAAACTGATGAGTAAAAATCTGCATTTCTGCTTTGTTATGCGTAAAGAGCAAATGATTTTAACACAGCTGGATGGCCAGGGTGCACCAGCTGCTTCACTGAAGACAGGTTCCCTCTTGGCTGGTCTTGTACATGTCAGAGACACAGGGGCGCAGAGGGCTGCATTCTGCCCCAAGTGTTTCTACTACTGTGACTGGCAGGAGTTTGACTGCATTTCCTACGTTTAAGTTACCTGGACATACAGGGATGTTGACCTTCATGTATTTTTACCTGTCGTTGTTAATTCAATAATTACTTATTCAATCACACCCTGGTGTCTAGGAGTATTACTCCTACTTCCAGGCAGACTAGTGCCCCTCAACACAACCTGGAGATTCTGCATCTCAGCCCTGCCACTGGAGGAAGAAGAGAAACCAAACTCTAGCAGGATTGTAGAAAAGCATAAAGAATTCAGGAAAAACACATTGTGATGTCATTATGCACCAGTCACTGAGTGTACCAATTTTTCACAGCACTGAAAAACTAACTCAAAAATTCCTTTTGGATCCATTTCAGTTATGAAGTAAGAAAAATAACGTTCTGGTACCCGTTTCTGTGGAAAACCACCCTAAAACAGCATACAATACACAGTATTACAGAATAATGTGTCATGTAGAGACAAAAGTACTAAAGAAGCTAAACTATAGTTATATTACCATTGGTAGTTTTCAGTGTAGCACCAAAGCGTTACCAGACTGTCCAAAAGTACTCAGGTCACCAATGAACACTGCAGGTTAGTTATTCCAGGGGCAAACATATAGCTACCAGAGAGACTCACATTGTAACTGCTGGCACCTTGTAAACCACAACAGTAGTATACATTTAACAAAACAAAAAACACAAAGTCTCTAACCTGACTGTAAACATAGCTGGAGCTTAACAAAGGTTAACTGTAAACTCCCTTAGTGCTTTTATAGACTGAGCACAAACAGTTATTTATTCTGTTTGATATGTTCATATGTTATAAGTCACTAAAGTTGTACTGAGGTTTCTGAGCTGTCAAACTGGACTAGGACATGTGGGGTTGCTGCCAGGTCCTGATTAGGTCCTCAGAGGACTCCACACTGACACTGACGCTGCTGCACGATGGTGTGTTGGGGAAGTCCTGCAGCTGAGCTCAGCGCAACTGGGAACGTGTTAACTGCAACAGCTGTTGCACGCCTCTCCCGCGGCCCTGCTGCCGCTCGGCACGGATGCCTGGGTGCGAAGCTCGCGTGGAGGAGCACGGGGCTGCAGCTGCAGCTGTCGCCAGGCGACTCTCACTGGCATGTGGCAGCTGAACTGGCAGCTCTGCCCACCCGCAGCCATGAAAAACGAGGCCAGGCGAGGCCATGGCGCGGGACGTCCTGCGGCGCATTGTTCTGCAAGGTCGCATTGTATAAACCAGGTTGTTTTTAGCAGAGCTCGCGATCCCTTTCCGACAGCCACAAGCAGCGCTGCCCACTTCAGTTCTTGACATACTCCCTGGCACAGCTGGAGAATTACACTTGTAGTATTAGAAAACAGTGGATTAAGCATGTCCTCCTGGGTTACTTCCTTGGCAAGGACAGCATGCGGTACAACTAGACTCAGTACCCCACAGAAGCACCCTCACTCAACCCGAGGTGGTGCCCCAGCAGCGGGGCTCCTGGCAGCAGCACCAAGCTGCACTCTCCCCCTCTCCTTCCCCTGGGACATCTGCTCCTTGAGCCTGCAGGCACAGCTCCACAATTACCATCTGCTTGCCTCTTCAAGACGCAGCTCCTCTTCTTCACTAAGAGCAACTAGTAAAACCCTGGAAACCTGGAGCCCAAAAGTGATGTGCTAACAAGCCAGGCAGAGATGGGTGCATAATTTTAAGCATCATACATATTCAGCAAAGCAGAGAAGTGAAGGAATCTGTATTTCAGCACCAGTCCCTGACACACACAAAGACGCATTTTATTATGGGCACAGTTCAGCACTCAGAGTTTGGAACAACACTGCCATACTCAGTGTGGTCACATTGGGCTTCAGTTGCATTCGTGTCAAACAATTGCAATATTACTGGATGCTGGTTTACAGCAGAACTCTCCTTGTCCGTTATCACTGTTCCCACGACGACTACATTCGAATACCTTTAGCACTTACAGACATAAGAGCTGCAATTTCTCAGCGTAACAGTTAACAGCTGCAGACAGAAAATTACCACTGGCATTACTGAGAGGACAGTAATGCCCTACACTATGTACTGTGAAAGTCAAGCTGGTCTATATGTAATCCTTTTGTATCCAATGACCATAAAGGTTAATAAGACATACAAATGTCAGGCCTACAGTGGTATACCTATAGTCTCCTATGTGGAGAATTTAACTTCTGTTTAATTCTGACGCAAATCTGCGGACAACCCACTATGGACAATTGTACTGATATACAGTCGGATACTAAGTGATACGATTCAAAAGCCGACCTACTAAATGTTCCAACCTGGAATTTGAACGACATGAAAATTCAAAGCAATCTACTCTCCATTTAGTACTATACATGTATTCCATTCATTTATTATTAAAGTACTTATCTCAGTCAGAGTCATGGGTGACGTAGAGCCTATAGACTTAAAATGAATGAAGTGCAGTACGGGACAAACTGTAAATGTAGCTATGAGCTTTGGGACAGGATGGCTAAAACACAAAACTTGTTAAGTGAAGGTCCTTATCCACACCAATACCGCCCCAATGAAGTTATGAAGCAGAAAGGAAACATGTGCAAGTGAAAACGAAGGAGTTTAGGTTATAAAGGTCGTCTGTCATCCCCACCCCATGTCCTGTCCACATAAATTCTTGGTACACACTTGGACTGTGAGAAAGGTCAGGTGGTGGCAGAGTGGGACCTGTCTTCTATATGTCTCTAAGTGATAAGCCTGTGTGCAGAATAGCAAGTAGCCAATCAGAAGCTCTTAATGAAGCATTAAGAACAGCAGCCCCCCCACCACTCTCTCTCATGGATAGGTAATGTCCCAAGTCTGGGTACCGTCCCCACACTGAGCGCACACATAATAACCTGCTTGCTCACATCTTCCAATACTCCCCCTACTCTGTTTTTACATTCTGGCAAATTCAGCTCTCACACCACAAAAAATATCTTCACAATTACAAATCTATAATAGAGCCCATTACAGCTTGTGCGCTTTTCTATGTTTGTATTTACATTTTTAGCATCTTGTTCAAACTTACCGTTTACATTGACAGTATATCATTGCTTAACAAAATTCTGCAGTTTATGTTAAAAGGCCTTACGTTCTGAGGAAAAAAGCTGCGAAATGGCAAATTTGCTGTGAAAAATCTAACCGTTACAAATTCTAAAGAACAAGTGACCTAAACACAAACTGTGATGGAATTAATATACTGAGCAGCTTGGTTTTTTTTTTTTTTTTTTTCTCTTTTGCTCTGAGCAGCTGTGCACACCTTTATTTTTATGTGAACCTTGCCTAAATAGAAACCTAAATACCATGGAAAAAAGTACATAAAAGAAGAGCAACCAATAACTTTGCTACACGTATCGCAGGTGCCTCCAAAGGTGTGCTGGGGGAGGGGTGCAGCTGTTGAGGCAATGCCTTTGCTGTGTGGCACTAGTACAGCCAGGTGTGGCAAGTGGGAGTGGCCCCTGCTATGAAACCAAGACATTACATAAAAAGGTGGTTTTACCTCTTGCCCAATCACAACACGAGCAACTTCCCCACCACCAGCCTCTCCTCATAGCGCTAACATGCTCTCTCACATGCACATAGTTTTTAAGGGTTCTGCTCTCAGAGGAGCTCTCAAAACTGCATTTCAGCAGCCAGAAGACAGAACTCCCGAGAGAACCAATGACATGAGCTTTTTTCTATCGCGCTTCAAAGAATCCTACACTTAATTACAGGCCGAGGAAGAGAGCGATCCTTTGATCCCTTTCTGTTTGCTTAAGCTTCCGGCAAATCCAGACACATCAGCTCTGGAATCTTTTTTTCCACTGTACTGTCTCAATGGTGTGAAGCAGTATAAAGTGTGAAATGGAGGATAAAATGTTAGCAATGCTATACCATTAGAAGTGGTTTTAAGTATTCTTACAGACCGAGTACCGACCTTGAACAAGAAAGGGACAACATTGAAACGATTTTCTGGCACAGAAGTAGGAGGAGGGAAAGGCTGTGTTTGTTCTGTCTTCACCATTTCGGGAAAGGCTAAAAGCTAGCATACTAGATTACTAAACATTACAGAATTAGAGCAGTATTCTGAAACAACAGCAAACAAAAGGATTCATTTCTAAAATTATCTCCCCTGTAGTGAAATATAAATTTCCACTAAATGGAAAAGGCGTTGCAAACGACCCAAAATAACTCCTATTCCAAAAACCCTTTTCCTCCTATAAAGACAACTAAAGTAATATCTGTCATACAGTGCACAAAATAAGTATGTAGTCATAAAAAATTGTGTAAAGAAATTAGTCTATGAATAAGACAGGCATGAGCTGAAGACAGGCCTGCTTTGAAACAGAATACTGCATCTTGGCTAAGCAGGCTGGACTTACTACAGTTTATACTGGCACCGTTTAGTTCATTCACTTTTATTAAGGGAACCTGCCACAGAAGTAGCATCTGCCAGGAAAACGCAGTGCCTGCCATTAGATTCAATAGACAGGAAACACAGGCACACCATAGCAGAGGCCGACAGGCCGGTGATTATTCTGACAGCATAGTGTAGGCAAAAGGGGCGGCGCCTACTTCCCAGAATTTAGTAATCAAAACTTCTGAGACACGGCCCAACAGCAACCAATCAAATACACAGGAGTGTGTCATGGAGGAAAGAAAAAAAAAGAAAAAACAAATGTCACTGCTGCATTAGCGCATGACAACATGACCGTACAGAAATGTTAGCATTTCCAACACAATAAGTGCCAGAAATATGATGAAGATGTATGGAAATAGCAGTACAAGTCCTCCGTTACAACTCCCTTTACTGAGTAAGGCATACGTTTTATACATGACTTGACCATACAGCCAGAGTTGGATTTGGAATAATAAAACTGAAAGATATTTAAATGTTCATTTCCACACGTTTCTAAATTCCTCATTCAAAAGCCCACTGCTCGTAGCTCTGCTACTCGTTTCTCTTGATGTGAATCATGGATTAGAACAAGGGTGTGGGGAGGAGACGCTGCAGGGTGCAGATAAAGCCGTGTAAGTCTGCTAAGGAGGATAGAAAAACAGATTATGAACTTAATCTGCATTAGCAGGGGGCTGTAATGAGAGGATGGAGGATATTATTCCCAGCATAAGCAGAGCCTGATTTCAACCAAAACCACAGAGGAAAAACCAAACACAAATGAACTGTTGGCTGGACACAACAATAATCTGCTCAAAGGCCAAACCGAATTTAAAGTGATCATATTTCTTTAAGAAATGCAACTCCACCTCCAACTCTTTAAACAAAAGGATTCTTGTGCAATCCAAGCACATTACACCTGAGATTTGGGCAGACATGCACAGTACTCAAACACACATCAAGCTCTTCTAACATCTGCACCCCAGCAGAAAGGCACCAATTTCCATATCTATACTAGTTTTTAATGGTATCACAATACATGCTGTGGGTACCCTGCACAATACAAAACTAGAAGCAACTATGGCTGTAACACATCAGAAATCCATCAAAAAAAAAAAAAAAAAAAAAAAAACAAATTCTCTTAATCAGTCAAGAAAACAAGCTTGTTTGCTTGCAAAAAAAATTTTTTATTTAAATGATATGAAAGTGAGCATAACAAAGCAACAAAATATGTAAACTATGGACAACTTTACTATAATTATTCACCTAGAGCAAAGAACAAAATGTTAATACATATGAACAATTAAAACCTGATAAACTGAAAAAGAAATGCTGAGCATGCAATACTCAACGTCTTTGGAAAAGCATTACAACAACAAATTAAAGTTTAAAAACAATACACTTTCTGTGCCTTCCTGTAAAATTTTAATTGTAACTATCAAAGTTTGGATAAACACTTCTTAAAGAATCAATCCCATTGTACAATTACTAATAATTTCAAAATTTTTTCAGTAATAACATTAGAAATATTACACTTTAAATATTACAATAGACCCCAGGGGAGGGAGAAAAAAAAAAAAAAAAAAAAAAAAAAAAAAAACACCACAAACAAAAAAAAAAAAAACAGTTACGATAGAAAACATTTAAAAACAATTGAAAAAG
>JABJVR010000029.1:5338851-5354823 GCA_025773905.1 Chitala chitala
GCCAAGTGTAAAGTTTGGTGGAGGGGGGATTATGGTGTGGGGCTGTTTTTCAGGGGTTGGACTTGGCCCCTTAGTTCTAGTGAAGGGAACTCCTCTGGCATCAGCATACCAAGACATTTTGGAAATTCGGCTTGGACTTGACCAGGTACTGTATATTTCTTTAGTAATATTGTTTGATATATAAAACTATTATGTGATACATGCTTCCTTTGTGTTGATTCTACTTTCATATGGTGATGCAATGTGTAAATAAGAACAAGTTTTTATTTAAAATGTGATTAATTACAATTAAATTACAAAATACACTGAAATTGATTCAAACAGGTGATTAAAAAATGTAATGCATTGTAGATGAGGATCCTTACATGGATTTCCATTTCCCCAGCAATCAGACTTATTGTCAGAATAGGTCTACAGCATTTGAAAGTCAGCTCCAACAATTAGTATCAGTATAAGTAGTATTATAATATTAGCATCAGTATTTAAAGACTCTCACAATTCCTTTGCAGTGCATGGGATTATTGTTTGTGTTTATGACACATTGTGAGCAGTCTGATATCCACTCTGTTTTGTGTTCTAGTTCCCTACCTAAAAATCTCACAGAATATCTTCCCAGAACAGAATCTTCTTAAATTTAGCACATACATAAAACTCACATTCTTTGACAATATTTAATTCCCACATATACATTTTTTCAGTAATCCTTCTGTTTTTATGTGTACACAAAATTATTTATTTCAGAGTTTATTTCTTAAAGACAAAGGGGGAAAATAACCTCCAGGCAAATCGGTCATGTGTTTCAAGCCTAAAACAAAGATCTGTTTATACCACCATTTTTGCAGTTCTACACTAAACAAGATGGGTGGCTAAAGATTATAAAGGGTTTCTGTTAAACTAGTGGACTTTGAAATCCTTGCTGTCTAAAGGGCTACAACCTTTTAACTGCCCCAACTTAGCCTTTTGATCTGAATTTTGTACCGATAATACCATCCACTTAATCCTCTCAGCTCGACAAGTCCCCGGAGACAGAGGCAGTAGTCTTGCACTAAATCAGACGGAGCTGGCCGAACAGGCTATTTTGGCAATCTTTTACTTCCACTCTTTCAGACATCATAATGGCCATTGGAAAATAGTCCTAATGCATTTTACCTTTATAATAAAGTGTTTAGAAGCCAAACTAGCACTCAGCAATGAGGATGTATTATTCAACAGAGTGGCACTTGTGGATATGTTCAGGTGAATTACAGTCACATTTCCCCCTCTATGCTCTCTTTGAAGCAGTTTATTCACACAAAAATTGAAAGCATTTTTTTTTTTTGGTAGGGGGTGGGTTTGGGGAATGGAGAAAGTTTATCAACATGCAGGTATACCCTTCACAGGAAACATAATTACTCTCTTTGGACAATCAGACTAAAATTTGTTTCATTCTCATGTTCATACCTGGTTTATTATAATCTTGGAATTATACTACAACAACAACAACAATAGTTATTATTATTATTAGTAGTAGTATTATGTATTGACATTTTTAAAAGCAATCTACATCTTTATAGATGTTACAAAAGATGTTTTCTTTTTACACATGTAAAAGTACCACACAAAAAGTTTCATTTAAAAATGTTTGTGTATTGTTACATTTCTAAATTTATGGGTAACAGTCATATTGTTACTGTTATGAAATGTTGAAAACTGCACCCAAATTAACCAAAGAACAAATATTCACATCAGAGGGTGTCATTTTGCTTTCTTTTGTGGTTAGCGTGTTATTATTATTAGTCATTGTATTCAAATTTGCTGTTTAACCACAAGGAAACTACCCAAATCAAAACAAACAAACAAACAAATAAATAAATAAATAGTGTAGAAGTACATGACTTTGACAAGCTGTAACATGGTGCGGGAAAGATGTTTGTTGAAGTCCAAAGCACAAGAGGTTTACCTAAGGTGTGGTCCACCTTTGGTCTTGGTTCTAATCCAAAATATGCCTGCTGCCAACTGAGAGTTATGTATGACTTACCATTTAACCCACAGATGGAAACCCAGGGGAGACGGAGACAGAAACACAGGAGATACAGAGACACAGGAGAGACAGACCCACAACAGACAGGGACCCTGTAGAGACAGAGACATGAAAAGAAAAAAAAAAAAAACACAAAAACACAGGAGAGATGGGAGAGACAGAGACTCCAGGACACAGAGACATAGGAGTGGCAAAGTTACAGAAAAGACAAATTGAAAGGTATTTGTTTCCTTTAGCATGGAAGACACATTTCTTCTATGGTATATTTTCTTCAACTATTTATAAAATAATAGTAATTGTTATTTTTATAATTTATTATTATACTAAAAATGAAAATGAACTATTGAAAATAAAGCTACTCAGAGGGGAAAACAGCCCCAAGCATTACAAATGGATTGCTTCTCCCACATTTGCAACAATATATATTCATCAGAGGTTTAACTGCTATAACAAATCTCACAATAACTTCAAGAGAACCTTTATGAAGCAGGATAAAAGTTCACATTTAAACCTTTTGTGTCTTTGCAAGCTGTGGGCAGGAAGTCTGCATGTGTCTTTGGAGTAGTATTTACATTTTCATTGTAAAAGCCCAGAGAAAATCTTCAAACTACAAAACTTTTCAGTGAAAGTAACAGGCAATATACTGGACTACCTCACATGATGACAAAAGAATGAATATTTACCAGAATCATGTCCCTATAATGAACTTAATACTAAAGCTGAAGAAGGGATCCAGTAAGAACACAGGAAATGTTACCTCTGTTCTACACAGAGAAATCGACAGTAAAACAAACTCTACAGCTTCTGCAGTGAGAGATGAGACTTTAGGTCTGATGCTGTTTTCTCTTTATGTGAAACACCTGTTTGCTTGGAAAGTTCACATCAGTACCATGAAAAGAAAATGTGTTGACACTTTTTTCTGGGGCTTCTGCAAAGTCAACAGCTGACACCTGATTTCATTTCAGTGGGTTTTATTTTTTTAACAATTTTGCTGATTCAGGAAGCATATCCAGACAGACCCACCCAGGTTCAAAGGTTTCAATTATAAATGGAAAATATGCACATGTTTCTTTAGCTAAAAACCTCAAAGAATATAGCAAGAGTACTTTTATCTGTACAATATACAGCTAACAGGTAGAGTCACCATTAACAATCTGTATGTGATATTGTAATTTAGTCATATTTTACATATAAACTCAATCATCACAGTTTCAGGTACAGATTATTATATCTAGTGGTGGTCCAGATGTGAGTTATAATTAGAATTGAAATTATTGGTCTAAATTGAAATCATAAACCATTCTACACTGCAAAAAAATATTCCTGTAATTTAACAGTGAGGTATCAGCTGTAGATGCCAGCATCATACCACATTTTCTTGAATTTATTTGAAGGCAGAATTGACACATTGAACAAAATCTTCTCAAACTGAATGTTCTATTGCAGGAACACAAGCTGCCATTGATTAAAAAACACCTGGTGTTGCTCATCTCCAATGATAAAAGTATGAGACAAAGCACTGTGTTTTATTATTAGCTTTGACCTTTAACTTCATTATCAAATAGTCATTTTACAAAGTAACTTCAGTAAAATGGATGGTTAGCTATATTTCACCTGCTATTTTAGGAAGTCTACATTCACCTTCATTGAGTGCAGACAGTTAAGGAGCTGAGATAAAATACTGTAATTTTCACATGCTGAACAGTCCTGAAAACTATTGCTAGACTTATAGAATATAAACAAACATATATCTCAGTAACCAGTTGTAGCAGATCCTCCAATGTGATTTTACTTACATAATATAATTTTCCTTAACAACAGATACCACAATGGTGGATGAATGCTGATTAAAATTTTCAGTGCTGCTTTTCTGGGTTCAAATCCCAGTGGTGCCTTTGTTGGTGGTTCAATGGGTAGAGCCTCAGGCTGGGGTGCAGAAGTCCTCTGGTTTAGAAGCTGAGCAAGACACTCTGCTAGCTCCCCAGGCACCATGTATGGCTGCTTACTGTTCCCCCCAGGGGGATGGGCTAAATGCAGAAGACATATTTCATTGTGACAATAAAAGCTGATTATTATGTTTAAAGCAATATGGTATTACTGTATTTAACCTTGAAATTTACAGCACTTCACAGTTTTTATAAAAAACAGTTAGCTACAAATTGGCTATATTTTATTTATTATTATTATTATTTTTTTGCAGTGTAGAAAGACAAGGGAAAACCGCTTCAATATAAAATGATTCTTAGCCAGCTGTGTAAACTGATTCAAATACATATTTCACAGATGTCTTTAAATTGTTTAACCATAAATACACATTTTATATTATCTATTGTAAATACATTTACAAATCCAATCTATATAGGGTGTAATAAAATGAAGAATAGGAAACATAAATTTAAATTTCAGCAAATGGTTTCATGACCAAAATATATTTGTTTTCAGTAGTTCGTACTCCTTTTAAACGCTCTGTTTTATTAGTGTAATCTTAAGAAACACACATCTCCTAAATATCTCCAACTTTGTATTTAGTTATTTACTGTCAAACCATGCAGGCTGCTTTGTTGACAAATTATCTCCTAACCACCTTATAAATGTCAGGGATTAATATCCCATCAGATATTGAAACAAATTTCTGCTAATGCAACAAATTTATTGAATAAGTCTGTACTATTTTATAGCTTAATAGTTTTTGCTTTTTGGCGTAAAACATCCGGTCTAATAGCTGTATAGACATTCAGTTCACATGCATTGCTGAAAGTGTCAATCTGGTATAGCAAATGCTTGTAAAATACGAACATTGTTTCATAATATTAAGCAGCACAACATTTGTAAACGTTCTTTTTTAAATTACTTTTTGCAGGGGGTTCAGTTAGGTTGGGTTGCTCTTTTCACTTCCAATAACCCGCTACAATGAAACTGTAAGCTGACAGGCAGTGAGGCAATTTGCAACAAACAACAAATTTTTATAACGTAAAGGCTGCCCTTCAGGTATCACTCCAACACTGGGTTCAGTTTCACACATATACCACACACTGCAGCTCCTTGTAAGTCTTTCACTGTGTATCTACCACAATACTGTCCATGTTCAGAATCATACATTGCTGAGGGTTTAAAAGGGTTTTGGAAAAGTGATTTTGCTATGCTATATTAACGTTTCAGTTTTTTCACTCTGCTTTATACTGCTATGTTGCCTACTTCCAAACTATGGTCCTTATTGAGAAAGAAAGTAGGTAGGCAAAAGGTACGTAGGCAGAAGACAATTGAGAATGTCTATGACTATCTGTGTCATTTGTTCTTTTAGGCTGATACTGCTTTGTATATAAGAGTTACTGCATGAAATTGAATGGGGGGTGGGTGTTGGATTTATGAATTGCATGCATGCAAAAGTCACTGTTGATGTTACCTTAGAAGTGTCAGAGGTGCTTCATGAAATGGACTAACCCACTTCAGATTTATTTTACCAAATAGCCTCACTTACTGTGACATCCAAGAACATGTAGGCTTAAAGTCTAGCTAAAAAAAAAAAAACATTTTCTTGTATCTCATGTTCCATTTATGTCCTGACCTTCAGCACCAATCAAATTCAGCATAAATTAAAATGAAAAAGTGCTTGTATTCTTGGTAGTAAATGAAATTGAGACGTCACTCCCTTTCCTACATAACTGCTGTGTCTCTGACTGATTGCGGACCACTTACCTGCCCATGAAGCGTTTTACACGACGTGATTTTCTCAAGCCAGACTCGTGAGGGAGGCAGATAAACATCTGTGTTTGGATGCTCTTTATGTTCATTTCGAACCCTGTGGATGATTGGTGGGTGGATATGGGGGGAGGGAGGTAGTGTTTTGTTTGGACCGTGTAGCTGGGAAACCATATAGAGCCACTATGTTCTGTGATTCAAAGGTAGACAGATCAAAGGGCTGACATTGGTGGTGTAATGGTGCTATGATAGAGCAGGTATGCGTGGTGTGACTTGCTGTACACAGCACCTGAAGAAATAGTCCAATCAGCTGATAAAATCTCCAGTGGTAGGGGTTTATAGCTTGGCAGAGTACACACAGCACTGTTTTATTGATAGTGGTCAGTCTGTGATGCCTATCTCAGTGCTGTGTACTGCTCTGCTACAGTTGGGCTGCTGTGAGTATTGCATTCTTGTGGTTACATTTACCAGACATGCACTATGGCACATGCTTACTGAGCTCATCTTCATCTCAGTTCACAAAAACATTGCCAAGCTGCAAAGCCTAGCACAGAGCCAGCAGTAAACACACACTCAGTACTGTTGTTTCAATGTGCCCATCGTTTTTGATAAAATCATTTTCTGGCAATGCAAGGCACACAACATGCATTCACTAGCTTCAGAACACTCTGAATGCTGGGACTGGACTGTTTGTGACCTCTTTCCCAGGTCGGGATGGCATGGGCACCAACCCTTTTCTTTTTTTTTCGGACGCTCTGGGATTAGTGCTTACATGCTCCAATCGCTCCCACCTGCTGTCAGGGTTAATGACCGCCCCTGGCTCTCAAAGAGCCTCTGCTCAGGTAAGACCTCTGGCCCTGAGGCTAACAGGCAGAATGTGACACCCGTCTGACACACCTGTCTCCACCACCTACCCGTCCGTTCTCCGACTCAGCAAACTCAGCACCACCGCATTCAGGTCTGGCCTGCACATCCCATAATGGAATTAAATAAATCCTCTGCAGTCTGATAGGCAGGAAAAATGCTTGCAAATCATATGCGGTAAATCATGAAGCTAAATTTGAGCAACTACATTGCAAAGATTAATTCCTACTCCATACAGGACAGAATCTGACCACTGCTCTGTAAAAAAAAAAAAAAAAAAACTATGTTTTGCACCACCGCTATTTTAACGCACTGGAATATATTTATTTAGGTTATGTTTAACACAAACTATCAATGTAAAACTGGTATTTTATAATTGTTGATGCATTCACGCTGTGTTGTTATTCATATCAAAGTTCATATTATAATAAGCAGTTTTTCAACTTAATTATAATGTTTGCAGAAAGCTGGATATTACCTTTGTGGCACAGCTTAAGTAGCCTGATTCAGTGTGGCTTTCCTTAAGCTGTTAACAGGCTGTTAATACGTCTTCATCTTTAGATACAGAGTTTGTGTGAAGCTTAAATTAATGAAGGCAGCATGAAGTATCAAATAACTCCGCACCTGCCCACGCGCGCATCCACACACACACACGCACACGCACGCTAAGCTTCCAGAGTTTGACTCAGAGCGTTTATCTCCTGTTTAGGCTCAGAAGAGGAGCGAGACTGGTGTCTCTCTGTGTGGTCCACTCAAGCTCCCAGTGCAGCTGCTTTCTCTGTACCCTGGGGGAACAACTGCCACCCTGTCAACAGGAAGTGTCCTCCACCTACTGTAATGCGTCCCTCATCCCCTCTCTTTTTTTTTGTTTCCTGCTTGATCTTCAGAAACAAGCGTGTGATACTTTTTTTTTTACAACATATGTATTTTTGAAGATTTAATTAATTGCATAGGTTTTTTATAAGTTTCTAAGACTCTACATACATGCAAACATAAGACTGAGTCTGACTTCTGCTGTTGTAGAACTGAATCAGCAATTCAAACAAGTTTGTTTAGTTTCTGTTGTCCCGGCATGAAAAATTGGGCTTTGCGTTTTGTTTAGATGCGAGAAGCCGAAAGGTGTGTAGACTCTCAAGCAGTGCACATTTGTTCGATAAGAGGGAGGCACGTAGGAAATTGGCTGTCCTGGGAGTTTAAAATGCTTTAGCAACCTCTGGAAATTATTGTCTCAGCCACCATCTACGTAATGAGTTTCAGTCGGGCCGCCTAAGCCATGCTGATACGAGGGACAATTTTTAATGTTTAATCTAAAGCAACTTGTACTTAGAGCCACAACGTCTTCATTTAAATATTGCTAAGCTTTGCCTGAAAGCCCTGAGAGCAGCAAAAAAAGATATCTGACCTCTGAATGAGGCATAAAAATTGCATTGCCCCTTCATAACACAGGGATTAATCGCACATATGATTACACCTTAAATTACCTGGGCTGTAAGCATTTGTGCTCTGCTTTGGTGTCAGCACGTCAAGGTTTTTGCAAAGTTGGTAGCAACTGCTTCCTTGCTTAAAAAAACCCTTGTAACCAATTGGTTTTTGACTGATATAGAGTGACATTCTGCCTGGCTTACCCTTTTCCTTAAAGAAAAGAAAGATTAAGACAATCCGTTGCAAGCCACCTCAACTTTGCAGGGTGCTTAAGAACTAAGAGTAAAGAGGATTCCTCCGACCAGTTGAAGAAAGATGCTGAGGAATCCAGCCACATTAGCTGGTCCCACCTGGTAGTTAGAGTCAGACCACAGTACCTCTACCCTTTGTCTATCAGATTATCCTGGGCTTTTAGCACTGATTTTGAAAAAATGCACTTCATGTTTCCTGTTGCACATTTTCAAAAGCACCACATCCATGTGCAAGAGACGGTCTTGGTGATGTTAGATGTCAATGTAAACTGTTGTGATTTTAGGATGCTCCAGGTTTTACACTGGATCTGCTGCCCTCATTGTAAAAATCCTCACCCAGATATCATCTTTTAGCTCTGTTAATCTGACATTCACAGGGATTACACATAATGATGTTGAAATAACTTCAAAAGACACATGGTATGCTTTATGATTTATGTTTCGCTTATGGAATTGTTGCAATGCTAGGAACATGAAATTCACCAAATCTAATATACTGAATTTAATATTTATTAATGGCTACAGATATTTAACATTTATAAAGTCCTCTGAAACAAAATGGTTATGACCTTCTCTTTTCATTCTCAAATGGCCACAGAAACTGCTTCTACCTTCCCTGAAGGGGTCACATTTATGTCCCCCCACTCTGAAGCCCCATAGAGAATGCCTGCTGCTTTTTCAACATGGGCTTCTTCTGGACAAAGTGACATTGTAATAAAAAAACTCATCCATCCTTTACTTCACATTGGGCAGTTTATCAATAGACTGCTGATCTAAGGAACCAATTACATAAATACTTACCAAAGCAAAAGACTTTTAGCTATAATGGCACTAAGTAATTAATTAAATAATTCATAAATAAATAGTCCAATATATATTTTATAGTAATTTGCAACTGTTTTATGATTTTTGCAGACTTGTAAGTGAAGTTTTCTTTTGTGATTTTTTTTTTCAAACTGTTAAATGCTTTTTCATAGAACAATGTGTACATTATGAAATACAAGTAAAATAAATAAGTAAACTGATCAGATAGAACTGGGCTTCAGAGGGGGAACTAAAGAAAGTGCTGGACAGCCCCATAATTCCCTCTGCTGTCAGTGTTGGCCACCATCACATGACAATGTTAAGAAAAGAGTGTCTCAAAACATCCCTAATTATTATGTAAGGTGTGATATAAAAATAACTATTACCTTGCCCAAATATTTGTAAAAAAACTGTAATTGTATACACATAAAGAGCAGCTGAAAATAAATAAGGTGTACCAAAATATGTTGCCAAGGGCCTCTACACCTTGGATTCCTATGAGCAGTCTTACACTTTGTACAGTGTATATACAACTTCACAAGCAATATTCCAAAACACTATTAAGAGTTTCAAGCAACTCTGGTTTCTGAATGAAATCCTGTTTCTCTGAACAGCAGTTTCCAAGATTTACATTTCAGTCATTTAATGCAATTGCAATTTTTTTTTGTTTATATAAATAATTTTATATAATAAACATTATTGAAATAGCAAAGCATTAACAGACAACTGTATATTAATTAAAGCAAATAAAACATGATAAACCGAGTTTTTACCGTGTGTACTCAAAGATATATACACACAAAGCATGCACAACATTTTTGTAACTTTTTCATCAAATGGCAATCTTTCTGTTTGAACATCTGAATCACAGAGAACAACAGTGTTGCCACGGACTTTTCATGAGGGACAGGAGTAGAAACAGACGGCTCCATCCAATCTGCCAGAATAACCTGTGTGATCACTTTGGGTGCCAGTTGCCCATTTGTGCTTCCACAGGCCTCCACTCAATCACCCGTTTATCTCACCCCATTCACCCAGCCAGGCAGATGGCACCCCCTCCACTGCCAACACTTTGTGCCAGGGCCATACCAAGCTGGAATGCTAAACAAGTCAGCTGTATGCATATGGCATTAGCATATAGTTGACCTGTTTGGAAAGTCTTATGATAGCAGCCTCACTGCAGCCAAATATTTCTCTTTGGAGGGATGTCTTTCAGAGTAGTTAGCCAAAAGGACCCCAACAAAGGACCCTGTAAATAAATATCCTTTTGAAGCGGTCAAATCCATTAAACAGCCCTTTGTTTCTCTGGTCCAAGTATCTAGTTTGCAGAAAACTGTTGAGGACAATTTGTTTTCCTGTCACTGTAAACTGTTGCTCTCCAAAAGCCAATGGGTGGCATTTTGAAGAGGCCATATGTCATTATTTAGTGTCATTTCTGAGTGGCCCATAAAATATAAGCTGAAATATAGGCGGTGCTAAATGTGTTAACAACAGGGTCATTTTTTTATTGTCACCTGCCAAAGGAAATTGTGATGCTGCAGGTTTTATGAATCGCATTTGGTTTTGTTTATTGCCTTATTTTCTACATCATTTTTATTTGTGTCATAATATACTATTCCTACAGAATTTCATAAATTGATACCTGTGAAAGCAGCACACACTTTTTAAACCTGAAATGCAGATGAACCAGTGTGATTTACAATTTTTATGAAATACTTGTTGAAATGTAATTCACTACTTTTTTTATGTTAAGATTTTTCGTAATCTATCTTGTTTAGACTTTGTGGTGAGAGAACCATAAATTTTCAGCTCTTTGTATTTTTGGTGTTGAACCGTCTTTTTACAAAATGGTTTTCGGTGAGAAATACTGAACACTTTTTTACATACGGATTTATGAACACCACGTATCTTCAATTTTTATAACACATTGTGTTAAATTACTATAAATAAATACATACGTTCATTGACATGTTGGGTTAAATTACTACATATAGAAACATATGTAAAAGTTAATTTTTTTAATTCCAGAACTGAAAATTGTATAATGTACATTAGTGTCCTTTTACAAAACAGAACCAATAGGAATCATACTTGACCTGAAAAAAAAAAAAAAGCAGATCTCTGCAAGATCTCGAGCTAGTTAACGTGAGCTCGTCTAATCACTTTATTCAAAAGACATTATTGGTACATTTGGCAGAGTTTCTTACTACTGTGTCAAAATAATTTAAACTCGGCTGAAACGTCTGCTGTGCTGCTACATGTTTAGGAAATGGAGGTTTGCTTCTTAAAGTAAATTGAAGACAGACAAGCCAAATGGATGAACAAATCTTTGGCCATACTGAGCTCATGGTGAATTATAGCCCTTTCATTACTGGACACTTTTCAAAATCCCACCTAACTTGTAATTCATACTATATTAGGTTGGCCTTTTGTCTGGGAGTAAAAGCCATATGAGAGGCTAACCCCTAATACCTGAAATATTGCTTTCAGTAACAGGCCAGACACTTTTCCCCTCTTATTCCTGGAACTCAGTGAACACGTAAAGCCTTGTGTGTGGACAAACGAGAAACCGTAATTTCCAAAACTGATTAATTTATAGAGCCAGCTGTTCAAGGTCTCACTGTTTGTGATCTGTTTCAGTGGATGAACATGGAACCAATCAGTGGGTAGCACTGTTGCCTCACACCTCCATGATCGTGAGTTTGAATCTGGCTCGTCACTATGTGTGTAGCTTTTATGCTTTCCCCACTCCTGCATGGAATTCCTTTGGTACTCCAGTTTCCTCAGAACGGCATGTTGGTCAGGTGGGAGTGGTACTCCCTTAAAGTGTGTGTTTGTGTCTTCTTGTGAACTGTGTCTGAACCTTGGCACATCAACCATACCTTCTACCACATCAGTGAAGGACCTTGGATTGGTGATGGACAGCAATCTGATGTTCTCCTAACACATTGCCACAGTCTGCAGGCTTTGCCTTCTACAATTTCAGGAAGATCAGACCATGTCTTACAGAATATTCGACTCAGCTCCTGGTCCAGGCATTAGTCATGTCAAGATTGGACTATTGCAACTCACTCCTGGCTGGCCTCCCAGCCTCTGCTATGTATCCTCTCCAGAGGATCCAGAATGCAGCAGCACGTCTTGTCTTCAATGTTCCCAAATGGACGCACGTCACTCCCGTGCTAGTTTCGCTACATTGGCTTCTTCTTGGATCCAGGCAGGCATCAAATACAAGATCCTGATGTTTATGTTCAAGTCCATCAATAGGACTGCTCCTGGCTACCTCTGGTCCTGTATCAAGAACTATGTCCCCTCCCGTTCTCTGCGGTCCACTAATAGGAAGAGATCGGTTGCACCCCTGCTGAAAACTGGTAAACCTAGGCTCTTCTCATCTCTGGCACCTATATGGTGGAATGAACTTCCTCTTACTTTGAGAACTTCATTGTCCCTGTCCACATACCAAAAGCAACTGAAGACACATCTCTTCTGGGAACACCTCAGAACTTAAAAACCTTACCTTTATCATCTTTGTTTATACAAGACACATTTTATATGTTTATGCTTTTCCCTTTACTTGTATGACACGTGTGAGAATTGCTTGACTTAATCTTGTGCACTTTGTTTATAGGACAGCACTTACTGTCAGTTAGATTCTCTGATACAGTTTGACCTCATTCGTGACATGCATGTGTGCTCTTATTCATTGTAAGTCGCATTGGACAAAGGCTAAATGAATAAAATGTAAATGTGTTGGTCCTGCATCTAGTTGTGGAAGGAGGACTGACGGGACATAACTTAGCTGTTGCTAACTCTGACATGCAACTCAATAGTAGAAACTTGTTTTTATCAATGATCATGATGGTCCATAAGGAGATTACAGTGAATGAATGGGACCTAGAGTACATGGTTAACTGAGAACAGAACTGACATACAGGAGATTGTCTAAAAGATGCGACAAATTTAGCCATATAGAAATACACTATATGGCCAAAAGTATTTGGACACCTGCTGAAATTGTTGAGTTCAGATGTTTCAGCTGTACCTGATGTTAACAGATGCATAAAATTAAGCACATAGCCGTGTGGTCTCCAGTAACAAACACTGCCAGTAGACTGGGTCACTCTGAAGAGATCACTGAGTCTCACCATGGCACTGCCATAGGATGTCACCTTAGGATGTCACCTTGGCCATATGTCACATACTAAAGCTGTCCCAGTCAACTGTAAATGTAACAGTCCAGCCACATGAACTGGATTATGTACCAGGTCTTCTTAAACAACATCTGCGCCCAACCTCACACTTACTCTTTTGGCTGAATGGGCACAAATTCCAACAGACACAATCCAAATTCTTGAGGAAAGCCTTTCAAGAAGACTGAAGGCTGTTATAGCCACAAAAGGGCAAATGGGGGAGGGGGGGTACTTCCTATTAATTCCTATGGTATTTGAAGGGGATGTCCAACAAGGTAATCTTGGCCATATAATGTATATATATTCATACTAAAAAGACAGCGTGGTTTGTACCTAGACACTTGAAATGTTGCAGGTTTATATGCTACATTAAAAAGGATAACCATAAAAACATAACTGATCTCACTTGTCTGTGTTTTGACCCTTTTTTCCCAATTTAACTCACATATATAATGTAGAACCCCTTCTGACATCACACTTAGTCCAAGCATTACATAATCTCAGCTGCTCAGTAGCAGCATGAAATAGCAGTACATGAAAGCAAATTTTGGTTGTGATGATGTGCAATCTCCTGTAGTCTGCATCAATCTGCCATGCATATATCAATAATCTACACTTGTTCAGTGACAAAATAAAACCCCCGTCCTGCTGTTAAAGGTGGACTACCATATAGTTGCAATCATGAGTCAATGATTATAAGAACTGCTTTGCCATGGAGGTATACTGCAGTTTCTCTACATTGTGGATTTTTTTTTTCCTCTCCTTCATTGTTGCCTGGCTTTAACTTCAAGTCATCCACTCACTGTTAATTCTTTGTAACAATTGTAATTTATTCCTGTGAAGCACTTTGAGTGAAGTTTCCCTGCTGACTGAGCTAATGTTCATGGGAGTGATTCCATGGTCTGTAGCTATTCAGAAAATTTTTACTTCAACTCCCCTTTGTTGGTTTTGATATAAGATGGGGGTCAGACACTCCTTGCTTTCCTATCAGTAACATAACTCTGAAATACATTAATATTTATGTTGAAAACATGTAGGGTCTGTGATGGCTTGGTGCTCAGTGCAGCCAAGGTGGATCTAGCATCCTAAGTTAGTTAGAACAGGCTGCAAGGCACTCACTGCCCTGTTACAGATTGAAAAACAGGAAAACTAAGGGTCAAATGAATGAGTTTTTGAGTACTCCAATGTTATCCATTTCTTGCAACATATAGTCAAAGCAAAAGCAACACTCTTCCAGTTAAGATTTAAGAGAAAGTTATCAGTACGATATTCACTTAACTGATGGATGTGAATCTGCACTACTGTTAAATAGCAGGAACAATCATAAAAGCAGCAATGCCTTCTGCATTCTGCATATCATGATTAGTGCCGGTACATAAGACACAGTGGCTGTTGGTTACATGTTGTGAAACATGTTAGGAGTTAGCATGGTAACAAGTTTTACTTATAAAATGCCAGTGTTGTTCTGGCTTTCATACTTGAGAAGAGTGACATCAGACTTTCCACTATGAGGCACTCTTATTGGCTGCTGATCAGAGATGTCTTAAGACATGCCAAAGTGAACAGCAGGGAGCTTCTGGCGGTTCCAGTTTGACATTGTGTTGTTTTTACATTAGTTGACTATAGTCTTCATGCAATAAAGACTACATGTTTTCAAACATATTTTGCTGTTTTATGCACAATAAAACTGTACTATCACTTCATCTGTGCTGTTTATGTTACGGTCTGACTCTAGACCAGGTCATAACATAACATTTTTCAGATAATTGAGAAACCACTTTGAACAGACACTGTATGTGGTCTTACTGGTTTCCAAAAATCAAAGTCTATGTAATGAGGGCAGAACAGAAATATTCAGAATCTTTTAAAAACATATTCTTGGGCTCACTCATGTTATAGAAGGAGACAGACAGATTGGAAATGTCTTGCAGTTATCAAGTGTCTGCTTTAATATGTACAACTGCTGTTCTGTCCTGTTTTTAATTTATTGTCAAGTTACAGACAATGGAAAGAATTTTACTGCAAGTATCTTGCAAGCAAATGGAACTGAACATAAAATCAGAGCCCTCTGACTCAGTTTTGAGTAATATCGACAAAAAGTACATTGCCAGAGTCTTAGGTTACCCCAGCAAAAATATTGACAAATTAATTTCAGTAATATTTATAAAACTTTACTTTTTCCTCAAGTTCATTGAACTATCCATTATCTAATCACCTGTTCTTTGTAGGATCACAGGTGATCTGGAGCCTATCCTGTGTAGCCTAGGGTGCAGACCCTGGACAGAGCGCCAACACCTCTGAGTTTATTTGCTTGCGTAAACACCATGTAACAGTCTGTGCTGAAAATTTAATTAAAATTTAACTAAATACTGTAGTCTAATTGAAGTATGTTGATGAAGATTGTCAGTTATCCAGGTGGGCACAGGTTAAGTACATACAACAAGTTTTTGTCATTATGTAATGAAAACACTAAGCATTGACTAGATGATTTAGCATATCCAAAAGTTATTAAAAGCCATTTAACCAGGGATCTGGTCTTGCAGGTTTTGTAAAAAAAAAAAAAATGCTCACCTACTTGTTTTTAAATGAAAACAAACAGTGTATAATTAAATCACCAGTTTCATAAAGAGAATATGATTTTTTTAGGACACATGAAATCCAGTAGCTGTATGTAAACCTAAAACTTTAATTTATCCAGGATAAGATCATGTCGTTATTATATATA
>JABJVR010000029.1:5354923-5372070 GCA_025773905.1 Chitala chitala
TCTCTCTCTCTCTCTCTCTCTCTCTCTCTCTCTCTCTCTCTCTCTCTCTCTCTCTCTCTCTCTCTCTCTCTCTGGTTTCTCTCTCTCTCTCTCTCTGGTTTAATGTGGGGTCAAAATAAGTTTATATGTTTTGTCTTGTATAATTCTTTTAATGTCTTAAGTTTTATTCTTCTGCAGCAGTGTTTGTTACATTCCCTGATTTAACCTCTTACACATGCTTCCATTCCACAACTGTGACTATGTGCTGTGCCAGTTTATAAATTCTTCATTTTCCTAGTAATGCCCATTCTTAAATCATAGTTACACTACACTTATAACAATTGCTTTGATTATTTCTGTGACTATCAGCATACTTGGGACAAAATGTTGCAAGTGTCAGGTCATTTAGTTCAGCACTTCTTATACAGGAATCATTGCAAATTGTCATTTACCTCCTTTTCACTTTTTGAGGAACTTTTTAAATGTGTCATTATAAAAGCCATTGTATGTTGGTTGCGTTAATTGTTGATGCTAGTATTGTGTTTGCACTAATCTCACTTGTATGCCGTGAGCCTTCACTTAACATTATAATCTTCCCTCACTGTTAAGGAAAGTGTGTGTGAAACCTGAAGTGTGTTTCAATACTTAAAAATACAAAATAGGCTTAATGGACAATAATCGATTTCTTCTCAAAAGGCCACTCTTTTTATCTACGCACATTAAGAAGTTTAAAGAATATAATCACTGAGGAAAAACAATTGTTTACAGCATTTAATAGTGATTTACAGAAATTTCAGTTTAACCCACTGTTTATTCCTTATTCAAAGTAAAATTAATGTATGCTATGTTTTCTTTTTTTAGGAAAGACCATCAAATGAGTTTCACTCCTTACAAAAAAACACTAAATGGATTCTATAATAACTCAAAAATATTTTACCATTAAAAATCTTAAGATTTGACACTGACATTTCATTTACAAATCTTAAAATCACCTACTCCAAGCGAGGGTTGCAAAAGACATGGATTCCATCCCAAGCAACACAGATCATAAATAGGAAATACCTTATATGGATTAACACAGAGCTCTAACAAGATATGAGCAACTTGGAGCTGCATGTTCCCCTGAATTGGACATTATACAAGGAACAACAGAGAAAACAGTGCAACTCACTGAACCACCATAAAGCTCACATAATTGTGTTTGCATTTTAAAATATTTCCAAAACTTAGCCTGACTGAATACAGATTGTGGTCATAAATTGAGTACACAAGGTGTTTTCAATTACAGTAGCACAAGGATGTAAATACTTCTTTTTTTCTTTTTTACTCAGCAACCCCTGCTGCCTTTTGCTAGGAGCTCTCGCAGTTCTTGGGTTTCAGCAGTGTGACCTGACAGGTGCGTTCCTGCCAAGTGTCTAAGTCTCAGATTAAAGGTGGAGAAAGTCATCAGCAGACAGGCTTTACAGGCCAGCACACAGAACGGATCCCATTACCCAGAAAGGGGATGTGTGTCTTGTTTCAACAGGAGGAGACAAAACTCAGGTGTGGCAGGATTAGGCAAAACATTCCGGTACAAATGGGGAACATTTTACATTGAGTGTAGCTTCCCATTTGGCTGTGTACATGTGTGTGTAATGCAGTAATTCAAACTGTTCAATGGCACATGTTCACTATGAGTATACCCTGATGTATTTCACCTTCAGAATACAATCGATGTTCGGTACTCTGTGTCACTCTTTCTGATTCTGTCACCCCTCTGTCTCATTCTATTTCTCAGTATCTTTCAGTATCACTGTCCTCAAGACACCAAGAAATGTCATGTTATAAATGTACAGTATTTTCAGTTTCCTTGTTCTGAAAAGGAACACGTGTCACTATATGGTCAGTCAGTGTTAATTTCCATTGGTAAGATCTGAAAGCCATAGACATTCCTAAAATTGACATGACTGCTCATTTAAATGCTTGACTTCTTTAAAATGCTACAAACTAAAAAAATTTTATTTGTTTATTTTGAAATAAACTTTTAGTTATACTGTAAATGTGTATCATTATTTACTATGCGCACTGTTAGGAATAGAGTAGCAATTTCAGGCATATCAGTAGCAATATATTATTTTGTAATAACATCTTAAGGACATTTTTTTACACCGTAGACCACCATTATAATAATAAATTACATATAACAACATTTGTTTGAATTTCATAAAATTGAAAGTTATTAATTTTTTTTATTGTGTATATTTATCTTTTATGACTTTTAAAGTCATGATTCCATTTAATAAGGTATGTGATTTGCTAACAATTCTGTGTTCAATTCAGAATTATTAAGGATATATTCTGAATATTATATTCCCAAAAATTACATTTGAATAGCTATAAAAGCTATTTGTCAAATATAAAGTTATAGATTTAAACTTTTACACACAAAGTGACTTATTTAAAATTATACAGTAATATATGCTATTTTAAAAAATATTTTTTCCCATCTGAAAATAGTAGTTTTTAAAGTTAAGAGAATTTTATGGTTATAGTACTGCAGAAATTCTGTTGAAGTTACATGGTTTAATATGACTGTGTTCATTCATTTTTCACTGCAAGTAAAACACAGCTCGTTTGCCAAATCCTACCGGTGTTTAGCACAGGTGTGTGCGCAGGATGAGGAAACAAACCCCCAGACACGTACACGCGTGCACTCAAGCACACGCGCGCACGCACACACACACACACACACACACACACACACACACATACACATACACACAGCTGTGCCACAGTAGGATTAATATTTCATCAGGAAACTTGGTAGTGATCTGAAATCTGAGGCTAAGCTTGAACTTTTATACTAATTCAATAATTACTGCTGTGTCTGGAATGGGTGTGTTCTATAGCACTTAAAACAACCCGTAGTTTCAGTGAGAGAGGTTAACACCTGAGTTAAAAATTTAATTAACACTTTAGGCAGGCTCTTGTTTAAGGTAGCAGAGCCTTACCAGAGTAAGATTTCTACTCTCAAGTTATTTGTTCACCCCTCTCACAATAACTGTTTGTGTTTGGGTAAGAAACTACTCAAACAATCAAATCGTGTTTTATACATTTTCATTTAGTTCCTTTAGACTACATTTAGTCTGAATGTAGAGATTTAATGTGACGTAATATGTGGAATAAACAGTTAATGCTCTGCAGTTTCCTTCTTCTAAGTTTATACATTTTTGTTTTTCTAAAAAGTAAACAAACATAACGCTGTGCTGAATATATTATATTCATTTGTTTGCTTGTATAAAATGTGGCTTCTGTCCTATAAATTTTATGGTATGTTTAATTATATAAACCATGGCAAATGTTGAAAATGGAATACTATTTTATCTAGGTATCAGTGAAGTTGATCATGGGAGTATGCAAAGCAATCGCTGAGGACACACAGAGGCATCAATGATGTGCAACTTTGGAAACCCAAACAGCTGATGTGGTATGATAAGAGAAATTTACTATTGTGTAGCTGATATCAACGTGCCCTGTGAGATTGTGACCTCATTTCCATCTTGACAAACAGGAAGGGAGGTAGTAAATTTAATTTATAAAGCACAAAACAAGAGTTATCCAAAGTGCTGTACAACAGGTAGTCAATTAATACAATTCTTAATTACAAAATACAGAAACATAACGTATAACATATACACATACAAAACAGATCAGAAAACGCCTACACTTAACAATACTACCAACGTGACTTTCCGGAAGGCCCAGCCGTACAACAATGCAACAACAGACAAATGTAATTCAATGCCTTACACTGAAGTAAATGGCAGTGGAAACAGATTTGTCTAGAGTGTAGATTCAAAAACAGCTATGGATGGGGCAGATCTGATCTGTAATGGCACAATTCTACAAAGGGTATAGGCACAATAACTGCAAAAGCATGGTCACCCTTGAGTTTTGATTGGTTATTTGACGTTATATGTAATTTTCTATAAACTTGAAATATTGTTCTGCTTCTTTATGGAAGTAATATATACATAACAGAAACTGAGTTATTATCACAAGTAAGTAACCCGATCAGAGTCACAAAGAGCCTGGGATATTTTGTGAATAAAATACATAGAATGAACTGTGTGTTAAGACTATCCAGCCACAGGTGAATGTGGGAATGTGGCTTGAGATATTTATTTGTCAGATCACTGAATGGTCAATGTCGTTTGTTTAATATTTATTTGCACATTTATTTACGTGAGTGGATTGATGGATTGAAGCAGCTCTTGGTGTGTAAGTATATCTGTGAGTGTTCTTCTTGCTGTGGTGTCCAGCCCAGGGTACACCCTGCCTCGAGCACTGTTTTGTGAAATAGGATACAGTACCCCT
Organism: Chitala chitala; assembly: GCA_025773905.1. Classification (NCBI taxonomy): domain Eukaryota; kingdom Metazoa; phylum Chordata; class Actinopteri; order Osteoglossiformes; family Notopteridae; genus Chitala; species Chitala chitala. The sequence continues at coordinate 5,359,259 of JABJVR010000029.1, forward strand.
GCAACCCTAACTTAGTGAAATGGTTTGGAAGTTAATGAATAATTAAATGAGTGAACAACAAAAAAATTAGGGCATGTTTTTGGATTCTGTTATATATTGTCTCTGATGTAAATTTTCGCTGTCCTGATGTTTTCCAATGAGGGATATGGACAAGAGCAAAACCTGAGAGGTGCTCCTGAGTTTGTGCTTCGAGAAATGGCACATGGCTTAGTTTGGCGCACTGTTTGGGGCAGCGAAGGCAGAACCTCGCTGGGTAATTCAGTAAGGGCATCGCTGTGCCGGTACTTCAGCGTCCAAGCCTGAGCCCCCGCCTGCATGCGAAGCGACCTTGCGTGACGCCAGGGCTCCTTCCAGCCCTGTTCCTGGAGGGAGCTGTCACGAGGCATTGCTGCAGGTCCCTGGGCACCGCTGTCATGGGGCGCTCTTTTCTGCTTCACTGAGAGATGGTTGGGAGCTGTCACACCACAGACAGCCAGCACTGCTAATGCACAGGAACGGCTCACTGGTGCCAGAGGCGTCTTTATTGCCACTGGAGGCCTTCTCTTCACCACACAAATCATCTGAGCCTGGCCTCATCAGCTACACGACTGGATACCCACTTACTGGTGTTTGTAAGACAAATGTTTTGAATTGTATTCTTAAAATCTATCCTTAAGTGCAGCCATTCTCTTATATAGGATACATGCTGTATATAGTAATATTTTTTACAGAGAACAACAAGCACTTAAAGATTGTTAAAATTAAGAGTAATTTTATGTATGTAAATTAACTATGGCTCTGCATGTATGTGTTTAAATAAAATAATTTGTAAAATATATATGCCAAGAACTTAATTAGCAAAACAATTATAGAGACAATTATAAAAATTATAGAGAAATTAAATAAAGGAAATCTAACTTTCAGTCTGAGTTTAGTTATTTAACTTAGTAAAATTTAGTAAAGATATTTGTAATATGTATAATAATGTATAATATTGTGTAAGAGGCTGGATGTCCTTACAGTGAGCCCAGCTTGAATGTTTGCAGATTAAACTTTATTGTGCTGAAATGCTTCCCTGTGTGTAAGCAATGAGCTGAAGGGGAAACCCCTTGATTTCGTTTTGCAGCAAATTAGTAATGGGGGGAAAAAAATTCTTGGAGTTGCAGTCTGACAGAACCTGTCAAAACGATAAGATCTCTACCCAAATTAAGCAAAGGTGAAAGGCCAATCCCTTCTAGTAATATCGCAGTGATTAACATCAGGATAATTACAAGTTCTGTAGCTGTAGGAAATTGGCTCTTCCCAGGGGAGTAGTATCATCACAAGTCTCATCATTTAGATTTTAATCACCAACTCCGCAAGTGTCATCTTTCTTCTGAAACAGGAAACTCTTGAAATTTAACAAGCACATTTAATCTTTTTTTAATATTTATTTTTTAATAAAAAAATATACAAAAGTTATCCAAGAGAGCAGCATACATCTAAGGAAATTTAAAAAATGAAACTAAATTGACGAGTAGCTGTCATACAAAAACAGATGTAAATTACGAGGCAATTACATCTGTATCTTGACATGTGTTTTGTGTCTGTTTGAGTTTTCAGCAATGATCGCTAATCTATTGTAACACATTAGAGAAGGCTGCAGACTCGTTAATTGCACTGAGCTCCTATCGTGCTCTTAGGAGGTAGCGAGGTCATTATAAAAAAAGGCATAACACTGTCAGGATGGATTATGTTTCAAAATGACAGAGCAATGCGGGATTAAACAATAGAAAGTTACACGGTCGAGTTTAACAAGCTGCATTCCATTTATCCCACACCTTTTTGCTGACACCTTCATGATCATTTTATCATTTGACTCACTTAAACACCTCATGATGTTGATAGAACAGTGAAATGAAACATTTTATTTCACCATAAAATTACACAAAAAACTTACAATGAACCTTGATTAAGAAGTGTGATTTCATTAGACGTACAGTACACATGTTGTATAGGAGGCCAATAGCAAGAAGTCGTCACATATTCAATACAGGCTATAACTCTATTCAAAGTAATATTTTGATGAGTGTGACAATCATGACGTTGCCTTGAAAAATTTACTTCTGGTCAGAAAGAACTATTACAGGCTAGTCATGGTGAAACAGCAGATGGAGTCAATCGCAGGCAATGATGCAGAATAAAATAGAAAATGGTGGGTTTTTCCTAGTATTTCACTTAAATTTAAGCAAGTGCAAAGTAAGTGCACACTGTGACATGGGTGTAGAGTTTCTGCAGTTAATCTCTGGTTTTCTGCCCAGGAAGCACAGCTGTACAACAATAAGCTTGTGCAATATGACACATTTATGCAAACATTGTGAGCAGGCAGTGTAGGCTGGATCTGGGAACAAAGTCATGTGACCGACCAAGAGGAAGACAGCAAATGGGGAAATGTTTATTGCACACAAAAGGGATTTCCATTTCAGCACTGAGGGCAACATGAAGACTTGAGGAAGCTGTAAATAAACGTTAACAAGAAGACACAGAACAAAGTCTGGGTCTCATACAAACAAAGAAATACAACACGCATTACTAAGCAATAAGGGAAAGTTAAACAAACCAACAATTAGTGACATCATCTGTCTCCACTTACTCTTAAAATAGCTAGGTCAAACAAATGTGATTGCCATACACATAAAAAGGGAATATTTCCATTCCCAATTATAAATTATAAATGTATTGTAAGTGCACAAATCTAAATCAAATTCATCAAGATACTTTAATTTTCTGAAAATATTAATTTAAATATGTATTTAAAAAATTGTAACTTTGCAGGGTGTACAATAAAATAGGTGTACTAATAAAACATATTGTTTTTGCTGAAATCAGTAGCAAAAATATACATCCAGCCATGCATCCATCCATTCTCTATACCACCTTCAGGGTCGCAGGAAGCCTGAAGCCAATCCCAGGAAACACAGGGTGCAGGGCAGGGACACCCTGGGTGGGGCGCCAATCCACCACAGGCAAAAATAAAAAGTTATATCAAATTTATCTAAAATTACAAAATATGAGGATGTGTCAGTTTTTTGTACAGTTTACTAATTTGTTGATGTTTTCAGTGTTATTAGATTCATAATGTGGTGGTTTTGTTCTTCTTGACTCCGACAAATTACAAAAAAACAACAAAACTGATTTCTTGGTTTACATCTGTTATGTTATGGTATTCACTCATTGTCACCTTTCTTGCTGATCAAGGCTGGTTACACCAAAATATTATTAAATTCTTAGTGATCAAAGGGATTCTGTGCAGGGTCATCTTGGACTGACCTACATCCATAAACAGATTTTAGGGTAGGGCTACAGGGTAAATCCAACTGGCCCCTGTAGTTATCCCATTCTGTCAGTTTCTAGTCACTTCAGAAAAGAATGCAAAAACTCAAAAATGAATAAACGTAATTTTCAACTTTTGTTTATAATTGGCAAATTTTGTTTTACCCGTACCCACACTAGTTTACAATCAAACAAATGTTCTTTTTTTCTTTTTAAACGTGATTAGTCCCTCTATTTAAGAGAAAAACTTTGAACTTTTGCCGCAAGATGAAATAAAATTACCAGATTGAAACAAAATTTTAAAATGACATTTGTCAGATTTTGTGGTCAAATCCTTGAATTATGTATTAATGCAAAACATATGGTGAACCCCCCTGTTAAATATGGCCCCTTTGTGGCTCCCCATTTTTTAAAATCCAAGAACAGTCCATTCCTGTATCACTCCCCCTTACAACTTATTATTGTTTACAACTGTACACAACCCAGTGGCTAAACATTTATTTTTTATTTGTTTTAGGTCATGTTTCACAATGAATTTCCTCACATTAAATTTCTCAGTTTTTAACTGTATTTTTCCAAATAAAAGAATGTTTATAACCAAGTACTCTTCTTATTCTTTTTTAAAATTTTTGTTTTCCTTACTGTCTACGTTGTTCATGTACATTTTCTGCCTAATTTCCACTCTGACTTATTCTTATAAAAATACCTATATAAATAACCTCTTTGTTTGCAAACAGAAGGTAATTATTTGTCTTCTGGCTGAACTGGCAGTGTTTCTCATAGGCTGAAGCAGTAAATATTAGGTATGTAGTTATGTTATTTGCCATGTTACAGATGAACAGGAAACTATTGTTATAAAAATTCTAACATTTATGTCATAGCACCTTGTAGCTCAAAGTAAATAATATGGTTGGCACGACCAACAAACAGAACAAATCATTCCAAAAATTACAAGCAAGCTGATGACATATTTCACAATGAATATATAAAGGAACATCACATAAAAAAGTGGGTAACATTATTAATGTTCTAATTCACAAAAATATCAACATGGTAGTATAAATGAGATGCACATAAATAGGAATATGAAGAAATAAGACAGAAGAAGTCAGCAACCTGGTGGTGGGGGGGGGGGTGTTTTTGCATGTTATGTATCATCTTGGCAATACAGTTGTGTCATGAACCAGCATCAAGCATGGTGGTATCCAGATAAACAGATTGTGCCCAGGAAAACACATGGGTTTGATGTTCAACCCCTGAGATAAATACCAAGGCAGCTGTGGGTGTTCCAGCCTCTTGTTTTGTCCTGGTCTGTTGCTAATGGCAGAACAGGCAGCCAGCCCTGCCTGTTCTACAGCACTGCACTGTCTAGACCATCTGCATTGGGAGGTTTCCCCATGAGGGCGGGCACCCTAGGTGGGAGGGACTCCTCCTTTTGCCGCTTCTATCCCAGCCAAAGGTAAAGAACAAAAATGCAAAGCGGAAGTTGTTTGTTACCAACTCTGTCTTGTGCAGCCTTTGAGCAAAGATCCTCTGAGCATGTTAAAATTTATGCATGAATGGGTGATAGTCTGCAGTTTGTTGGTTTTCCTTGTGATGCACAAACTAAGATTTTAATAATGTACCAAATCACCTTCTCAGTCACCATGCCGATTTCTGTTGTGCAAACATCTGCTGAATTCAACTGGTAATACTAGTGTTTTTTATTCTCTTTATGATTGCATCTGTTATTAAAATGGATAATAAAAGTTCCCTACCTTCTGAGAGAGTTGCCAAACTCTTGACACAACCGAGATTAAAGTCAGAAACTTTAATCTCGGAATTTTATTTTATTTTATTTTATTTTATTGGCCCTAAAACGCCGCCGTAGTCCTTATTTACAGAGGTTTTATTTGCTGATGTTGAACCTGTTGCATATAGTATGTTTCCTAAGGCTGATGTTGAACCTGGGCTACACAAGAGCCTATGGTCTAAATTACTTGCAGCACATTGCAAGGGACCCATGTGACTAAGGGGTCACCGTTTGGATGTTTAACTGCTCAAGTTTTTGGCGAAGGTGAGGGACAGAGTCCGAGGCCGTTGTGGTCCCTCTGCCTTTCCCAAAGCACATGCACACGATTACACATTGTAGGACTTGGTGCTAAAAGCTCTAGTGTTATGACATCATTTGACTCTCACTACTAAGTGGGACTGAAGGATGTAAAAGTGGAAAAAGTGTCATATAGATAGACACCATTTTTATAGATATAATTAGAGGTATAATTAAGTATATTAAGACAGTGTTATCATTTTCTAAATTAACTGCTATGCCAACTTATTTTATACTTTTGCAAATAATAATAATAATATTACTGTTAATAATATCAGATGCATTCAAGTAACACAAATTCATATTAAACTACTTGAGTTTATAACTACATGTTTATAACTTGAGTGAAAACCACAGGTGTAAGTTCTATAACAATTTATATTCTGGGCAACCACAAATGGAAACTACTTTAACATAACCAAAAGGAGTATTTTGTGAAGGGAATGGTGTAACCTGTGACCCACTGAGATTCTCAGGACTTTAGAATCCAGGGTGTGTGTTTAGAGTTGATCTTACCTCTGTGATTTAGCCATTATGTGAAATTCACTGTTTACCATCTGGTTTCTTATCTGTGTTTGCCTCTGTTTGTATTTGACTTTTCATCTGAGGGAACTGAGCAAAACTATTCACTATTAAAACTGTTCTCCTTCCATACTATCCCAGTACAAAACAAGGAAGCAATGTTCTTTCTCATATGTTAAAAAAAGACTCAGTTCAGTTTGTTCCCACGTCCATTTTAAATTATACAGTTACAATTTGATGAGTTTTATGACTTCTCAGTAATTTTTAAAATACATCTAACATACTCCTTGATCTTGCCTTAGATTTAAAAACTGCCAAACCTATGTAATTATCTGCCGCATAATTTCAGATTACAAATTACAAATGTAATTATTTGAAGATGATATCAGTTGATAAATGAAAAGCTCCATAAAGTGTTCAAATCATTAAGTGCAAGTAAATATGCCCCAAAATCCTTTTAATATAATCCACAGCATGTCAAAAGATACATTATAAGATGAACAGCTTTTTACTTTATCTGTTACTAAAGTGTGTTGTGTGTGTGTGTGCGTGCGTGCGTGTGTGAGAGCATGCACGTGTGTGTGTGTTATTTATGCTAATGTGCATGTCATTCTATATTTCAGTAAAACCAACACTATTAGAGTACCAGTAATCCTGAAGAAAGATAACAGAGCTATAAATTACTTCAAATTTGTGAAACGCAGTGGTGTATCAGCTTGGAGAGGGATAAAGCAGATTTGGAGCATATTCTGAAGTTCCCAGTAAATGAGTTGGATCGATAATTCAGTTAAGAATGGCACAATTAGCCTTGGTTTGCTCAGAGCTGGAATGGAGTTGACAGAGTGGAGTGAGATGGAAAGGCTGGGTTGCGTTTCAGGCCAGCCTGTGAGGCCTGGGCCTGGCGCTTGTTTGAGGAAAGATTATCTTGACAAATTGGATAAACATCTTCTGGCTGACAGAGCGCTGACGGAGAGTCCACTCTGCATGCACACCTGGAGATCGTTTGCTTAGTGTGTGACCTGGGTATGCAGCTCTCTCTGCCGCCCCTGCCAATGGTTTGTTTTTCCGAGGGCAGGTAACAACAGGTATGGGCCCGGGCCTTCCCAAATAGTTGATGCAGGCTTTCGGTTGTTTTTTAGATAGCTTCCTCTGTCTAATCTGAGCCCCGGTTACAAAGGTGGATGAAAAAGGTAAGCGAGGCCTCTGTGAAGGGCCGGAGATGACGGAGAAAGCAGAGATTTTTGGGGTTTGAGGAAAGAGGTGCAGGATACAGCCATGGCCTCCTCCTTCTGGGCCCTCCCCCTGTCTGGCTGACATCCATGACGATCATTTAACAACAGTGAATAGAGTGGGTGGTGTGGGACTGTGAGTACCCACTGTTATTAAATGAAGGTTCCAATTGTCATCCAATACAGCACACCAGCCTTACATCCACAATGAGATAAAATGTGAGGTTTTTAAATAACCAGGATATCCCTGAGCATGTATAATAATAATAATAATAATAATAATAATAATTATTATTATTATTATTATTATTATTATTATTAACAAGAAAATAATCAATATTTTCACTGTAGCTTTCACTGCCCTTAAAGTGTGTCTTGTCAATCTGCATATCACAGCTCAGTAATTACTGAGCAATGTCTCTGAGTTTAAACAGTTTTCATGTTTTTTTATTCTTTTTATTCTACAACAATTCTATTATTCTTTTGTCATGAATTGGAAGTAAGAATGTTCTAGCATGCCTAGTATTTAAAACATCAAACAGATTGATGGGATTTAACAACACGGTATTCTCCCCTGATTGGTGTCGTCATACCTCGTGCTAGCCCAGGAACTCTGAGGCACTGTTTCTGATAACTGCATGTGTGAGTCTGTCCTCTTTCATATTCAACTTTGATTAACATTCTCCTTGCCCTCTGGGTCCCTTGAAGTCATGTAGTAAAGTAAAATTGCATGTGGGTTCATTTATCTTAAACCTTTCTCTTAGGGACAGACTGCATGTCCAAGTACATAATTTTACACAGGATGTGCCGATTTCCTATCACTCAATTTAACTTCTTACGTCTCTTGGCATAATACTTAACCGATTTATAACAAAGTCTTCTTAATTAACTACACAAGCCACTTTGCAATATTAAGATTATTTTATACATCTTTCTGGCAAAAGCACAGCCATCTGAAATTTCATATTGGTACTCCTAGTAATTCTGGTAATTTTGTGCTGTTTCCTTGAAATTGTTAATTTGGTCGGTTTATATGCAAAGTCTTGGCTACTTATAAAAGTATTTAAAATGTAAATATCAGAGACTTGAGCACACCACTGAGTTTACACTGTAATGTAATTAGATTCATTATATAAATTGTATTATGTGGATATCCCATAGCAGAGCCATCTCAGGGTGGCTGCATGCATGTCCAGCCAAACAACAAACATTCTTCATTTGAGGAATCTGGCTCTATTGGCAATCAATCACATATGGCCTATGGACAGCCTCCACCTATCCTGGCAAGGTAGACGCTTTAATAAAAATAATCTGGACCCAACAGCTGCCTTTCTGCTTGTGAGGCTGCAGTCAGAGCCCTACTGATCAAACTGCACAGAGCTGCAAAAACAAGCACAGAGAAAAGGCACAGCTCTATAAGGGACCTTGGTCCATCACTCTGTTTTTTCTATCTCCTCCCCCTCTATCCCTGCAACAATATCATAGCTGATGTTTCCAGTCTTAGTAATGACATTTCGCAAATGGCCGTTCAAGGATGTTCCTAGTGAATGAAGAAAGGAAGAGGAACCCTCTTCCCTACATTCAATTCAAAACCATTCTCCCCTTTCATGGATGTGAGATCTGCTAGAAAATTTCACACTTCAATCAACAGTTAAGGTCTCTTTCTGCTGTGGATGTTCTAAGTGCATTTTAACATATAATGCAGTTTTATATTGGGGTCCAACTTGATAAAGGGTTCATATTAAAGAACTTCCATCCTTTACTACTAAATTTAACATTCAAAGCTGAAAATGTTTCCCATTACGTCTATGCCTGTAAAATACAATAATAACCAGTCGCATAACACCAATGTAATAAGTAAACTTCTAAAACTTTAAACAGAAAAAGCCAAAAGCCACATTCTAACCACTTAATTTCTGTTCTGTCAACTCTGATAGTTTACCTGCAAGATTATACCAAATTAATTTTTTTATAAAGTAGTAACTTTGAAATGAGACAATACATTTTTAATACCAAGAACAAATTCATTTCAGCAATCTCTTGTTTTAAGAATGTAATCTAAGTTGCCTTGAACAAAGCATAAAAAGTAAGTAAATGCTAGTCATCAGTTACACCCCAAACTGGGGGCTTGTAAAGGCAGAAACCCAAGGTGGCCCTGTGGCACTTTGCCATGTGTCATTTTATCTCCAGCGCTTTCCAGCCTTGGCTTAGCCAGGCAGTCCCCAAGCATCCAGCAAGGCTGGCTGGCACAGAGCCTCCTGTCCTTCATCTTCCACAATCAAACTGTTCCAAGTGGGAAATCAGCTCTGATTGTGCTATGGGAGCAAGGCCGGGCAGCCCGTCTTGTGCCAGCTGCAGAGATGATGCAGTGACAACACAGGGACTGAGGGCTGCAGCAATGACACAAGGACAACATGGGGTCTTGGAGCTACAGTGATGTCCCAGTGACAATGCAAGGACACAATCACAGTACAGAGAATCAGGGCTACAGTGAAGATACAGTGACAGGGGATATTACAACAAGGATGCAGTGACATGTGACAACACAGGTGTTTGGAGCTGCAGCGATGACACAGTGATGACATAGGGGCTCGGGACTGCTGCAGTCCTAGCTGGACCAGCACTTTGTGCCACTCACGGCAATGTGACGATCATCTCTGTACACACTGCAAAGCATGCAGGCAGGCACAGAGGTGGATAGCAGTGTGCTTCAATGGAAGTATTTTTAGCATGTGCTGCTTTTATGTAATTACTTTTTGGTGAATGGAATGCAACAAATCTACATTTAAATGAATAGCTGAATTTCAAATTTTGGTATTTGGAAAAGGTAACGTTCTGACCTTCCTGAAGTAGGCACACTTTTTCATATTTCAGCAATCAGTAGAGGAAAAATGATGCGGTAAAGACTTTACACTATTCATACCAATCAACCTGTCACAAACAAAGACTGCAAGCTTTACTTTAGCAAGTAAATGTAAAAAGTAAAAGCACCAAAAGTATAGTTTTATCATAAATTTTTTTACTTCGAATGGCGAAAATGTTTTATTTGATGACAGATGATGCTTGACTTCAGGGCATTAAACTATGTCAAGCCTGTTTTACTATGTGTTGTCTGAACAAAACAGAATGAAAAAAAAACTTTTCTCTGCATTTATTCATCCATTTATCAGACAGAAAAAATTGAGCAAAGATGTATTTTTCCTTTGAGAACTGAATACGTCCAAATGGTACATAGTACTAGCTGATGACCAGCTCTGCACAATCACTCAGTGAGGCTGTGACAAAGTCCAACAGTGCATTCCACAGCACAGATCCTGATTTATCATCCCTCTGACTTGTTACTCACTACAATGCTTTCACTTATCATTGGCCTAAAAACTCATTACCACAAATATCAAACAGCAGAATCAAAAGCACTCAGTGTCGTGTAGCGTAAAGATACTGGTTTGTGCTCGTGGTTTATTTTTAATGTGCAAGTTATATGATTTATTGCATTTTTTTATGTGCCATTTTAAATTTAGTGTCTCATTCAATTTTGAGCATGCTTTTCTATTTGAATTGTAATGTTTCTGTGTGGGTATTTAGTTGTTTAATATTTTGAAGATGTGTTTTCTATATAGCTGGAGAGAGATGTAGGAAGGCCAACAGGCCTTTTTTATGCTTTATTGCATGTTGTAAAAGCACAGCATGGGGCCAGGAAGCTCTGCCAAGCCCTGGAGGAAGTGCACAGTGTCAGTCGCACTTTGTGTTGTTGGCTTTTTGTGACTTAAAGTAAGTCCAGGATCCCTGAAAGTTCAGCCCTAGCTGTTCATCTTGGAGAGTAGATGTGGGGGAGGTGGGGTTCAGGACCGATGCCATCAGTACAGGAATAGAGATCTGCATGTGCACGGAGGCTAGCACGGCCCAGGGATCTCACGATGCACACCTATCTGTTCTCTCCTCATTTGTATAATGCTGGGTCATGGATGAAATTGAGTCTTAGGTGGAGGGATTGAAGTTTTAATTTTGGCTCTGTGCTGGGGGGCAGCTACTCTGCCTGCCCCGCCCCCTGACACCCAATCAATTAAGGGAAACGTAACGTTGCTGGAAAGTAAAGGCTGCCGTCTTAGTTCAGGCCCAGCCTCCACAGACTGCAACATGAACTGGCCTCCAATGAGATAAGTAAGACTTCATAGCCATTGTATTTCCAGTTTGCTTGTAATTGTGCTCAATACTGGGGTTATGTTTCAGCTGTTGAAAGCCTTTCTTAGCTGGTGTACATACGCATAGCAATGAAGAAAATGTCTAGTAAAGTTCTTTTCAATTTGACTGTTCTCATAGGCCTGGATATGGTCAGATATTCAAATTGATGAAAGTGTTTTTAGATTAATGCAATGTCTTGAATGAGGAAACCACTTGGTGAAAGTTGAATATTTTCTGTATTTTTATGTGTGATACTGACATTTTAGCACTTATCTCAATAGACTGCTTATATTTTGATTGATTCATAAACATGTAACTAAATTAGAAATTTTCAAAACTGGCTAGAAAGCTGTACAACTCTCAGACAATTTAGCTGATTCTTGGTCTCAGATGATTCCAACCAAATTTAAAACATTACTTTTGATGTTAAAAAACAAATACAGAAAAATTCTTTCCTGTTTGCAATGCTCAAGTGAGCCTTTGAGTTTTAATACATTGTATAGATGCATGTCTCTTGTGTACATTCGAACCAGAAAACACATTACAGCATGGATCTTCAAGGTCAGACAAAAGTGCCTGCACACTTGCACACTTTCAGTGTAACGCTGTTCTTTGTAGTAACCAAGCAAGGCCTGGAGGGTGCTGGTTGGATTGTAACTGCATTTGACCCCTCCTTGGGCCATGGCTAATGTGAATGTAGGATCCTGAATGGGTCTGGGTCGGTGCCCAGTGACACATGACCTGCCATGCTTAATTCTTGTGGAACAATGGACCCAGGGCCTCTAAGATCTCATCCTATTACACCTCCTTGCGAAATTAATTGTTTGTTTTCATGGCCCATAGTCTTGTGACCTTTTTGTCAACATGTATAACACTTCATGTTAACCTAGCAGTGCAAAAATCTTATCTTTGTTAAAAATAAATATATCCTTAATTAACAATCAGTCTTTCTAAGATGCTTCAGAAATGAAATTCTCACAATTTACCTATAACAATGTTAATATCTGCTGTAAAAACTAAATTAATAAATTACTATGTACTTACATTTATCATTACTTGCTACTCATTAGAATATTTGACAAATTTGAAATCAATATTTTACAATGTGTTAGTTCCTTCCTAATTTAGCATTTTACTGGCAGTCAGCTTTTGTGTTGTGATTTGTTACCAAAGGAGGCCTTCAGCCCTTTAGGCTGTGCGTCCACCGTTATTTCCGTATTATTCTTAAATGTGAGAAGAATCAGACTACCTTGAAAAAAAATCAATGTGTAAATTCTTCTGAATTTAAGATGTTAGTGGGTCAAGAATGAAAGTAGTCTTATTGACACCAAGTTAATGATAAGGAACAATCACTGCAACATCAGTGAAACAACGTAGCATAAAGCATAAAATCTGAATGCAACAGATGTACCGGTAACCATACTAGCCAAACCTTGTCAAAACGTGTAGAAATGACTTTGCATAATCAAAAAAGGAGCCAAAAACAGATTTTATGGACC
>JABJVR010000029.1:5372170-5391486 GCA_025773905.1 Chitala chitala
ATATATATCATCCAGTGTGACAACATCACCCACTTGAAAACAAACTTTACGCTGTTTCGGTATTTCCTTCATTCTTTTTAGTGAAGGTAACACGTGCATCCGGAATCGAAACATTAATTAATCCTACTTTGCATCATGTTGCCACAAATGTTGTAATGTGGTTAGACAAATAACGGTGCATTCATACTCAGAATTAAAATTATTATAAATTAAATACAGTAAGCAGAAACTGACTCGTAAAAGTACATTTTCAATAGTCATAACTTTGAATAAAGCCTACAAAGTATTAGTAAATGCATTTTAAATCATATGCCTTATAGTAGCCATGGTGCAGAAATTAAAGAACAGAGTTGTATTCTGTATTATTACAATTCACGTGCCTATAACTGCATGTATTCCTATTTGCATCTTATATAAAAACGTAATGATAAATACTATATAAAATATACTTATCGTTAAAACGCCAGAGTTGGTTTAATGATACCTTTAAAAAAAACACATTCCAACATGGTCACTATCGGGGTTTGGAAAAGAACCGTTCGGTTTCAGATGTATGGACCACACCTGAGAATTAATTAGACTCGTGAAATCCATAGAAATGTATGGATTCAACATAATCGAGTTTCCAGTTTTGGGTGTAGTGAAAGAATAGGCGAGCAGGTGGGGACAAAATTTACTGTTGGAGTTCAGCCATGCGTGTAATTGAGTATATTTAACACAACTATTTTAAATGATCTATGATTAAGAGTGTGCTCATTTAATTTCTAATACTCTACGTTTATCATTCAGGTGTATTTAATCATGGATTTTTTTTTTCGAAAACATCAAGAAAGCCTACTTGTTTTGAACGATTTCATGATAAATTGTTAAGAATGCATAATTCAGTCGTATGATTAACTCATTCGGTTCCCCAGAGAAACTAGGTAGTGCTAGAAAGTTGTTACACAGGTTAGCCAGCGCGTCACGCGATAAATCTTACTTTATCTAGCAGCATTTGCGAATTAAACGCATTGAACTGAAGTATAACTTTACAACCTCAATTTCCAGGGTATCGTAACGAGTTATTAAGGATATACATGGTTCAAACTGTTGACTTCACAAATCTGAAACTAACGTGTACTGCGTTTCGTTAAAAAGCGATTGTCGAATAAAACATGTACAAACCATTCTTCTTTAAACTATTTTACATTACCTACAGCTACATATCACTGCAGGCAACAACAATTTTTAAAGCAATGTTTCATCAAATTGCTTTATGCGTTTCCCGTACTCTTGTTTTCTTTTCAGTGGATTGCCTTGAATCTCCACCAGTGAAAATTGAGCCCTCCGAGGTTCTCCGAAAATAGATAAATAAATAAATATAGGTTGGCTATTAACTTCTGAAAAACTAAATAAATGATTAGAATTCAGTAATCTATTGAAAGAACTCTCACATAGCTAGTTACACCTCTCAGTTTAGAACTGCTTGCTCTCTAGTTCATTAAGGGTTTGAATGTTTCATTAGTCTCGTAAATTGTGTCAAATTTATATTTAATGTGTTTACGTATTATAGAACATGGCGTTACATTTATGAGCCTCGTCGCTAGCAAACTATAGGACAATACAGATGGTGACAGGTCATTAACTGTGATAAGTGAAGACCGAATCTGGGGGAACATCAAAATCAATAAGATGCTGTTGGATAGCTTCGTGCCTACGTCTCCAGGCTACTGTAGCTTAAGTGTGGAAGTTTGCAGAAAAATTCTTGTGTATTCTGACATATTCACAACCTTTTAAGGAATTCTCACGTATAAACGTCCCTTGATTTGCTACACACTATCCTTGTGTAAAAAAAATAATAATAATAAATAATAATAATAATAATACAATAAAATAATAAAACACAGAAACCACAACACAATAAATTAAACGTAAATACAGAAATTGGACTTTGTGTGTGTGATATATTTATTTATTAATCCATTGATTTCTTGTTACATATTTCCATAGCGTTCTCACTCGTTTTCCACTAAACAAAAAAAAAAAAAAAACATAATAAACAAATGCTATTTTGAAAATTCAACGTAAAACGTTCTATCTATAGCCAACCGCTTTATGTCTATGTTTGTAAAAGGTATTTCTTCTGGCATCAACCAACAATATATACAACAGTCACGTGCTATTTTCAAATAATTTTAAACCCACTAATCACAGACGTGTTTTCCCTCCCATGCTGGTATGGCAAACGCTCTCTTGCAGCTGATGTTCTATTACGTGACTTCGCTGGGAAGTACAACAATGAGGACAGTATCGCTTTCTGGAAACTTTCATTACGAAGTAATGAAAATTATAACAGAACCTGTAACGTTATCATGCTTGTAGCAAAATACCTTACCGTAACATTAAATAGAGTAGTTTTAAGATTCCAATAAAAACCAATGAAAACATCAAAATGAACAAAAAAATGTAAAAGGAAAACTATACTACAAACGCTTTCGTTAATGCCTTTTATACAGGAGGCACAAGACAACTCACCTCTAATGTATTTTAGTAAAATTTTTGTTTATTCTTTAGTTATAATGTATATATACACACATAGACCATATACACGACATTGTCAGATCTTTTGCTGCTTTTTATAAGACGGAATGATTAAATCAACACTAGACTTTCGTTCTTTTATACACTGTTTTCATGTTGTTATCACTGACACATGTATTCGCCTAAAAAGCGCTTAGTTTAAAAAAAAAAAAAAAAAACTTCCTTGGTGTTAAATGAAGTGGGACACATCCACCCCCATCCAAAAAACTTTCCTCCCTCATTCACTGCCCTTGGTACGTCCATGGTCTATTAAAGGCGGGCACTGTCCCGTACTGTTCTAAACACCCCTGCTGTCTGAAGCTTTGCATCAAAGCATATATTGTTCTAAGCACATAGTGGGTTATTAGCCAGAGAATCACGGCCCTGGTACTCCTTCACCCTCTTAAAGGCAAACGTTGTAGCCAAAGGGCTACAATAAATAACCAGACCAATAAAATAGGTGTTACTACCTTTTGTTACATTGACACCAAAGACTTTGTGTAATATGGGAGGACAGTATAAAGCTGTTATTAATTATCAGTTGATGTTAGGTTATATTAACCAATTTGAAAGAGAAAAGGGAAGATATTTTAATATACAGTTCTACTTCAGAGGACTGTGAAATTATTACGAAAACGTGTTTCTTTAATTTGTCTGATTTTCAGGAACAAGTTACTTCTGATACAATTAAATGACAATAGACTATGGCGATTACAAATTCACACGTTACGATGTATTGTATTCACATATTTCCTAAAGTAGTCTAACACGCGATTCCCATAATACTATATATAACGTGTGTGCTTTATTCCATATTATTAAAAGCACTATATATATGTAGTGCTTTTAATAATCTGGAGTAAAAGCTCCAGGAGGCATACACAAGAAGAGTTTAACTCATGAGAGACATTTTAGGACGTTGCTAGGATCTCCTCGCAAATATTCTTTCTCGGCAATAACCGCAATAGCACAGCTCGGTGTGACCGGGGAGAACACTGCATCTGCTTATCTTTGATGTTCACTCACTGTAGCCAACTTCTGAAATCTCCACAATTAGATCTGCATTGTTCGCCCTTAACAACACGGCATAGAAAGAAAAGGTCTCCTCTGTCGGAGCCAATCCAACGAAGCGTTAGACGTTATTAAATAATAAAGAGATGGCGATTTACATTGTTGTCCGGAAAAAGGGCCAATTATCCGCTGTTATATTGCCATTAAGAACGTATTAACTCGAATTTGTTATAAAACAATGTGTTTATATTTGAGTTTAAGGTGGCGATATCAGGTCCATTGTTCATCTGTTTTCCTATTAAATAGCATTACATAAAGTGTTAAACTGCGTTTAAAAACTCGTATTTAACTTTCCATCACAACAAAAATTACAAATAACAATTATACAATTTTTCTAAAATAGTTTGTTTAAAATATAACCGCTATATTTGCGGTGTATATTAATTCAATCTTGCTATGTTTTCAACTTATAAATAGGCAAAAGTTGCTCTTCACTACGGTTAACTACGGTATATAAAATGAATCAGAACTCTGCTTGGGCTAATGTTAAGTTTAAAGTGGTTAAGTAACAACTTCCATAATTTTGAACGTGTATTTATTTATTTATTTATTTTATATAGTCTTATTTAATGCCTTTAAAAGCTCGTACTAGACACACGTTTATATCGTTTCGATTTTAAAAGCTATCAGGACTAAAGTTTCAATTACAACCGTGCATTATTTTAGTATGTAGCCAAGAATGCAGAAAATTAAAAACCTTTTCAAGATTATCATAGTAATTTGTCAAAGAAAAAAAGCGAAATCGAAGTTGATAAAAAAAAAAAAATGATTCTCTACTGTACAATCTCTGCAAAATAACAGCGTCAGAAATAAGTTTAAACTGCCGTGATACAGTACTTCCCTTTGGAATATTTGCTGTACTGTATGTTGACCCACGGAGCGCTATTTCCTTCCACCTCACTACTCTGCAGTACTGATAACAATGGCAAACCTAATGATGGTGGCGATGAGAACAGAAACGAGGAGGGCACATTAGCGGAGCTCCGGAGAAATTCAGACCAGTACTTGTGTGATTTGTGAAGCACTAAAATGCACTCACTGAGGCCTGCGACTAAGAAAAAAAAGTCTGAGAAGCGCAGAGTTTATGCCGTGCTGGCTGACAGTGTGTGGTCTATTGAACAGAATGCGCATTTTGGCCGAGCAGAGAGTCCCATCCCCCATTCCCTGCACCTGCACTGGATCAGGGAGCGACTGCCATTCACCCCATGAGAGACTGTTAAAATAGACGACATCTCTGACAGTTTTCAATTCAACACATCTCACAATGCTGCACGCCTGCCCTCCTCAACGCCCCCCGCCAAAAAAAAAAAAAAAAACTGGGAGAACCAAGTCATTATTTAAACCGATGTTTTCCCTGATTTGCATTACATTAACTCTAACATTCCACAATAACATAATAATATCCAGACTCGGATTTTAAAATTTTAAAAGTTAAAGGGGAAAAAAATTCACCTGTCATAATTAATAAAAATTTGATTATAAAGTCATATATATGGCTAAACGTACAGCAAAGCAATGTCACGTACTAACAGTAGGAACCTTAATAAAATGTGTAGTATTTTAAAATAGACGTTTTGTCTCATGAAATATAAATCAAATTAAATATATGACTACTTAGTCCTTATAGAAAGTAAAAATAATTATTTTGTAGTCTGTGTTCAAGCGAGGCAAACCAAATAACGATTACAAGACCTTTTTAAACCTATCGTTAATGTTATGTCACAGTTACAAGACAATCGTCGGAGCTTTAAAAATAGAAAAAGTGACAAAAAGCTTTCAAAATTATTATAATGATTACGTCATAGTTTTCGTTATCATGTAACAATATGGTCGAGGTTCTCGGGATATTTGTATGTTCAGTACAACAGCAAGGTCTTATTTCCTAGCAGCGGAAACAACAAATGAGCAGAACTAAGTGTTTTTACCATTACCCAATACTCTCCTCCCTCTCCTAACCCAGTAATTTCACTTATTTAGTATTTTAGGTATTGCAGAAATAAAATGGGGAAGGAGCACTGCATTGTAAAATTTAATTAGGCCCTATTGCACAGTAAACAATACTTTTACAGCCAATGAGGAAAACATAAGAGCATACAATATAAAATGAATGATAGCTTGATATTATCATGTTATTTTTATTTTTACTGGAAGAAATAACCGTGCACAAAACAAATACCGCTAACATGAGCATGAGCAATAATTTGCTTCAATAGTGAAATCTCACCTAAAATTTATAATACACAGAAAATGCACAAATAATGGCACACCATTCTGACAACGAAAAAACTAAAATACAACGCTTACCACCTGTTGCTGTTCAAACATCTTAAAATTTTCACCACCCTCCCAACGTATGAAGGAGCACAGTTCTGCTTTTCACGACGTCCCCCGCTGTTCAGACTTTTATCCTGATCCTGTTGCATAGAATGATATATCAAATTACCAAATTCAGCATTATTTGTTAGCTACAATATGAAATAAATAAATAAACTAATAAATAATACGATGGCCCTAAGCACGCAGATAAAAAACGCGGTAATTTCACGATTAAAACGTTTGTTAAGAATTTACAAATTTTGTGTATTTACAATAATAATGAAGTGCAGCCCTCCAATCTAAACTTCATGTTTCTGAACTTTATTTATTTATAAGATTGAGCATGCTCATGTTCTTCATGTAATGCTACTAATTGAGGATTGTGTTGATTCTGTTAGACAAAGATCCCTTCAACCCCCAAGGCATAACCGTGTTTTCTGTGAAGAATTTGTAAATTCGAATATCTCGATGCACGCATAATTCCTGAATAGGGTTTAGGCTTTAATGACGTTCTTCTACGAATGTTTTAAGACGTCGACAACAACTTTACGTTCAAAACCATAGAAAAATAAGTCAAAATCTATTACACACACTCGTATGTTTTATTCTTCAAGAAACGACTGCAAATGACAATTTTTTTGATGAGCTGTCATCTCCTTTTAGCACCGCATCTTAAAGCATTATAATACGCAACGTATTATATAAAAGCTGTGATCCGCACGTATTTCACTCTGTGTTAAGCGATTTAAATTATTACTATTCTTTAAATAACCTAATACACCTAAACGTGGTTTTGTACAACGAAGGCAAATTTCTCAGCTATCCCGAAAACTACATTAACACCATTCGATCTTTAAAGTAACTAGTTTAAGAAACATGTTCCGCTGTTACAACCAGGTCCACTACTTGTATAAATAATTAATTGAACCATTGCTCCCTGACCCTTTGAAAGTCCGGCCGGGACACGTTTGTAGAAATAATACTTCAGAATGAGCCCTCGTCAAATATTCATTTAGCGGTTAATGTGAGCTCTTCTCCCATGAGATACTGTGTAATAGGAAGCTTCCCCGTCTTGGCAAGCAACACAGATAATCTACCTCCGCAGCTCAACAAAATATTTCAACACTTTATTTTTAAATGCCATTTTTAATTCGCAAGGGAAAATATAATTGTATTACTGGGTTAATTTTAAATGGACTGGAATAGGGGTGATTTTTAAAGTACTTTAAAAATCAGTATAAAGACAATGGAGTGCATTAGGCTATTGCTAGTTAAGTATATATAAATATTGTATAATGATTTTTGTATGTAATATATCAAAAAATTCCATGGTTATTCAAAAAACAAATATAAATGAAAACTTTTGAAATACGTACAGCTGAGTGATATTTACAGTACTACCACTACTAATTGTCAATTAACCAAGTACCATGCAATATTTGTGAAGTATGTAAATTGTATGTAGATTGTATATATTTTTTTTTTCATTACATATAAAACTGGCATGTTAAAGAGAATATGTACACCCTTTACATACATTTTAAATTAGTCATTTAGCATTTTAAACAATACTGCATATTATTCACATTATAAGAATTATGTATTTATGTAAATTACATTTACTGAAATTTCCGGTCAATTTGAATCACACCTAAGCTTTTTCTAACCAAAGGTGTGAAACTTGCACTTGAAATTTTTGTTTACTAGGCCTTCTGTGATGTCTGTTGGTTTATAGATAGGTTATGGCTGTAAACCTGTAGCTTTGTTATTTTGTATAGAGCCTTGTTGTTGTTGTGTACATACAGCATGTGTGTATGTGTGTGTGTGTGTGTGTGTGTGTGTGTGTGTGAGTGAAATGAAATTAAACATATGCAGAAGGCAGGAACAATTAAAAACTACCTTGATGAAATTCTTCTCTATTTTTGGCGTCCTATCTCCTCCATTCAGAGAACTGTACATAGGCACAACACTTTTGATGTGTAGAAGGCTCCCACCACGTCCTTACACGTGAAGCTTGCATTAGCTAAAAAGACAAAACTTTTGTTAGCTTCATTTTACATTTTATAACATTTAATTTCTAAGTGTTATATTTATTCAGAAATGATGGTCAAGGAAATTTCACTGACTGTGGCCATAAGGTAAAATATTCCATACTTACTTGGAGGCAATGAAAGACCATGTTTATCGATGTCTCCCTATTTCCGATTTTCCAAAAAAGACATTTATAGAAATTACAGTGGTACTGTACTGTAACTGCATGCAATAATGTAACCAAAATGGTCACACACATAATACCAAGTAAATTGTTACACATTCGGATATCTGTAAACTACAAAACATAAATTATATTTAAATGTATTACAAAATTCAAAATAAAACATGACATATTAAAATAAATTTGATGCAAACATAGATAATGAAACCCCCCATAGTCATGTTTAACGGCATATGACTGTTATCATCAGTTTTATAAAAAAACAGGCATGAACAACGAGTTGAGAACAACCACTTGAAATATGATAAACATAATCAAAACTCGAACAAATTTCAAGTATCGAAATTTCAAAAATTTATTAATTTCAAACTGCATATTGCAAAAAAAATGTAAGCTGAAATTGTAATTGTTATGATATTATTAGTTCAATTATATACAAGAAATATCGGCAACTGCTCTAAATACAGGCCAATTTTTAAAATACAACTATGGAAATGAAAAAAAAAAAATTTGAAAAATAAAACTTAAGACATCACAGTAAATATACAGAAATATTACAAACATGAGAAAATAACACAAACTTCATATCTTTAACAGATGAAAAGTGGAGATAAAAATATAAATTAACAGTTATGTTTAACCTTCAAAAAAGAAAGTTTTGTTTATTATTACTGTGACAAATAAAAAAAGATTTAGTACTATATTTACTTTCAAGAAACATTCACCTGATTTATATCACCTCTTTTCTTTCATTGTTTTTCAATATTATAACCAAATGTACCCTAATATTGTATTCTGCTATTTCATTTTCTGCAGAATTCTTAAAAAACTAACAACCGCTTATATTGTACAAATATTACATTTTGATTGTTGAGTTTTATTGATAAATACTGTACAAAACTTGATTTTAATAATAAAACATTTAATCGAATGAGATTCTCATTCTTTAAAATGTAGTACACTTCTGAAAAACTTTTGCAAAGTTCCTACCGTTCCTCTAGAACTTTTCTTTGAAAAAGAAAAAAAAAAAGTTTGCGTTCATTCCTTCTGTACAACTTCTCCACGGAAACGTTCTGTACAAAAATAGTCCAGAGATGTCCGTTTTGAATAATAAAGGTTCATTTACATATGTGATAACGGGAGTGTGCCATTAATCGTTGTGCCAGGTACAGGTGCACCCTGATAATGCTGGGACATGTGGAGTCTGCTTTGGGCCGTCTGTTCTGGCACTTCGGCACCCGGAAGGTACATACTGATCATGTCCCGAAGGTCCCCGGTCTGACACGGAGCAGCCCGTGAATGAGAAGGCGAAGTTACTACGGGCGGACTGGAACTGGATTCTGACTTTACTACCGAGCCCATAGAACCCAGAGTCATTCCCGGGGCACTTTGCTGAGAGTAGGACATGCTATATGTGGGCGATCCGTTCATATAGGTCTGTGAGCTGGTCATGGAATTGTACTGAAGCGCGCTCATGTCGTAACGGTGCATGGGCTGCATCTGTGCGGTATTATGCGCATTTAAACCAGGATGTTGAGGGTAGCCAAGCTGCTCCTGCATCATGCCATAGCCTCCGTTGGTCCAGCCATTCATATGAGCATAGCTGTCCATCCTTTGATTGACCCCCGTGCCCAAGCCAGCCCCCACTCCCACCCCGGCGCTCATTGCATTACCGCCCGGCGCAAGAAGCCCACCTGGCAGAGTGTATTTGTCCTTCTTCATCAGCGTCTTGGTTTTCCGCCTAGGTCTATATTTGTAATCCGGGTGTTCCTTCATGTGCAGAGCTCGGAGACGCTTTGCTTCGTCGATGAAGGGACGTTTTTCGCTTTCGGATAAAAGTTTCCACTCGGCCCCGAGTCTCTTGCTAATTTCCGAATTGTGCATTTTGGGGTTTTCCTGCGCCATTTTTCTTCGTTGCCCCCTCGACCATACCATAAAAGCGTTCATTGGTCTTTTTACTCTATCCGGGCTGTTTTTCTGGTTGTTTCCAGATGAATTAGAATTCCCTGTTCCCCCAGAATTGGGCTGGGGTGCAGGGGGTTTGAGTTCGGTTTCCATCATGTTGTACATTGAAACTGATATTGTTTAACCCGCTACACCAAAGAAAAGGTCCAAACCGAAGGTAACTGATACCTTGCAGTTTTCTTAACTTTACTGAAATTGTAAAAGACTTTCTGGTTTCACTCTGTGAATCTTGTTTTGAATCCTGATGTGTTCAGAAACTTCTCTTTTGGTCTTTAAGAATCACCAAACTACTTTTCCCTCTTCGGCAGAGCCTTGACAACTCCTGATACTTTTGAACAAGTTAATAGACAACCATTCATGTGATGAGGGCTGTCAGGGAATAAATGGGTTTTACCTGACCAATCACAGAGCGGCTGTTGCCTCGACCAGGATTGTGTGTTTTATTAACATAAAGGGGCGGGGTTACTGGTGCTCCGTAGTGATACAGTGGGGCAGCTGTTCTCAATTCACCCAATAGAAACTTCATATTTAGTATTACAGCAGGTGCTAAACTGAGAAAATTTCGCTAGTGTCGTAGTGGAAGGGCTCTCCACTCAAAATAACAGGACTACGGTTTCCCGAATTTTTAAATACAGCGTTATTAAATCTTGGTATGTATGCAACGGGGACTATTTTACAGTTCGGATGTTAGGAAAAACTTTTTCTGCCAAATGATTTCTTAAAAGTTTTTACTGCATAATAGCTGAATGAGAAAAGAAAATAGTAGTTTTACTTACTTCGCGAAAGTTTAATATTAATATGCTGTATAGACGGATGGACATACGTGTATATATCTATCTTTAATAGTTTCATTAAGTATACAGTGCCTTAATTTAGTATCTTTTCCCGCCTTTTTTACCGTATCAAAGAAGATATACAGTATTTCACAATTAGGATGGATGATATATTTTGCGATTGTATTTTTGCTAAAAAGCAAAGTAATTGAAAAGTAGATTAAAATACATTTACAAAATAACAAAAATGGGTTAAAATACTTTGATTATTAAGTCATGTATCGTTAGTAATTTACGTTTAAATAATATAGGCCTAGAAACAAAACTTCTGTGAATTAAAACACCGTTTTGGAATTTGAATAAACAAAATTCTCTGAAAACTTATGGAAGGCAACCCCAAGAAACAATAAAAAAATTTGACGGAACATATAAAAGCAAAAAAGTGAACATACGAACATACATTAACATAATAGTTGTTGCTACTATAATATATAGCATACATAACGGTACAATTTTACGTTTTCACTTCGGACTTTGTTGGTAGAACAAGTTTCAACTGTCTGTAGAAATGTCTATTAGAAAACTGAATAATTTCTTTAAAATACATTTAATTTCATAATACTGCAGCATAGAAATTTTACAGAGAAATAATATCTTGTGTATTGTCATAGAACAAAATAATCGCCACTTTTTATTTATTCTTATTTATTCGTATTTGTGAGGTATTAGTTTAAAAAAAAGTGCGTGCGCGTTACATCACAGAGAAAAGTTAACTTTATACGTTCCATGTACAATAAAATATATACATGCACCCGAGGTTAACGAGTAGGCCAACACTGCATACAACCAGATCTCTGCGCACCAATAGCGCCGTCTACTGGGTGGAAGATGATTAATTATTTTAAATCATGTATGACACTCGAGTGTTTCTTAGAATTAAAAGAAAGCATTGCTCCGTTAAGTCATAATAAAGAGATAAATAACTATGAATTACACGAATAGGTTCAAAATTGCGATTTAAAAGTTTTTTTAAAAATGTAAAATGTTTCAATACTTTTTTGTAAGTTTTAATTTATGTGATTTATGTGAAGAAAGAATTGGTTCTTCAAAAAAAAAAAAAAAATTTAATTAGTGTATACAGCTAGTGGGAAACGAGTACCAGATAGCCATTATACGACTCGTGAAGGCGTCTTCCCTGCATCTGCCTTTCAGTTTCTAGCACTTCTCGTTTAATCTGCTTATGGAAATGCAGGAGAGCAGCAGGGAGCCTTGAAGACCCTTGGAGAACGTCCTTGTTAACTGGAATTTCTCGGCATTGCTAATTACTAGAGCTTGACGACCGTGTGTGACGAAACACCACTTAAATACTCACGCAGCAGAAAGAACAAGTTTTTAAATTATTATAATAATGAAATTTGTATTAATGCAATGGATTTGCGAAATGAAGTGTTCAATCAAAAGCAGTTATATATTATTGTATTATTAATCAATCAGTCTATAACTGCTACCACATTTATCAAGTGATATATACATACGTGTCAAAAAATCACTGACTGCTGTTTGGTTTTTAAAACAAAATATTTTTGTTTAACAAAAATTATGTGTGACTTTTCGTTTTTAATAAAGTTTATATTTCTTTTGTATTCCCAAGTTGATAAATAAATACAAAGGAAACAGAATAATTTTAGGTAAACGCGAAAAGAGTACTCATTTCGCTATTTAGTGCTTGTTCAGTTATACGAGTAAATTAGATTGCACGTACTTAATCATACATGCGATTGTTAAAAAAAAAACCGGCAGGGCATGCAAAAAATATTCTGTCATTATGCTGTAGTGCTGTTGATATTTGTTCTTTAGGACGTCACATCAATTCACAGCAATATTTTAATGCTGGTGTGTTTTTATTTGTATTCATTGCCATCTACAATATTATTTCTATATTAAATTAAACAAATCTTATTAAAATAGTGCTAGGATGACCTGAATATAGCAGTGCACTGAGTTGTAAGACTATGAGCATATAGACGGATTGAGCTAGAATAACATTTATATTTTTGCAGGAATCCACCGTTATTCAAACGCAATATGCATAATTACATATAGAATGAGGAATAAAAGCATTAGTTGAACAGCTTATATTGTCCGCTAGAGGCCGTACTAGAGGCTACAGAAAATTTGTGAAACAATTTCAGTGTTTATGAAGTAATAATGGTACATTTACACACACACACACACACGCAAAGTATATGTGCTTTATTTATTACATATGGTTGATTTGCATATGTATTGTTAAGTTATGCTGTACTATTTGACATTTTAGATGACGCACAATTAACACATTCTATGCACTTTTTTTGAATACAGTGATGATTCAACTATTATTTAACTTTGTATGAAATCTAACAATTTGAATAAAGCCAGATGTAGGTAATACATTTTCCAGAGAGATGAGGTAAATTATAATCCCTTCCTTAAATTAAATATATTAATAAATGAATTTAAAAGATTTATAATTTTAAAACTTTATTATTATTTTGTGGAAATTCTAGTGTTTTTGATGTATTTGTGTGAGTTTAGTATAGTTAATGTAAGCAGTTAGGGTAAAGAGCCTCAGTACATTGGATTTAATTCTCTAGCTTTGAGTGATTGCCAAGTAAATTAATTAAACTACACCGAACATCGAGGACCTTTAGGATCTGATCTTTTCTGGAAGAAGCATTTGCTGTAAGATATTTGGTTTTCCTTACTCTTTCCTTACTTCCACCCAGCAGTTGTTATTACTTTAAAACTTAAAGATATTAGTCTAAAACATGCATCTCCAATTTTTGCCATTGATACTTCTCAAGCCGTCCTTGCAAAAGATATGTACTTGCCTGTTTGATTCCGCTCTTATCACAGATTGACTGGCATAAAAAGGATGCCACATCCGCTTGTTTAAGGAGCCACATTTAACTGCGCCTTTTTCAGAGCCTTTCCGCCAGTGCTGGGGGAACCTCATCCATGCTATGCATGTGTAAGCCCTTCTCTCCGTAATACTCCATGGGTTTGTCCGAGAAACAGCGCTTCTGCTCCAGCGTCCAGCCATCTAGTCCCATCGCTAAGCAGTAGCCGTAGCTTTGCTACTCCTGGAACAAGAAAAGCCTTTTATGCCTACACATATCTGAAAGGGGTCTGATTTAAAAAGACGAAGAATGCATCAAGAACAACAAAAAGTCAGTCATACCGAGTCCGTATTATCCCCCCGCCAAACAGAATGAGAAGAACAAGCATTATATTTTTTCACTGGGTATTCAAAGATAATTTGAAGCCATTGTTTCTGCTACAGATGGGTCTTTTTAATACAATAACACTGCTCTTTGTGAATACTACCCACAATAAAAATCTAAAGCATTCTCCTGAATAACCATTTTGTTCTCTCTTGTATAGGGCCAACAAAAGCTGCCGTGATGTAATGGGTTCTGTTTATTGAAGCCATAGAATAGAGATTTGATAAAGATTTTTTCCCTTTTCCTTTGCAGAAAATACATGAAGGGGCAAATTAAATTCTCATGCCTTTTCACAAAAATATTAAGAATAATAACAAAAATAAAATTATTAATAATAATAATTGTAATTAACTCCTGTTGTAGTGCCAGTGATTGTGGTAAGAGGATCAACAGCAATAATGATCGAACCCGAATCAATACTAATGGTCAACAAATTTCAGTCAAAATGTGAATACCTTTTCCATGTGGAGTTCTTTAATGAGTAACTACATTACAAAGGCAATAAGTTGGCTTTTAAAGATTTTAATGCAAACATTTCATGGAAGTTCCCTGTAGAAACAAGCATTACACATTTATATCTTGCTTGACGTATGACAGCATATTGTTACAATTTTATTATAATGGTGATTATGTTTGGCTTTGTTTTTTCACTTGTAGCACTGAAAACCATTAGATACATGAAAAGAACGTTGTCCACCAGTTTGTAGAAACAATATTCAGTTTGTTGCTGACACCACTGTTCCTCAAGCTAAAGGTAATCAATAAGGTCGTTAGAGTTACAATAATGTTATACGGGGCTGCTCAGACAGAATATACTGCATGCCACTGACCATTAAGACCAGCGATGGTGTTTCTGTCATCGTGCCTTTGGATTTGGCTAGAGATGAGGTCTCTATCAGCTCTGACATGTGAGCATGAAAAGACTGAGTTCTCAGTGGGGAAAGCTGTTTGCCACTGACTATATGTTTGTCTAGCTTTCTATAGGAATTACTGGCTCTTCCTACCTTCCCATAACTTCACACTGACAGTAATCCATTCCACTGGCTGCGTCGCTTTGTCTTTCCGGGGAACATGGTTCAGCGCTAATCTCTGAGGTGCTGCTACAAAGGAAAGTAATAATGACTTCAATCAAAATACTACCTCCTTTAATTAGCTTGCAAGGTGCAGCCAAGAAAGGGAAAGAGTTGAACAGATTATGAATAGGAAGCCTAATAACAACAAAAACAGTAATCGGGTGATAGGATTGTTGTGCTTGTGTGAAAAAATATGACTGTGCTGTATTTTAAAGGCACTATCTGTGCAGGACCAATAATACAAAGCACTTCAACTTAAAATTTCAAAGCTTTTTTTCTTGTTGTAAAGAAGTCCTGGTATTAAGTATTATTGTCAAGAGGATTAACAGATTTAATGTTAGCAGTAATACTTTCCTGCAGATTGTATTAATTTGACCCACAAGTTAAAAATCAAAGGAGAGTGCTCCAAATATAATGTCTGCTTAGCAGGATTTTAAATTATAATGTGTTGATTTTTAAATTGCTAAAATTATTTTTAACATAAAGAAATATTACAGTACAAAGATTATAAAGCACATTGAAATGTTTTCTGCATACTGGAGCACACAAGGTTTATTTAACGGAGAATCAGAAGATGTTTGTGTGTAATTATCTTTCCAGATGCCTGTGTGCATTTCCTTTGTATTTCAAAATAATATGAAAGGCAAAATGTATTAACAGGGTCAGAAACGTCCTGATCGTTAGGAGATTGTCACAAGGAGGTTTAGTTTCATGGGAGTTTATAGCCAGTTATCATTTGTAATTATTCACATATGCGTTACTGTTCTCTGCACATTCAGACACATCTATACTTAGACACAAATTTGCATACAAGATTTCTTTTATTACTTTATAAGAAAAAGTATGACTGTCATAGCAAAAACCCCAGAATTTTTGACTTTATGCACTTTTACATGGTGATATTAGTTTAAATGTTCAGCATTAATTTGTCACTGCAGACCAATACCTCAGTATTACCAAAACCACAAGTTTGTCACGATCTAATGGTCAGCGGGACAATTTAAAACCCTTCAAAATATCAAGCAGCAAAGGAAACATTCACAGAAAGTTTGCAACACAACTCAAACATCTGACGACAACAACAGCTTTGAAAAAGTTCCTGCAGTCAACCATTTTTAACTCTGTGCTGTGAGCTGAATGTATTCCAACTGAATAGTGTTTTCGCCCACAATAAAGCTGGCGAGAGAATATGAAGGAATCTGTATTTGCACATGAACAGACATTCCAAGGTCTTTTAAGTAGTTTTGTCCACATTATTATTGATGATTTTTGCTATGAAAACAGCTAATTCTCATCGACACTCAGGCTCATAATCTACACACCCTTAACATAACAGGTTGACCCTCCAATGGAAGAGAACATGAACAAAGAGCCTGGGCGTTAAGGTCTCAGGCCTCTCTCTTATGT
This sequence comes from Chitala chitala, assembly GCA_025773905.1. Classification (NCBI taxonomy): domain Eukaryota; kingdom Metazoa; phylum Chordata; class Actinopteri; order Osteoglossiformes; family Notopteridae; genus Chitala; species Chitala chitala. The sequence continues at coordinate 5,388,816 of JABJVR010000029.1, forward strand.
TTTGATTTGATTACATCCGTCAATAAGATCCAGTTGTCACTGAGTTTCAGAGTCTGTAGATAATTTCCATGTGAGCGTGTGATAAAGGAAAATTTAATTATTATCGTTCTTATTATGCACGTATAACATGCTCCTTTCAAAGGGTTTCCACTCCGAAAATGTTTAATTAAGATGGCTTTTCTCTATCACAAAGCACACACAAGAAAACGGAAAACATTTTTATTCAACTTCCACTGGCGTACAAAAGATGTTATTGTAAATCATCAGCGAGAGTAAATAGAGAACAAAGAACATATGTCTTTTATTTTCACATCTTTCCTCGCTTGACTTGAATTCAATTAGAAAGTATCTTGATGGAAAACATGGAAAACAATGACACTATGCCAACAAACAATATGCACACGCCAAATTCAGCCAAAGACTTCACAGCTGACGGTGCTCTTCTAGCAATTACGTTGCCATTAGAAACAATTGGATATGTCCGTTATGTTGTTAAAAATATTGGTGAAATAAGGCAAAGAATCTCTCACTCTCTGTATATATATATATATATATATATATATATCAGTGGAATACTGTAGTGCAAATCATTAAAACTATATTATATGTGTTTAAAAAAAAAGATGTTGCTGGACAAAGAAACACACCTATATTCACACACACACACAAAAACATTTATGACATTTAATATGACAGTCTAGTCATTTTAATGTGGCAGCCTGAACACGGCTAAATAACGTGAACACTGTGCTTACTTGACAGTTATTCCTAACAAGAGACATGCCAATGGTTTTGTTTACTGGCAAATTTGAATTAAAATAAATCTTTGGTTCTGCTGACTGCACATTGTCATCCATGAGACTATAATCCCACCAGCAAATCCTATGGCTTCCCGATCCAGGGCCTTTGTTTGGGATTACTGACAGCTTAGCCTGTAACAAAGAGGCATCTCCCCCTCATCCTCTGTAATTAAGTGTGGAAGGTAATTTAGAAACCAACCACGGCAGGAATAAAGCATCAGAAGGTATGTGTGGAATTCACGTGACGGCCGAGACAGCCTCTGGTGTTGTACTTCACCTGCAACCCTGGTTTTTATTCAGGATTTTAAATTTTTTGAATGACCAGGGTAATGCAAATATTTTACAACAGATTTCAAAATTAAACATATTCGATTTTAATATCTTAAAAGCTCAGATATGATATTGTCTTATGCACTACAACACTGTGTTTACCTGTACTATACACATTTAATTACTCCACCCATCTTAAACCTTGGATGTTACAAGGTTCAAGAAAAAAATTACTGTCAGTTTCTATGAATAAAATTTTCAGTTGTCATTCTCCACACAAAGAAAGATCTGCATGTTATTTTACTTGTAAGTCTAACTCTAACCTTACTTCATGGTCGGGCAGGTTGCTCTGTGGTCACTTCTTTTTGCTCTTTATGTTCACGGCCAGGATAAACGGAGCAATAAATTGCCCTGAAACATGGCTTCAGATAACCTGAATGGACGAGACTGAAAGATACAAGTGTGAGCAGGTACAGAGCAGCCCTGCAACACCCCAGCCCAGCTGGTGTGCCGAGCTTAGCTTTAAGGGTGCTGTGGGACAGTGCTGGGTCTGCTCATGTGCTCGCAGGCCAATGGGAAATGGGAGTGCGGCCCAGACACGAGCTCTGGAATATCATCTGAGGGCTGCTGCTTTTTATAGAGGTGAAAGCTTTGTTTTGATGTCTGTCCAAAAGCACTGGCTCAGAATGGCTATCTTGTGAGGGAGTTTGCAAAGCCGTGGTCATGGGAGGAAACTCAGGATCTGTCCACGTTAACGTTGTGTTAATGCCTCCATGAGAGGGTAGTTGGGGAGTATACAGGGAGGGGGGAAAAAGGGTACATGGAAAGTATACAGGGAGGGGGAAAAAAAGCCATTTCAAAAGGTCGGTAGTATGTAATGTGGAATCTGTTTTATTAAACAAATTCTCATTAAAGTTGCTATGAGCTTTCTAAAATCAGATTTCTGTAGAAAGTGATGTCACACGTATGTCACACGTAAGGGGAGCAGTGCTAAGTGGTACACAAATAAAGAATTTAAACATTATAATCTTAATGAAAGAAACCAGGCAAGAAAAAATATGTATTTATTTCCCTCTGTCACTCTCACTTTCTCTCTCACACTCACAGACACACACACACACACACACACACACACACACTTGATCTGACATTACAAGAATATTTCACTTGGATAAACTCAGTGGAGTCACTAATCGTTGGAACATGACAGCAGAGAGAGCTCCTGTAGCTTATATGAGCCACCTGAGAGAAGGCTGCGTGTCCCACTGACTGTATGCTCTCAGCATTTACATTGCGACCCAACAGTTACCACACAAAGGAGCTCATGGGAGCAATAAGCAAGCAAAAGCAGAGCAGCCTGTGTCAGCAGACAAGCCGTGACTGGAGGCCGGCTTCCCTTTCACCCTCTTTCTGTCTTTTGTTTAAATGCTAGTTGCAGAATTTCACAGCTTGTCCGTAAAGGGTCACAGCCCACAGGGGCATAAATCACATGAGTGCGCTTGTCAGTGGAAAGCAAAGAGAGCGGCTGAAATAGATGGGATTCTGCCATTCACTTTCGCCCAAGGAATGGCTAAAACTCATGGGGGGGGGGGGAACTGTGT
>JABJVR010000029.1:5392724-5400224 GCA_025773905.1 Chitala chitala
ACACACACACACACACACACACACACACACACACACACACACACACACACACACACACACACACACACACATATAAATATATATATATATATATATATATATATATATATATACTGTAGAGAGAATATGTTTGTGTTACAATTTCCATAATGATTTACATGGGTTTTTCAAAACTGAATGTGTATTTTTTTCCTCAGTGATTGAAATGTCTGGTCCCAGCATAGTTTACCATATTCTGTTTTGAGGGACCTGATGCAGACAGAGTGACAGAGATGCCGTCACACACACAATGTTTCTCGCGAAGCATGACAGTGTTGAGCGCTAAACCCGGTGTCGCGGCGCTCCGCTGACTACACCGCCACCAAACACGGACGCTTCTGCTATCAGGCGCCTTATTAAATAATCCAAGCATATCCAAAACTTGCACATGTTACACGCGTTGAATAGGCATTTCCTTGTTTACGGCAAGTATCACTTACAGCAAAGCTCCGTAACCTCTTGTGGCACGTGTGTCACTCGCTGCTTTTAAAGCCTCTCTCTACCCCTTGTGAGCTTATCTACTTCAGTCAAATGTATTTCTTATCAAAAGTGTGGGAGAGCAGCCTGACAATACTCTGTTATCAAATTTCTTCAGCTGAGGCCCTATGTCATTCAACACTCAGATGGCCTCCAATTTGATTGATGGATGGGTTTCCAACAAATAAAACTAGGATCAACAGCTTTGCACCTCTTTCCCCATCAGAGACCAGAGTCAAACACTTTCCAGTAACAAAGGCGGGATTAGGGATGCATTAGCTCTCCATCGACCACAGCCTCCGAGTTCCGTCAATACTTTGCACATAATAACCTGAAGCTATGATAAGGAAACAAAGGAGAGAAAGGAGTGGGAGAAAACAAATCAATGGGAAGCACACAAAGTTTGAAAGACATACTGTCAAACTGGGAAAGAATTTCAGGCCAATCGGCAGGATAAAGGTCCCCGACAAGGGGACAATGGGATTCTCAGGTTCATCAATGGGCAGCCACACAGCCTTGATAGACAGACATAGGCAGACGGCAGGAGTCGAGGAGTGCGGCAGCCCTTGTACCCCAGATCAAGGACAGGTCCCGGCAGGCCTCGCTCTGCTCTGGCCACATACAAACACGCTCTTGCTGTGACATTTCCTCACCCAGCGTTTTGTTTTCGGCATCCTGCTTACGTAGATCTGAAAACTGCAGGTTCGTACTGGAGTAATGCTGTTGTGGATGTGTACACTGAAGCCTTAACATACAAGACTGGCTTAGCCCTGCTTATAAGGGAAAACGGCAAATGTAAGCTAAAAATGCTACCAAAGCCAATGTTCTCTGCAGACTTAACTAGAGCCTGAATGAGAGGTACCCCAGACAATCGTCTCACCGGTCCTAATTAATTAATTTCCCTCCTGTTCTACCCCCAGTCTTAATATGCGTGCTGCAAGGCAAGGCCACGAGGTACAGGTAATGATAAATAAATAAGAAGGCATGGGCTCTGGAAAATTAATGAGAAATGAGAAATGGGCTGATGTATGCTCTGTCTGCAGAGGGCTGACACAAAGGCACAATAAACCCCGGAACAAACACAGTCACTTAAAAAACTAAGTAAGAAACAGTGGGCAAATTCAATTACAGAAGTAATTAGAAGATATAGGGCAAGTCTGCCTTTTGGGAGTGTGCCAGAAAACATGAATTAATAAGAGTGAATAGAAGGAGGACGGCACAGTAATTAAGAGGCAATCACCTATGTCAATGAATACCTAAAAACAGGACGGAAAACTATTAATTCAGTGATCAAAAATATTTTTTAAGATGATTAATACAGCAAATTCATTTAAAAAGACTAATTTCTGGAAAGATATCAAGACAATTGCACATTATGTGCTCCTTCTAGCATTTATATTGCTAATTAAATTTGATAATTTGCCAAGGCATTTTGAATTATCTATAAAACAGCAAAGACAGCATTTACTAAACACTGACAGTCACATTGGATGTGTGCTTTTTAGTGTCGCTGACGATCACATGGGGCGGTCTTCAAATGAACATTCAAAGCTAACTTTAACTGGAAACTTGAATTTTATTATAGGGGGTTTACTAGTTCTCTTATCAACAGTTCTTCCTTCTTTAAAACAATAGCTGTAATTATGATACATGATAAGAATAAAATAAATATCACTCAGGCTTATTTGCATTCCTTGAGGAGAATAATTTTGGGAATTTTTTTTTCTGCAACAATATACTTGTGAACTAATTAAACTGTTTTTTTATCTATACTTCTGAACAAATTAGAGATGCAGCAGAAGAGACAGAAGTAACTGAGGGAACCAACATTTAAATCAGCCATTTTCCCACCCTATCATATTTTTTATGTTAATAATTTGCTACATACCACTCAATATCATAGTACACACTTTAAGTTAGAAACATTGCTGTTTATTGAATAAAATTTCAAATTGAAAATTTAAAGTGATGCATTTAACTTTATTTTTTAATTATTTGTAATTTTTCTTTTCCATGTTACAGCATTTAAATGTATCATTTATTGTTTCTTAATAATACTAATGATACAAGAAGATTGGAACTTTAACTCATGACCAACACCTGCACAGATAGGCTATACACCAGATAGAAAACATCCAATATTTTTAAAGGGAAAAATACTGATAGAATTGTTCCCTTAGCTCCCTGAGCAAATTGGTGTTTAATCATGTCTTTGGCTTCATTATGTTTTTAATCATATTTAAATTTCAACATTTTAAGGCAAGGAAAGAGAGCCCTAATAAAGGCTGTGGAAAACTAAATTTGAAGTTTGAGATCTTTAGAAGGATAATCCATTCTTTTTGTAAAAAGGAGATTTCATATACAAAATTTACATATTCATATGTGTTAGCGGTTAAAGCCACTTTACTACAGATATGAGAGGCAAATTCCACTTAATATTATCAATGCTGAGAATCTGAAGGCATGAAAGAGCAATTGCCTGAGGGGAAGGATAACATTAATGTGCTTTCAATTTTCAAAGGGATACCAGTCCTATATTTACACCATGAGGTATATCATTTACTGCAGGGTGCAGAGAGTGAAGTGGATGGACTCAGTCTGGTATACAGGCATCCCCATCAAAACTGCAATTACTACTAGGGTTAATGCTGGAAAACCATGGGCACATAAAGAAATGTAGAGGCTTTAGAAAGCTCCAAACCACAGTTAGAAATGGGAGCAAAATTAAACGTGGTTTCTTTCATTGCTTGCAAAATAAGACCGCACATACCTTCATTTTAAATGGAGCTACCTTCAGTTCTGCAATCATACAACTAGATTGGCTAATTTATAATCAGAAGGTACATTTCATTCTCAATGTTTGTGTTAATTTTATTTTTGTATATAGGTGGCAATGAAATGTCTCTCAGAACACATGGCACCAAGCATGGGTTGTGAAAATTAATAAGCATTTATAATTTAAAAATATATTATTAAAAAACTTAACCATAAAACTGAGATGCATCAGTTACACCATACAAAGTAATTTCATAACACACTTCAAGAAAAGAGACCTACATGTATTACCCCTCATTTACAGCAAAAACTAAACAATTCAGCCCACTCATGAATGCTGTTTGTTCACAAGGAAACATACCTTAACAACTGACAGAACTGTCGTAGCACACAGTGGAATGACAATATGAGCTGCTCATAACTGTTACAAATATGCTCCGTATAAATCCATTACTACACATATAATTCTGTTTTCAGTCCATTTTACACCATTTAAAATTGAATAAATTCATTTTGCTACCCTTGCTTTTTTATTCACTCATAAATAGTCCCCATTAGAAACAGTTCAAACATGGAAAAGGAAAAAATGCACAATGTCCATATTTGCTGTTATACATGTAAAAAAATCTCCTCTGAGGCCAAATTAATAGTATTTAGCTTTCTACCTATCATGTTGTTACTGATTCCATTCACATAGCTGCTAAACGTGTGATTTAATGCAGGGAAGGTCCCGTTGTGAGTTGAACTACAACCTCCTTCTAGTAAGTACAATTTGATAAGCACCGAGGTACGAGAGGCCCTGTCATCTCGTGGGCATATCAGCACCAAGTCTGAGCTTAGTCACGAGATGCAGACCACTGAAATTATGAGTACTTCTCTGATATTATGCTGAGGGCCCCTGTGGGACTAGGTTTAATCGCAGGGCTGCTGCCCTCTTCTGGGGTTTCCTCTCCAGCATGATTGCACACCTCTCTCTGATCAGGTGCCACCATGGGGCCCCTGGCAGGTAAATTGCAGCCTCTCGCACCTCCCCTGTAATGGGCGGCTCCGTGTCCCCAGCCCAGGCGCACCTCCCTGTCTCCATTCTCATCCAAATGATGGTGTTTGTCATGGTAATGGCTCTCATTTTCTCAGCACTCAACGGCGGCTTCACTTATCATCAAACCTGAGCAGCAGCTGGTCTTCAGGCCCGCATGCCGCCTGATGGCAGGACGCCTGGCGCGCCACACTGTCGGGAGATTGTTTGGGCACTTCCCGTCCCCTGCACCAAAAATATTAGCACTGAGCTAACTGCTGAATACAGCCAGTATGGCTGCTGGGAGGGAGAAGCATGGAACCTTAGCAGCGGTCCACTTCCAGACAGTTAACATCAACTGGCAGCAGTAGTTATGCACAACAGTCAAGCCAAATTGAGATATTACTCTTCCATCAAGTGCTTTCCATGCAATTCCAGGTGTTATAGACGTGTGTGTGTATGTATGTATATATATATATATATATATATATATATAAACCAGAAAAGTAGTATAGATACACACACAGATATACTACCTACTATTTTATTGCAGTAAGATGGACTTATTTTCCTGTTTCTGTCTCCGGAAAGCACTCCTATGAAATACAAACTGTAGCAATTCAGGACACTCCTGAGAAAGACTTGACTTCTTAGAAATTCCTGAAGACCCAGTTTGAATCAAAAATGTAAATTCTAACACATTTTGTGACAGTCAATCTCTTTGTGATTTGTTGACACTGGGGGGCCAAGCATTCCTTTTGGATGGGAACTGAGAGGTTGCCAACTGCTGTTGACCTTTCCATAGAAAATGTCTTAGTGAGCTGTGTGCTATCCCTCGGGGCTCTGAGCCTTCCTGGGCCAGCTCCTGGGAATCCTTCTACAATTATATGTAGCAACACCCCACACACACACACACACACACACACACACACACACACACACACACACACACACACACACACACACACACACACAGAAAGGCTGCTTCACCATTCCCTTCCAAACAACATCATGACTATGGTGTTTTTCCCACATTTCTGAATATTCACCCATTACAGTCCCAAAAATTCACAGTCTAGACTCATTTTCAGTTTTTTTCAATAAAGACTAAATGTTAATCTCTGTAAGACAGTGCTCAGGCTTTAGTCTAGGTAAATGCTGCGTTTGAATGAAAATGTGTAGTTTATTATTTGTATGTATGTGTATATTTTTTCAAAACAGTTTTTGCAACTTACAAGTTAAAATTTTATTTTTTTAATTCATCAAGATAAATATAAGTTTTATGAAAAGCAGTATTTTAATTAAATTTAAATTTTATTAAAATTTACATTTTTATGATGTCAAGAACCCAAAATTTAATTCCCCAACTAATAAAAAATTCCTCCCAAAGTAACTAAATTATTAAATACAAGAACTTTTATTATCCACCAATTTGTCAAAAAAAACATTTATCCCTTTGAAAATTCCTACTCATTTTACCCTTTGTTGTAAGATATTGTTTCAACACAGAAGCAACATTGTCTCAATACTGGAAGTGTAGACATAACTGGACATAACCCACTCTTAGTTTTCCACAATTCACTGTCCACTATGTTCATGTAAACAATTTAGTGAACTGAGTAAAAAATAAAATATATTTTTTATGAAATACAATAGCTAACCAAAGACAACACAAAATAACCACAGCTTCCTATGTCAAATAATTTCAATCATTATAAAAATTAGTTCCTTCTTGTTTGTTAAAAAAAAGGTTTCCCTATTATTATTATTATTATTATTATGTATTTGTTTAAATCAGCATAATTACAGTTATTTTACATGCTTTTATAACATGTTACAGAAGAAATTACCTCAGAAATATTATAATTTTTTCATAGGTATAAGGTGATGGAGGTCAGACTTCTAGTATTATCACTATTTTCATTTTATCTGTTAAAACAGAACCATTCTTTACACACAAAAGTCCTCAGTCACTCAGTCACTCTTTCATCATGATGTTTCACTGACGTTGTGACACTACTCAAACAGGAAGATGACTTTGTGTCTCCTCGTCAGTGCTATTTTATTTCTTTATTTTTGCTTATAGTAAGTGTATTCATATATGTGAATGTCCTGCTGTATCCTGTGGACCACCACAGGCACATTTGCTGCATTTTAACACAGAGCCTGATAAACAAAGTAATATAATATCATAAGTTGTTGAAAACACAAAAAATAATATGCCCTCTCCAATTTTTTTTTTTTTTTTTGCAATTGTGTTAAAATTACACCTTAGAAAATGTCAACTTGATGTACTATTTACAGAAGAAAAGCAATCCTTTCACATCTGCACAGCCTAATTGTTGGGGTGGCATTTTGTTTTATTCAGGTACTACTAAAATGGGCAGAAATTGTCCATGAAGGATTTGGGTACTTAAACAGAAAAATCATTTGACATCTGTTTATGCAACCTTGAACTGTTCTTGAATGAAAAATGTAAAAAATAACCTTCAGATGCTATAGTATCTAAAATCCTTGAAAAAGGTATTGTTATTTATTTTACTGTTTATGAGATTTTCCTATAATCCTATTTCTCTTTATCCTCTCTTACCACAGGGACCAATTTCAAGTACTGGACAGCATGAAAACAATGAATTCCTGTGATATTTCCAGATTTGTGGTGTCTGGCTCTGTCAGCCACAGATCTCTGCACATAGTAGAGTATAAAAGGCTAACAATTGTACTCAAATCAAGAGGAGATTTAGTCTTTTATTTTGAAATTACAAAATATGCCCTCTTCATCTGTGATGTTGCAAACAAATACATAAAAAGAAATAGTACAAAACTTTCTCTTTAAAGATAATATTATCACTAAATCTTTGAAAGCTCTGACACATAACACAGAATTTTAATACAGCTTTATAGCCATGTACTGACCACTGTTTGGTCTCAGACTAATACATCTCTGTGAGTGATGGGCAGCATTAATATAAAGTCCATCCAGGCAATGGTACATATTTGCAGATATACTCTTACTGCAGTACAGTATATAAGACAGACAGTTAGGAGTGATGATGCTGCTTCCTTCCTCCATGTTGACTGTTCACAGCCTAATTTTAAGAGAGTTCATGTATGGTTTATTATTTTCTGCAATGTTTTGTTTGTCACAAGCTGGCATGAGCTGTTTGGAGCCAGGGTCAGGAGTACTGCTGGAA
>JABJVR010000029.1:5405224-5414557 GCA_025773905.1 Chitala chitala
ATCTATAAAATGCTGAGCCTACATACATTAGGCAACACACACAGACACACACACACACACACACATACATACATATATATATATATAATATGAGTAAAAGTAAAGACCTTGATTGTGTAGTTTCATTCTCTACATTTCATGCAAGTATAATTATATTATGTCATATATAATATATAATTAGCTCCTTAATTATTACTTGCAACTAAAACAAGATTGTTAAATATGTTTTTGTCAGATGTCGGAGACACTTCTAAAATCCCGTTTGTAAAAATTCTGAAACAAAGGAGATGAGATCTAAGCATGGCACAATCAATTTTTTTGTTTTAGTTTTGTCTTTAACCATTAGTACTGTTGAACAATCAGGCACCAGTGTAAAGGTACACAGTGAAGACACTGAGAACAAGGGCTTATTGCACTTTCACAGCATCTCATACAGTCAGAGCAGATAATTCTATAGTAAGAAGTCCTGCTGCGTGACAATGATTCTCCCTGAAGTACTACATTGTTCATCTTTCAATCCCTGAAGGGAACACACCAGATATCAGAAAGTATCATCCCCTCCTCCCTGCAAGACATCAGAAAAGTATGAAGAGGAGATGTCATGGTGGTAGAAAGACGTGGAAGACATCAAACACAACATCTGTAGGCTCAGAGCATTACTTACAGAATTCAGCAATTATCTGAGGGGCATCTTAGAACATTCCTTTTCCATATTCTTTGACAAATTTCACAGACAGCAAACTGAATTAAAACTGGAACATTTAGTCAACGTCCTGAGTTGGCATGTGCATACATTTTGTAATTAAACACTGACTTGCAGCTTTTAACCTACCTGTAGTTTGATCTTTGTCCCTAGCCGGGTCTATATTTTTAATCTTTCTATCTTTGCATCTTCAGTTTAACATTTTAAGCCATCTCTGAATCCCCAGGAAAGTCAGAAACAGATTTTACCTGTAAATTTTTCCAATAGTAATGCTGTTTTAGGTGAACTCTGCAGATTGCAACATTAGAAATTCATAGTTTTTTCAAGGAATTCTGTCATGTTCCTACAAGGCACACAGTGTTCAAATTCATAAATGTTGGTACTGCACAATGTATAATCTTATTACTGTTCAAATTTGATATTTCAGTAATGGAGACAAACATCAATGACAAAAATAGATGTGATGGCATATTGCAGATTGTACTTCAAAATAGACATGTATAAACTGTAATTATTAAGTAAAAATGTTTGCACTTTTACACCTGTACATTTAAAAGTAATCAATTTCAAATATACTGTATTCAAATAATTTAATTCAAAAGTAAATGACAGCTTTTGTTTTTAGTATTAATGGGTCGCTGTAGGAAAGACTAGCTTTATGCTTAATTTAAAATAATGCCAGAAAGGAAAGTGCAAATTGTACAGACTCAGGAATGACAACAATTCCTTTTATTGCTCTGTCACTCTGTTCGGTTTAATCATTCATACACTGAATAAATACATAAATAGGTGGTTCAATATTTCTCCATGATACAAAATGTATTTTTAGTTACTGAACATAAATTGCTTCTCGCTTTATGTTGTCATAGAAATCACCCACAATACCAATGATTACAATTGTGTTTGTGTGGTTGTCTAGTCTCAAATGCAGCAACATTCATTCACATAAACCTGATACACACAAAAAACTAACTTTAATCATTCTAACATGCTGTTTTTATTAGACGCAGCAAAGGATGACATCAAATGAACAACGATGGTACTTTATCTGAAAAAATTGAATAACATGCTTTCTGTCATCTGTCCTAATTTCAGAACTCAATATGGTTGCAATTATTTCATAAGTATGCAGAGATACATGGCCTAACACAATACATTTTGATGTGAAGAACTATTTACATTACATTTATGTTGTTTTGTAACCTAGCGCAAAAATAAACTTCCACATAAATACAATATAACACAAATGAAATAGATGTCATTAATTTCAACAGTCATGCCGTACATATCTGAATACAATCTCAGCTACAGTAAATTCCAATAATGAAGTCATTCATCTGAAGAAAAAACCGAAAAGGATCAGTGGAACAACAGGGGTCAACCATAATGTCATGTGCACTAATTTCCAGTTTGGAGTGGAAGAGGGGCTTGTGTACTGAACCTTTACTACAGCGGCCCGGCCGAATGTGGTCCACAGAGCCCTGCCAGCCCTAGGGCTTCTCCATGCGTCTTTAGGGAACATGATTACATGTGTTTGAAGGGCAGGTGCTGAGCCGAAAGCTTCTTATTTACACCAGGCAGTCTTTGTCATCTTACTGACAATCCGCATTTACAAACACATTAGATCTGAGATTGAAGACCCCCCACAAAGTACACCAGGTTAAAACGTCCCTCTACCAAAATCGTTTTTACCCCATATTCTTCCACCTCTTTCCCATATATTATTTTCTACGTTTGTTTATTTCCCATAAAGCAGCACAATCATAACATTAATTATATACTGAAAAGGGAAAGGAAATATACTTAATGTTTTAAATAGTTCAGTAGTTGTAATGAGAAGCCGCTGCTTTGTGTTGTTTAAGCTAATTTGTTTGATTTTAGCTGAGCCTTCAATGAAATGCTGTTCTGCACTTGATCCCTTACTGTAATATGAAGCCTCATTAAACTATATTTTCCAAAGTTGCTGCAAGGTATTTAAAAGGATGAAGAATGTTTCAAAATGAACGTCTACTAATTCATTCATTAACACATTTTCCCATTGATAATGATCAAAGTTAAATTAACTGCCATATGCCCTCGAACTAATTAAATTTACATACCATTATTTATATTACAAATTACATTAATATGAACACAATAATAATAATTAACGTGAAAATAAAATAGGTTTGTTAAGAGCACAAGCTCATTTCCAGTATTTAAAACTGTTAAAGGAAGTCCTTTCTCAAACTAAATTAACAGAGGCAGAAAACATTCATTCTTAGGTTGTCTATTTATTCTTGGAAGAAGCCTTCTATATCTAAAACTCAGGTTTGTGAAGCACCAATCTAAAATTAAAATAAACTAAATTAATTTGGGTAAAATAAAAAGAGTCCTGAATAAACAGTGATGACAGCTTATCACAGACTGTCAAAATTCTTTGCTTTATGTAACATTTTCAGTGGCAGGATGCACATTGGGATATGCCAAAACATGAGGGGATTCCTCATGAATCACAGCTCCCCTCTCGTGTGTACAGCATGCTCACATAGCAGCCCCAAGAGGTGAGCATTTACACTGCTACAGAACACCAGTTCAATAGATTTAACTCCAGGCAAGTGCCTAAAAAGTACTATTCACTTTTCAGAATGTCTCATGGGACACTGCTGATTGTTTTTCAAGTAGTTAAACTCACTTTACTAAGACATTGATATAGTCAAAGGCAAACTAGCACAGTGATGCTGATAAAGATATATCTGATGCTGTGATGCTGATAAAAATATCTCTGCAAAAGGCAGAGCGGATGGGTGCCTAGAGGTGCAGGAACAAATGCAGAGTAACAACAGAAGAGGCATCCAGCTGTTTTGTTGTTGCTTGATGTGTTAGATGTTCCATAGATGAGGTGTCCCTTCTGGGTGCTGTGAGGCAGCCCAGTATTGTCCTACACCCATTTTAAAACCAGTATGTAGTGCTATTAATGCTATTGTTCTCAATTCTGTAAATTCCTATAAACCAAACTTTATTTTATTACCTACTTATAAATGTGTGGAAGATTTGGTTACTACAAATATTACCTGTATCTAGTACATAAATACAAACTCAAATATTCATGTTGCCAGCTAGAAGTACAAAAATTTAGAATTTATTAATCAGTAATTATACATTTAAACATGTTATATTTAACTAAACATTTTAAGGATTTTTTCTTTACTTAACACCTAAAATGTTAACAAAATAACTGCAACACAGATAAAACATATTCGTAAAGCATTTAATTTTGTATGTACAATAAACTAAAAGAATACTGTACAATGGTGTATTATACACTGTATATAATTATATGAGAGTTTACAGCACCCCCTCCACCTAGACAACAAAAACTTAGTTGTGAAATTAATTCATAAATAAAGGTGTAATAAGAGAATGCAGGAATGGGTAAATATTTTTAAATCTCTTCCCCAATGAGAACTTGCCATGCAATCAGCTGGATCTCTCATGAAGAGTTAAAAAGAAGTGATGATAAGGGATGTAGCAAACTGTTCCCATGAATCTATTAATGATGATGTGACCCACAGTGTTCTACTGTGGCAAACCCCAGCATTACCAGTGTTGGGCATTCTCACAATGACCCTTTACTCCAAGATTGTGAAAAGCACCTTGGCAAAGGTGACATGCCCATGCAGTACAATGGTAGTGCACTATGTTGCCCCTAGTGAGATGGGGCATTCACATCTATAGGGCTGTTTCCTAATAAAGATGGAGGAAATGTTGGAAATGTTTAGACTGAAGCAAGGAGCTACTATACTTTATATTACTGCATATGTAGTAATGATGCAGGAGTGATGGAGCCTGGTGGCTTAAGGTTAGAAACTCAGGCTAGGATACAGACATCTCCCAGTTTGGGACCTGCCTCAATAGTCAGGTGTATCCCTGAGCAAGACACTCTGTGCTAGTTCCCTGGGCCCGTCGCTCCCCCCACGGGATGGGTTAAATGCAGAAAACAAATTCCTTTGCTGTGGGACTAATAAGGGCTTAACCAAAAAAAAAAAAAAAATCAATATATACTATACTAGTTAAAAGTTAAAGTACACCTGCTTGAAGTCAGGTCTAATTTTCTATGCTTTAACCTGACTATATATTTTTCATTATTTCAGTGTTACATAATTTACATAATATTATATTTGCATTTAGAAATAAAAATTTTGAATTAAAAAATAAGTCAGACCATAAAAATGACTATATCATGTAGGCAGTGTAGTGTTCAACAAATATTTTTTGAAAACTTTTTAAAGAAGCATATTTGCTGCTTCTGTCCTATGCATGCATTTAAAATGTGTTTTAGTTTGTTTTAACCATAGGCGGACCTTTGTATCAAATGCTATATGTATAAACATTAATATGATTTTATCTGAAATGGAAACTTAAGGTTATTGAGAGCAGCAAAAATGTTTACCCTTATTTGAGAAATTAATTGTGGTTTCTATCAGAATACAGCTTTTGGAATGTAATTGGGTAGGATTTGAGTAGAAACAATCCTCTTTAATGTTCATTATGCTAATTGCCATCAATAAAAGGAGAGTGGACAGTGGATTGTCCTATACTTTGTTTAATACACTGTATAGAACACGTTAATTAAACAATTTCCAATATTGCATGAATAACGTAGGCATCCATTTGACATAATTAAACGGTATGTGTTTTTATACAAACACACACTGTTTAAAGCACAGAATATAGTCAAAAACCTAGTTTCAAACAGGTGTTCAAGTATGTGCACATACATACAGAGGTAATGAACACTGTGTTAATAAATCCCTTTTTGGCTACAAATAACAGCCATATCAGCTGGGTTTCTTTCATAACCATTTGTTCAAATGAAAGAAGTCAACTTTCAGCAGACGTTTGAAGAGACAGATTTTTCCTAACAAAAGACAGTGGTGCAAAAAGAAAAGGAGATACATCCACTAAGGCAGCTCTGCATGTTTAAATGGATATATTGTGACTGTCGGTTTTCCTGGCTCACGTCACGATCAGCCTCTGACGGAATGTGACAGTTCCAACTTGTACAATGCATCCAATTACTCAAACACAAGTGCTGATCAAAGGCGTGCTGCCATCAGGGTGCAATCAAATGAAAACAAGCAGGGGTCTTCCTCAGAGGTGCAGTGATAGCACTGGGGGAACCTGTCTGTCTGTCTGTCTGTCTGTCTGTCTCCGTCTGTGAGTTTCCTCCCTCCAGATTGCTACAGATGATAAAAGCCCAAAAGTAAACAACATATAGCTATAACATTTTCAAATTGAGAAAAACACACAAACGTCAAGAAAAATGCCTGTCACAGTATGGCATTTTATTACCAATACAACTGGATTGCAGTTAAATAAAATGAAAAATACTCATATTAAAAATATCATTAACAATGTTTTTTGGATTTTACATATGAAACAAACAAAATTTTAAAAAATATAATATAGTTAGACATTCAGATTAAACAACAGCAAGGGTCCCTCCTGGAATGTGACCTGACAACCTTCAAGATGATGTGTCCTAAATTTGCTGGCCCCTAATGTACAGTAAATGGAAATGTGTTCTTACATGATCTACACATTGCTGCAGCAAAGGCATTGAAGTAGAATGTACATAAATGTGCAATAGAAATGTTGTAATAAAATAGAAATGTATGAAAACGTGAACTGAAAACCTCAGTAAAGAGCAGTAGTGACACCAGCTGTTAAGAGGTTATCATGACTCACACAAACAGCGCCGCTGGCCGTTTTTTAAAAATTAGGGTTAGGAGACCAACATGGTTCTGAATCACTCCTCTCCGGTGAAGAAAATATGCTAAAAGTTGAACCTTGTGTGTCTTAATAACAAGGTCCAGCATTCAAGGGTACGATACTGGTCACTTTAAAAGTACAGGATTGTACCTGAAAAAAAATTTTTGGTGACATTATGAAGGTCACACAACTGGGCAGAGAACATGGGCTGACAGCTACTTCTCATGCTGCACCAGAAGCCGTCAAGCTGTCCATCCAGCTGTCAGCTCACCAACGGTTCCCATGGTTCCTCTCTGACGAACTGAAAGCCTCCATTATCTCCTTGTGATGAGGAGGAACTGTTTGGGGTTTGATAAGCTATCACTGGTCCCAGGTGAGAGAGGGCTAACAGCACATCAGGACCAAACACTGCTGCGCTTGGCAACAGAATACACACCGGCTCTGGGTTTATCGTGTGTTGTCAACAGCGCTGGGGTTTTGCCTTAATTTCCAGAGCTGTGCTAAGGGAGAGTGTTTGAACACTTGACAAACGGCACAACCAAACAGGTGAAACATAAAAGGTCACTGGCTAATTGTTTCTGGTCAGATGAGTTTGGCTTCAAGACCGTCTTTCACAGTTTCATGATTCTCAGGTCACAGTCAGAATTTAATTTAACATTGTGGGTTTTTTTTTTCACCAGAAGAGATGACTTTGATGAATTTTCTTATGAATTATTAAATAATTACTCCTCATTTGGAATTACATGTAACTAACTGTAAATGACAGCTAAATTAAGCAAATTAGATGAATTAGAAAAGCTTTGAAAATGATTCGTATAAAAATTACAGATAGTGCAAAAATAACTGAGAGTAATCTTCAAATTCTGGACTTATATTTTGTATATACACAAAATTTTGTGTTATGAGTAATATGTTTTGAACTTTCTAAAAATTGTTCTTTATTCTGCAAGGTATCTTTTTATATGCACTTTTTTGTAAGAAAACCAAATGTGAAAAAATAAGTACTTTGTAATTTTTTTTTACAAACGATATGTTGAGAACAAACAAGAAAGCTAACATATTCATGCAGTAGGACAACTATTTGTCATTTTAAGATATCAGATGATTTTGGTATCTTTAAATAATATATTTAAATTGTTCAATTAAATATATATATGCAGGTTTAAAATATAACTTACTTTAAAGACATTACATCTTATAAAGGTAGGTCAGTGTGGGTACCTGCTCTAACGTTATATTCTATGCAAGTAATCAGTTTTATAATTCTCCTTTAACCAACTGAAAGTAGGAAAATGGCGAATGCTATTTCAAATTTGTATTCTTCCTTTATTTTTTGAGGAGTTCAGTTTTGGCTGTTAATCTAAAGTGAGATAAAATAAATAAAAACACAATCACAAAGAAATTAGATATATTTCTATTTATATAGCTTCCTGGTAAAAAAAATGAGCCTCTCCCATACTTTAAACGATTTGACATGTTTTTATTTTGTGGTGTCAGAACAATGCAACAAAATTGTCATTTCATATCTGAAAAATGTAGAAGGTGCAATGCATTACAATCAGAGCCAGCCCTGAGCATAGACCACATAGGCGAATGCTAGAGGCGCTGTCCAACCACAGGGGTACCACTGGTGCCCTAAATGAGGAACAAAGAAAAATGTAAGGGGCACCAGGTAAAATCTTGCCTAGCGCACCAAATTGGTCAGGGCCATCTCTGATTACAGCCAAACGATGAAATACTACAGCTGCACTATATACCGACCTATTTATTATTTATTTAAAGTGTGTGCATAAACCTTGAAATTTCTGATTCACAGAACTGATACACTCATACACACATGCGTGAGCACACACTAAAAATGTTACAATGTTCTGCTTTTTTTTTTTTTTTTTTAAGTATTTATTTATTGTAATGGGTGCATATTTGGTAAATTCTAAAACTAGAGAAGCTGAAATAGAGATACCATGACCACAGATCTAGTCTTGAGGAATGACAAAAATTTAATGAGTTTCCAAAAGGGCATTAAGATAGCAGAGCAAAAAGGAGACAAATTTCACCATCCATTTGAACTACATCTCTTATTTGCTCACCAAAGGAAATAGAACAGAAGTGATTGATTTTTTTTTTCAGATTTTCTCCTGTGTAAAATTTCTTCTGCTATCTTTTCATCTAGTCATATCTTTTCTCAGTTTGAATTACACTTTTCCCATTCTGGTAAGGCACTGAAAGGTTGTTTGTTCTGCTAATTAACTTTATTACCCTGATAGCTCCCCACAGCCTTTGACGAAAACAATTACCATCCTTTTTTCACTGGCAAAAAGACTATTAATTAGAAATGGGGTCTGGTTCCTGCCATGTTAGCCTGCCATGTTCCCAGGCCCTCAAGCAGGATAGCATTACATTGTCAGTAGTAATTTAGCTCTCATCTGTCTCTGCTAATTATTGTCACATTCATCAAATTCATCAAGGAAAGTGCTCTCAGAAGGATTGCATATTTGCAGTTAATATAGCATAAACTGGTATTACCCATCACCACATTTGTGATGATGAGAGGGACACAACTTATTCATCCCTAATTAGAGCAAGCTGGGTAATTAATTATACATTCCGCCTTATTACTTCGGAGTCCCAGATATTGTTTGTGGAAAAACTGGAGAGGGGGAGCGGGAGTGCGGGAGCAGCCGGGAGCAGCCGGGAGCTCGGGCTGGGGTGATGTGTTATGGCACATGTGTTCAGGCTTAATTCCCACCTGACAAACGGGCCGAATCAGGAGCAAATTGCAACTTGTCAGCAGCCAAATAAACCACAGTAATAACTCATTAATGATCAGCACCTGTGACAGGTGCAGCCAGGATCACAGATAGATTTAGATAAAA
>JABJVR010000029.1:5414657-5450226 GCA_025773905.1 Chitala chitala
AAAATAATGAAGGAGAAATTCAAGAAGCAAGTCATATCTCTAACAAAAGATTAGAGCCTCCAAGGATAAGAGTAGAATGACAAGAAAGTTTTATTTTATTTTATTTTCACAAACGAGGAGCAAAAAATAAAAACTTCTGATTGACGTGACACAGAATTTGATTACGACATTTGAGCGCGTTATGCAGATGGTGCCATGCACCGTGTGATTCATCAGTGGTGTCCCTGTGTGGCGTGTCACTGTGATAACACAACTGTAGGGTTAAACGTCTCTATATTGTGACACAAAATGTCACACCTTAATTCAACCGCACTTCTGCTGGTAATGCAAGATGTGACACTTTATGTCATAAATCTAAACATTATGGCACAATTATAATCGCTAATACTCTAACCAACACTATTTTGATGTGGTGTGAAATGCCTAACATTTAACATATTAATGTAGTGACTGTAGCCAGTATACAAGTACACTAAATAATACATATAAATATGTAAAAACACAGCATTTCAGTGACATATGTAGATCATTTGGCATCATTGTAGCCAGATTCTTACACTCTTACAGGTTTCTGACCAACACAAAATTAAGAGACATTTATTTTTAAGAATGGCTCTCATCTAAACAGGACGTAATAACTGGTGACAGCTTAATGTAAGGACATCACAAAACCTATTGCTTTGTAATTGTAAATGCAGGCTTTAAACTATATATGTTACATGTTTTGCAATTACTATTTCATATGTAATCATGCAAAATCGTTTCAACTTAATTTTTCCCACACAGGATAACGAGTGGGGAGAATTGAGCATTATGTCTTTTTAAAAACGTGATTTTTAATGCTTTTTTTTTGCTTAAATGAACAAATCATTACATTAG
This sequence comes from Chitala chitala, assembly GCA_025773905.1. Taxonomy (NCBI): domain Eukaryota; kingdom Metazoa; phylum Chordata; class Actinopteri; order Osteoglossiformes; family Notopteridae; genus Chitala; species Chitala chitala. Next base: position 5,415,537 of record JABJVR010000029.1, read on the forward strand.
GAAGTCCGTTTGTCATAAGAGCCCATAATAGGTTCAATTCTTAGCCTGTTTTCAATTTTTCACTTTCTTTAAGAGTTAAATTCAGAAAGACGTATAAGAGCTCCACCAGGTGATAGAGGGGACCATGGAAGAGGGATTATTTCTTCCTTGTGTTTTATAATCCTCTTGTTAATACCTATAATGGTGTTAGTCGGCGCACAGTTACCGAGCTAGCCAAGCAATGTGACGTTTGAATGGTCACTGGGGACTGAGGTGCTCACTGGGCTGCTGCCGTATGTAGGAAGCCTGTTTTCATTTGTCGAGGACGTGCTGAAGGAGAACGTGCGGACTGCGGGACACCTGTCCAGTGTTCACATAGACATCATTCGCTCTCCTGGCAATACCAGTTCTACAAACAGGCTTTCTTATGGGCTGTCGCCCGTGTGGTCTTAACCTCATATAGTCTTGACTTCCACTCTTAGCAACTGCATTTTTGTAGGATTTTGAGAGCCCACTATGGTTTTGTTATATCTATAGTGGCAACGTCAGTTTTTGCAAATGTATAAAATACCTGTGCATTGCTGTTTTAGGGTATTGATGCTTTCCAAATAAGCAAGACACTATACTGCTGGAGTGTTACTTCATATTACCAAATGTAAGACTTGCTGTGTTACACTGCATCTACACAGCTATACCGTTGCTGAAATCTGGTGGCATATTGTCAGCCAACAGTTGAGTTAGCAGTGCTCTTCAGTAACTAATGTTCAGCTTTGAAATGAATAAGTTATTTACATAACATTGGCTTTAAACAGCACTGTCAGGAAAACAGGTGTAGAAATCATAAAAATAAGTTTACATTTACAAACCATTTGCATGAAGCCACATTTGCAGGGCTTATTGATATTGGCTGAAATGGTCAACATTTTCTTCTGTTGTAGAGGACATTTGTTATTTACATCTTCATGCAACAACAGCTTTCAGAATTCCTTTCAACACCGATGTAACACCAAAAAAGGTATATTAATACAGCTCAGTTCATATTGGTGAGTAATTCAATTATGTGGATAGCGTGGCTATGAAGCCATTTTTGTATCTTTTCACTTCAATGGAACACATGCTCAATTAACTGGATACAGCACAAGTGGATAAATTGGTTTACAGGATGAAAAATTTAAGCCCTGTATTGTATATTTTTAGGTTGATGGCACTGGATAAGTGGATACACAGAACATATTATAAAATTAGTCACTAGGCATGATTTAGCCTGAGTTCACTTGCTAGTTGCCAGACAATGTAGCACTTGCAGTGATAATCAACATCATTAGCTACTCAACCATCACATTCATTTACGACTTTTGTAGCCAGTTTCCATTGCCCAATCCCCACAGCTCTACTGCTGTCCTATCCGTAGTGAGGAGTCACAGTACACAAGTTCTTTTTCAGCATATTTGGCATCTATTTAGCACATAACATATATCTTGTAACATTAACTTCTCTTTTCAGTTCTTAAAACTTGTACAATAGCAGTGAAAAATGAAAATCTGATTTTGAAAGTGAAAACGTTTGGTGTCGAGCAAGCAGTCATTTATCCAATTTAAAAGGATAAATAAGTTATTTTAAACATTGGCAGAAAAAACAAATCCAGACATAAAACAAAAGTGAACAGGCCATGGATGTGCTGTAGAGGAGCCTCCTTTATGGTTGATCAGTCAAGCAATTAGCAAACAGCTACGCATAAACATGGAAAAACCAGGGGCGTAGCTCAAAATCCAGTGGTCCAGCTGCAAGGAGAGTTTTGGGTCCCCCTCTTCTCCCCACCCCAAGGCAGGAACATTCCTCCCTCACAATTTTGTATAATGAGCAATCGCTATCTTATTTAATTACCTTTAATTGTTCTTTTCATCTTAGAATGTGCTGTTCTGTGCACTGCTCATTTTGAAATCTTCTCTCGAATTCATCGTAATCACGCATTGCGTTTAATGTGTAGCATTCACTAAAACACCACCTTTTTGTGGTATCCCTCCTACTGTTTATATTTCAAATTTGTTACTTTTGACCTGTTGCCTAAATACACAGCCTACTAACTGTAATATTCTCACATTATAAAACAAATTTAATTAGAGGCCAGGGCTCACTTCACACTGCAGGCCCTTCCCCCACACCAGTGGTTAGAACTTAATGTTCAGTTATGTGAATACTCCATGGAACCGCATACTGCAACTGCATGGCTAGTCCCAACCACTAAAGGAGACACCACTGTAATTTACAGAAGAATAATCAAACAGTTTATGGTAGACCAAATTATATTTTATATGAGTACAAGCTGAGGATTTGGAGGCTCTTTCAGATTGTAACCTGCAGAGTATACAGTAGCTGCAGTTACGTGGACTTTTTGACTAATGATTCCACCTTAACTGTTTACATGGACACTAATCTGATAAGATGTGTGTTTACATACCCAGAGAATTTAATCAGAATAAAACTTTTTTGTAACATGCAAAGTGGTAACCCCTGCTTTGACATATATGCCAGAAATACTCTGCCAAATATAGAGTTTGATAATTTTGCCAAAAATAGCATTCAATAATTTTAAAGTTTCCAACAAATAAGTAATATCCGCCGCATACCAGTTTTGCTTTGTTGCCGCCATTTTTCTGTCCTGCCTAGAAACATGTCACATGACCTGATGTTAACCCTACATGGGACAAGCATGCACAGAAAAAACATATTTATTCCAACAAGAGGGAAATGATCTGATCAAGAGTTTACATGACTAATATTTTCCCAACAATCGGATAACTAAAGGGTTGCACCACCCCTCTTATTTGGATCAAAAATTCATTTGGATTTCGCTGTCTATTCCAATTGAGGTGGTTACATGATGCATTTTTATTCTGAATGAGCCATTATTCTGATTAAAACTTGAATATCAGGGTGCATGTAAATGCAGCTACTGTTTTCTCTGGTTAGACTAATGGCCTTCATGTTCCTGAACTGGGTAAGATATACAGGTGTATATATACAGATGTAGAATGTACGAATGAACAAGTAAAAAAAAAAAAACGTGCAAAAAAGAGGAAATGATCAGAAAGATCCATTATAATTTAATACTCTGCTCCACCAGGGCGTTGTCCATTGTTATGATAAATTTAGAACACATATCTGTATACAAGTAAGAATAAAGATTTTTATAAGCAAAAAAAATTCAATTCAAAGTCACTCATAATAAGTAAAAACCAAAGACAATATAAAATGCTCAAAAACCCTGACGCTGATGAGGACAGTTTTGCCCCTATGCTCACAGAGTAAGTTTGGCTCATGTACTCAAGTCAAGTGCCCCACACTCAGCATCTCCCTTGCCCACTTGTGCTCAAGTACATGCTTTTCCACTGGATTCTCACTGGCGTTTTAGGGGCCCCTTAGCAGATGTTTTCTGTATGTACTACTGCAGGGACAAAGAGAAGATGGCAAACCATTTTAACAATACATTAGGACAGAACCCTCACGCAGTAAATGACTAGTTAATATCAGTAAGAGTCAGGAGAGGAGAGATTACACTGAGGGTGTGTTATGTTTAGTGAACGCAGAAGGACTGTGACCGTATTTCATATTCCACTAAATTTGTTTTTGACTGATCTTAACACAAATGAGATTTAAAATCTGCTTCTGTTGTGTTTTTCATCTTGCCAAAGGCCTCTGCCTACAATACTTATCTGAATAATAATGAATTGCAAAGCATTCACAGTTGTTTCCTATGCAAAGTATTGCATCTAGATTAAATAACTATCAAGAATGAATAACTACCAACCTGATCTGGTTTTTCTGATATTTAATTTACATTTTTTCTTTTCACAGAAAAATTAAGATGTAAGCATATCTGAATACAAACAGGATGGTGCAAAATGAGGGAAAAAAAGTGATTCTCTTTGTGCCAGGTGAGTTACTAGGGCCATGGGATCTGATCTCAGTCACACAGAAAATCCAAGAATAGCACGAGGACTCCAGGCCTAGCAGAGCATCGCATTCCGTTAGAATGTCAGATTAAAGTAACACGTGCCAGTCAATATTGGTACACTGTGACCCTCTGTACCTCCAAAGCAAAACCATTAAGTCCAACATCTCCCCTGTAAGTGTTTATCTGTAAGGATGGCTTACATGTCCTGTGAAGGAGATATTGAGACTGATTGGACAATGGTAAGATACCAGACAGGGGACTGCAAGGCCGACCTCAGGAAATAAGGGGAGAAAATCTTAATCTGCAACACAATGGTGCTCTCTTGAAACCCTATCATTTTCACTTGCAGCCAGTCTGCCGTCTGACTGTGAATGAAGTGAAAGGAATGGTTAGTACTGAAAATTGGATCGGAGCTAACATTCGCTCATTTTTATCAGCTGCTGCCAAAGGTCATCTGACATAATAGCTGATGAATTTAAGCCCGGTGGATTTCATTTGCAATTTTCAATTTAGCGAAGCCTCCCGAACCCCATGGCGATAAGAGCTTTCCCCTATCATGGCCTGTCACAAACATCAAGAATCGGTGCGGGGCCCACAGGAAGGAGCAACCAGAAAGCTGCATATCATCAGAATGAAAGATAAGTCTGGGGGTGGCACAGGGAGGCACCATGCCACGCCACAGTCGAGAGGCATCGTGTGTGGCTACGATCTCTAAATGCCAACTGGGACAAACAGAAGAAGAAAAAAACCCACAAAGACAAATCAGCCACATCCAGCGAGCTAAACTACAGCCTTATTTAGACTCATCTTGCCAAAAATGTGAATTGTGTTGAGGTGTCACCATGTGAGAGCTGCTGTTGACACAGAAAGACCACACCAGGAAATATTATGCCACATAGATCTTCTGAACTTTCTTAACTCAGCATTGCTTTACACAACATACAAGGATACCACACTACCTGGACATGTAAAAATATACAGTAGTACTTTTTAAATGATATATGTTCTGTATTAAAAAATGTGTACATCCTTACACGTACACATATTAAGACACATACATATATGTACTTTACATTATAATTTATATTTAGTAATAGTTGAATTTTTAAATAATAAAAAAATATATTTCTCAAATTTTCTCCCAGTTACATCCAGTAGGTCTTGAAATGCACAAACTAGTTTCTGAGCATTGAAGGCCCACATGTTATCATGTGGAAGGCTTGTGATATTACATGAGAAGTCCTTCTTTATTCCCCATAAACCCTGATACACCACAGCATGAATGGACAGACAAAGGTATATATTATCAAGACATATTATCCTGCTCTGACGGCTTTGCCAGGGAATCCAAACAAAACACTCTGTCAGATGCAATTCAGAGCCGGTAGGGAACAGCTGACTGCCCTAGAAATGAGGATGTGATCTGGCAGGAGGCTCCGTGAATGCGAGCGGCACTCAGAGGCACTTGGCAGAGATGCGATGCCCGGGAAGGAATGGAAATCACACCGAGCAGCTGTGACTAATGCCGTCTTGTAAGTGCTCGCCCCAAAGAAAATGTAGAGTGCTTCAGAACAGCTCGTAAAAAAAGGGGGCTTCCTGAAAAGCTAAATGACAGAGCGTCTCTAAGCAGGCAGAAGAAATACAGTAATGGCTCTAATTGAACACTAATCTGAACGTAATGGCAACCAAATTACACAAAAAGTGCCTGAGAATTTTTGAATTGTCAGTAAAACAAATGAATAAATTTGACAGCCTGGGACAATAATCTGATATCTGATACAGGGTGCGTAACGTGACGTATAAAACTATTTGTCCAGGACACAAATAGAGCATGATGACAACACTTACACATTATTCTCTGGTATTAAGGAAAAGGCTGGTAAGTGAGGTATAATGTATCATAATTAGGGCTATACACAGTTCTGAAATGCATAAGATTTCATATTATACAAACACTATGTCACTCTATCTGCTATTGTACCTCATTGTGTGCCTGACAAGAAAGCGAATATGAACCTTCGGGAATAACAGGCAAAATGATTTCAAGATAGCCAAAAATTAAACAGAGTGAGTAAGTACCACTCAAAGCCATTTTCCTGTGCTGCTAAGCTTGGGGTGTGTGAAGTAGGCTGTGTGTGGCAATTTGTGTGTTTTTCTTCTCCCCCCCCCCCCTCCCCGGCCTCATCTTCCACAGTCGTGAACAATGCACCTGGATGCAGCGAACTCTGGGAAGCATGACAAGTGTCTTCATCTCGCATTAATTGCTCAAATTGAGGCTGTGCCACATCTCTCCAAGCTAGATGCTGCCGCGAGTCCCTTTGATATGATAATGGTATGCTTCTTAGCAGATGAAAATGCAAATTGCAGACAGTAATTTGGTGGCATGCACCTGGCGACTCCGCGCTCCTCCGCTTCGCCTCCACCGCAGCTCCTGCGACACAAAGGCAGCCCGGCGGTGAAATCGCATTCCCGCTTCCCGCATCTCCAGCAGACGCCTCCTTCCCACATTGTCAAGCCCATCTCGTTGAATACAGCCGCAAAACACATTTCCTTCTCGCTCTCTGTTAATAATTGGTCAGCGTTTACATTGCACACAGATAAATGCACTTTAAATGTACATTTGCCGGTGCCAGCAGAGTGTATATTATAGAGAGACAGCAGTTACTGACTGTGTGAGTAATGGGGGGAGAAAATATTTATCTAATTTAATTTACAATATACAAAGTACTGTAACAGCAGTTCAAAATATATTAAATTTTAAAATAAGGTAGGCAAGGATGTTAAATATTATATTCATTTAAATTGATTAATTCCTTAGAATTGTATCATATATTGGACTTAAAAAAAGTTCTGCCTGTTTACTGAATTTTAGGAAAACATAATTTGTTATCACTTCAAACTCAGATATACATTAAAATCATTTAAAATATGGTGTGTTTACAATTAACATTACTGTATACACAAGACCGAGTTTGCAGACATACAGTTGCGTATGTATACTTATAACATTTTACAATTTACCAATAAATGTATTCAGAAGAATCATAAAATGCAATAACATTAATTTTGTGCAGTTTGATGTAATATCTGAATGTTATGAAAAGCAAAGCTCTGTCAGTGTTCATGAACTAAGATAAAAATATTTGGCTGAATTAAGACCTAAACATCATATCAAACAAATGATTAAGTGTTTTTGTGCTTTAAAAACAAAGCAATGATGTGCAGTATGTGTATGTACTGTATGCTGTATGTATGTATGGTAGTATACTGAAGATCTCTACTCAAAGCATCTTCAGTTTAACCGTCGGTGTCACATTGTATAATTGTGCAACTGCCTTTGAACAAAACAAAGTCTAATTTACAGAAGGCATGGCATTTCTCCAGTCATGGCCTCAGATGTTTTGGCAGTGACCACACTGACAATGTGACTGTCTAAAGCTTAACATGCAGCTATATAAGCATATCATGTAACATCAGATTCCATATGGGATTCATCCCAACTACAGTATGATTTTAACAATCATAATTCACAAAAAATAAGTTTGTTCTATGGTACTCTTCAGATTTAGTATGAATAGTGAATTGTATAAGTGCTATAAATACTATCAATTCAATTAAAAAATATATTACTGTACATGTTTAGTTATAGAAGCAACAGAAGCCCTGATTTATCACAAGGCATTTCACACACTGGCTGCATTTTGTATAAAAGCTAATTTATATGCTGGAACAGTGAAGTCAATAAGGAAATAGCTCTCTGCAAGTAAATAATTTACATCCTCATCATATGAGATAGTCATCTCTCGCTAAACAACAGAATCTGTTTTGTGGAAATTAAAAAAATGCAGACTAAGATATCTACAAAGAACAACATGGGTTGTAAATATTCCTTCTGGTACTGATATAGGCAGGAGCAGATTTACAGGGGTGGAATAGGGTGGCATTTGCCTCCGTATCAAAATTATCTGCCACTCTATTTGCCTCTCCATTGTAAATATAACGTAAATTAAAGTGAATATAATTATTAAGTAAGTTTTATAATAATTCTTCTGACATAAAGGAAGTCCTCAGCTCAGCCTGTAGGCTACCCCCTCCAGAGAACAATGGTTTGCTCCACTTGCACTATGTCTCTACTGCCTTTTCTTTCCGCACCACTACAAATTTCACTGTGCAGTCTGTGAGACTGAGATCCCTTGTCTTGGACAAAGGAACAAATTAAAGTTAAAGAAAAATTGTAAATTGGGCCTTTTGTCTCATATTTGTGGTGTGTGACTTGCAGTTAGGTGCCTAGCTAAAGTTAACAATAAAGTTAGTGATTTACTGAAGATGTGAGAACCAAATATGAACTATAAATAAAACCTAATTATCATGTCATACACGTCTATGTCCTCACCTTAACCCACCAGGACTGTGTTATGTAGAAGTTTGTAAAAATGTCTTAATATTACTTTTTACAAGTTATATTGTCCATGTTTTATGTGTACACCATTTTATACTTTATTCAATAAACTTATTTTTCTTGTTTTATGTGTATGGTTTGAGATCTTCATTTTACTGTAATAAACTGCCTGTATACATCACGAGGTCTGCTTTTCTTTCAGTAACAAATATTGGAAATGTTTTAAAATGCATATATTTACAAATACTTGTCATTGCACTCTATACTATCTATACATTTGATCTAATTTGTGTTGAGAGGCAAAAAAAAAAAATTGTGAAAAGACAAGCTCAACAATGATTCTCAAACTTCATGGCACATTACTATCACACTTCCTACTGCACTGTTTTCATTTCAAACATTATGTCATTTATACATTTTTAAAGATGATGCACTGTCTTCAGACAAGTTGCATGCATAGATGGTGTTCCCTTCCTCCTCCTGACTAGTTCACTAAATAATTTGTCTAGGTTTGTATTGCCTATATTTGGTTCATCTTCTTGCTTTAAGGAAATACTTTTGTAGATCTCAAGACATATGTGTTCGACCACTGCCAAATCCTGTCTTCTATGATGACTGGGTAACATTTCTTGATCAATGATAAAAATGAGATCACCACATCTTTTTCTTTCAGTGGATATTATTCTGGGTAGAAAGATGCCTTTTGGTGTCTGCTGGCCAACATGGTTACAACTATATTCAGCTCTTATACATTTCTGTAGTTGTACTCATCAGATGGTAAACAACACTGTTTTAGGGACAGGTTGCATAAAATCAGTAAAATATGCCAACCAAACTTATCTTTGTAATGACTGATTGTATTTACAATACATCAGATATAGGCCGACTTCATACCTGTGCATCTGAAATAATTATGTTTTTGTGTTGCAACCCCCTTAAAATCATCCTGCTATGCTCTTGTCATCCAATGCAAAATTCTGTAGGTCTGCTCCTGGATATAAACAAGACCTAGAACATTTAGATTACAGCTGAAACATACTGTACTTACAAACACATGCTTTCTGTGTCATCAGTGATTATCTTTACATCCTTATTGAATCCCAAAAATAAAGCTTTACAGTGTTCCCTTCTTAGACTGCAACCAACATTTGTTTGTTTTAGGTTATTGACTATTGGTGACCCTGCTAAATGATATACAGTGGAACCCTGGATTGCGAGTAACGTGCTTTACAAGTGCTTTGCGAGACAAGCAAACATGTTTAATAAAATTTAACTTGGTTAACGAGCAATAACTTGCAAGATGAGAATTTTCATATCAAGCATGGTATGTTTTTTTTTATGTCATACTTCAAATGAGACTAGGGAGGTGTGCAAAATGTGGGAAACAGTGCAAAATTTTGTAGAAAAGCACCACCCGAATAAGGCTGTAGCAGCGCGAACGGCGAATCTGTTTAACGACAATGCAATGTCACATTTCCGCGAAATCCTCAAACGGAGGCAAAAGCGAGTGTCATTGGAGATGTTCGTGTTAAATACAAACGGAAGGAAAGACATTCCAGTGAGTCAAAAGGTGACAGTGAATTAAAAACGTAAATTAAGTGAAATCAGTAGTGTTAGTGGAAGTCGTTCAAGAGAAAGAACTCCAGAGATTCCAGATGTTCTCATGGAAGGACATTCTCCTTCCAGGCAATAACCCTCCTCCTCCTCTCTTCCCTCTTGTCTCCCTCACGCTATCCACGACTCTTTTCAAAGGTAAAGTGAAGGTTAATTTGTTTTATTTTTACTTTATATTGTGTATTAATCATTGTTATTTGTTTCAGATATTAATGACAATAATTTGTACATAAAATACCATTAAAAATGATTTTTATATGAATATTTTTGGGTTTGTGGAACGGATCATCCGACTTTACATAATTTCCATATGGGAAAATTCGCTTTGATATACGAGCATTTTGGATTATGAGCACTTTCCCTGAATGAATTATGCTCACAATCCAAGGTTCCACTATAACTCTATTATACAATGCTTTGCTTACAGTAATAGCAGCACTTTCTTTGACACCTCCATTATAAGTGCCTTTATAATATCATAACTATGTCACCATAATATGATAGATCATAAACATTTATGGCAGCAGTTATAACACTTACAGAAATGTGTTACAATGTGTTATAATGTTATAAAAATTTTACATAAAATGGTGACACTATTTTTTTTTTTTTATTATAATAATGTATATCATGCCAAGTCTGCCACATGACATTGCAGGCCTCTATAACACTGACACAAAAGCAGTTCACTACTGTACAAAGTGTCATCTGAAAAATTTCCAAATATTCAAAACTGCTACTTGTAACTGAAACCAAAATGCTAGTAATTTTGTTAACAATGCAAAGTAACCTTTTCTCATCTTATATTTAGCACAAAAATAATTAACACTTTTATTAAGCAGATAGTCAATATACACAAAAATTGTAGAATCACATAAATATAATTTTAGATTATATTAAAAGTTTGGAAAATTAAATAATCAATTGACTTGGAAATCACCCTGGACTTTTAGATAAATTCTAAATTATTGCATAGGTTGTTTTATGTCTAACATAAAGTGACTTAATTGTTCTCTGGTCATAGGTCATAGTAAAGAGATACTAAAGCAACATCGCACAAGAGGGAGTTCTGTTCTACTGAATATCAGCACAGCTGTGACGTGGTTATAGGCATGAGGCAGATCCACAAATGCTACTTATTAGTTGACAATAATAAGTGACAACAGATTATGAGTTTTTTAATTTAATCAGTAATGTGGCTTCATCAACACAAATAGTTCTGCACCTGGACCGTGAATTGACTGTTGCTAAGCAACACGAACAATGAGCATATATGCACATGATCTTACTTTAATTCAATTCAATTCAATTTATTTTTATATAGCGCCTTTCACAACAATGTGCCTCAAAGCTCTTTACACAAGAAATTGCAGATATTGAAGAATTTACACGTTACAGCAGTAATGCTAAAAAAGTTTAAATCCCATGCTGTTTGTCTTACTGTGTTAGCTTCATCCTGGCTTTTTACCTTCTCCTCGTCCTATGCTGATGACTATTCATAATCTAGCTCAAACATGAAATGTCCAACTTTTTGGTGTAGTTCATCACAATGTAGTGTTGAGCTAGCGGCTGAAAGTTAGTGTAATTAACGATTATTGTAATTCAACAGTTCTACACACGCCATTTACTGGTTGCAACAACAGATTATGATTTGTTTCTTTATTCAAGTTAGTGTAATTGACAATTTAGACCATTTATGAAGCAGAGTGATACTTATTGTTAAACATCCCAGTGCTCTTACGCTGTATATCAGCACTCTTGGAATGTCTCTTGTCCAATTACATCAAACCAAGTTCCTTGGTCAGAACAAATTGTTGTATAAATGTAAATATACTGAGCACGATGTTGTTCATTTTCCAGACATGAACGAGTGAAGAAATTTATACAACAATAGCTAAAACTGTAGTAAAATTTTATTCCAAAACATTACAGCACCATTCAGCTACCAAACTAACAACAAGACAATTCCCACATGAGTAGTCCACAGCTACAAAGGCTTTCAGGTGCTATCTTAGTCTGTTTAACAAGATAAGCAGCATATGAAGGACCCAGTCTCGTTACATTCCTGTCAGAACTGATAATAATATTCATTGTTCTGTACAGATGGCAAAAAGAACCAACAACAGACACCATCAAGTTGTGTTTTACTGGAGAAACAACTGCCGTTATGACTTTGACTTCAATTAGAATATAAGTGCTGGTGAAAAGGAGCTACGTGTGTTGTGTCTTCTGTTTGCATGTTGTGTGGTGCAACTGCAAATAGTTCTACTTTGTGTACTACCTGTCTATGTGTAATTAAAGTCCTCTACTGGGGTGCACGAAGGCCTCCAAATCATTCATCTCCATTGCTCACATCAATTATCCCAGTAATGGACAAATTTATTATTTCAAAAAATTATAACAAGAAATGGCACATAAAGCTGTTTTTGAATGTCACAAATGAGCAAATATACAAATTTTTTTTAATTTGTCATTTTAATTTGTTGGATGTTTTCTGTTTGTTTTCCATCTTTGCCGCATTGGCAGTAAAACCTTTATCCTCGTGCTTTATTCTACTCTATATACAGTATAACATATACAGCATATTCTATAGGATCCCCAAACACTTTGCATTCTCCTGTTCGATTATTTTTGGTGGGATATAATAATTTATGCATAAATACAGTAATTCAGGACAATAAAAAACTTTCAATACATTTTTTATATAGCACCTTTCACAACATGTTGCTTTAAAGTACTTAAAAATTGTAACTGTAATTGTATGCACAAATCACATCAGAACCTTCAATCAGATAACAAATATGTCAGTCACTCAGTGACTATCTGTGGCAAAGTAGATTTAGAAACAAATTACTTTGAACTTTGTACTTGTCTTCACTGTTACTAAGAGAATCGGTTAAAAATATTCTGTTGAATCCATCCTTTGTGTGGGCTGTTGACTGTACAATAGGGTCTTGCTGGGAAGTTACTCTGTGCACTGTTTTGCAAACAGGAACTCTTACTGGCAGAGACACTGAGTCATTCTGCCTCCCCATTTATTTTTGGTGATTTGCCATGAACGTCACAGTGAGTGTGCATCTGACTAATGCAGTCTTTACACACAGGACAAATGGTCTACTCCAGTAACGGGGTCATCATTACCAACAGCACTCTTGCTCAAAAATAAGTTATGACAGCATCTTGTTCACCCTTAAACTGCTGTCCATGGCACTGAACCATCCTGAGAGAATCTGTGTAGCTTGTTGAAACAGAAAACGACTACTAGCTTGTAAAGTGTTGACACATTACCCAGTGAGTGACTCTGTTGGTAGTACCAGACCCCTCAAATAAGCATTTTTAGGGAAAAACTAGCATCAATACACTGTTGGCAAGTTCATGAAAAAACTGTGTCTTAGATATACATGTCCTCTTGATGGACTATCATCTTATTGTGGTGGAGTGTTTTTTGGGACTCTGATCTTTAGAGCTATGTCACCAGGAGCTTTATGTTCCTTGTAGGATTCCCTATTATGAACAGGTCAGAGGTGAGGGGACAGCCAAAGAATAGCACAAAAACTCCCCATGAGTCTAACAAATAGAACCACATGTACCCTGCCTGGGACCCACCCCTGAAGCCAGGCCTGGGGGGTTGGGATTGCAGGCAAGCATCTATTAGCTGGGCAATCCATATAACACAGTGGTGCTCAGCCTGAAATGGCAATGTGGGGAAAAAACTCAGGTAAAGAGAGGGGCAGAACGAACTGTTGACTGATCACAACTTGGTGGTGAGTTGGATTTGTTTCAAAGGGCAAAGGCTGGACAAACCTGGAGACCCAAAGAAATTGTGAGGAGCTTGTGTGGAATGAGTTTAACTTCTACCTCTGAGAGAACATTGTGCATGTACAGAGGTCAGACTCATTGTTTTAATAGACCATGTTCAAGGCCTCAATCACAAAAGTAACAACCAATAATTGTGGTTAGAAGACAGTTGATACATGTTATGATGGCAACCCTAGACTTCTGGGCATCAGAAGTGAGGGAAGCTATCGAGATGATGGCATTAACAGCCAACACTTTCATGGAGTCTCCTGGATTCACCTGAAATGTTCCCACAGTCTAAAATCACCACTGCAAGGGCAGTTGGTAAACCAAAGGCTCAGACATGGGATGACATTGAAGTGGCCCTTCAAAATTACCTTCAAGCACCCTCAAAACTGTTGTGGCAAACCACTGTGCCTTAGGAGAGGAAGATGCAACCTTTCCCAAAATCTGCTGAGCAGGTGTGGTGAGGGGCTAACCTCTCCAGAGGAAATTGTTCAGTGGTGGGAGGAGTATTATAAAGAACTCCTCAACCTAGTGGACAGGCCCTCTGGCTTTGAGGCAGTACCAAACCCTCTGGTGAACTAAACTCCATCACTGCAGCTGATTCCTATGATGGTTCACAACCTCCATGGTGGCAAGGATGCAGGGATGGATGACATTCAATCAGAGATGCTGGGGTTACTGTTCAGTACAAGAGTTGCACTGTTAATGTAGCTTTTCAATGTTGCATGGAAAGTGGGAAAAGTACAGTTCGACTGGTAAACTGGGTGGTGTTCTCCATATTTAAAAAAGTGGAGATGAAGATATGTTCACAGCTGAGGATGGAAGGGTGTCTAATTTGTGAGATGACATCCCTGCTATTTGCAAATGATGTTGTACTCATGACCCCAACTGACTCTGATGTCTGGTGCACACTTGAGCAATTTAAAAAAAGAGCAGATTGCTCTCTTCAGGTCAGGGGTGTGATACTACCTCAAGTGGAAAGGTTCAAATATCTCAAAATCCCATAAGTGAGGGGAAAAGGGAGTGTGATATTGACAGATGGATCGTTGTTACAGAAGTTCTGCAGATGTACTGGTCTGTCATATTGAACAGATGGCTCAGTGTAAAAACAAGGCTCTCAATTTACAAGTCAGTCTATGTGCCCATCCTCGCTTATGGTCATGTGCTTTGGTCATGACTGAAAAAATAAGATAGCAGATACAAGCCGCTGAAATATGGTTTCATTGCAGGGTGGCTGGGGTTACTTTCCATGCAAAACAGGATGAGTTGCTCAGTAATCCAGGATAGCCTCAAAGTAGAGCTGCTGCAACTCCGGATTGAGAGAAGCCAGCTGAGGTGGTTCCAGCATGTAAATAAGATCCCCTCTGGAAGATTGCCGCTGGGGCTTTTCCAAGCACACCCCCCTTGGCAGAGTCTTCAAAGTAGACCCAGGATGCACTGGAGAGACTCTATCTCAAGGCTGTCTTGCCAATACTTTGGGATTCCCTAAGAGTGGATGGAGACTATTGCAGGTGAAAAGGAGGTCAGATCATCAAACCTTTTCAAATTGTGGCCACTGTGACCTTTATGTATATAAACAAGTGGCCTGGTGGCTCAATGGGTAGAACATCAGGCTGAGATTTAAAAGTCTCCTGCTTAGGATCTCAGGCCAGGTGTACCTGTGATATTATAAATGACATATACATTAAATATAAATTTTTAATTGATTAAAAAATATTTGATTAAACTATAATAGCTTTATAATAGTTTTACCTCTATATTGTTTAGAGTACCTGCAATATTAATGAAGGCCTTAAGCAAATTGTTAGATTTGCCACTTGGAAAGAATACAGTCATTAACGTAGAAAAAGTTTGCTAAAGAGAGCTACATAATTTAACTCCAGCAAAGTATTAGGGTAAAGCCACAGTAACTGCCATAAAGTATTAATATTGGATGGAATGAATGTGGGATTATGTCATAATGGGGAAATCTGAACTGTTTTCTGCCAAGACAGAGCCCTCAACTCAGACAAACAATGTCCACCACTCAGGCCAGCACAGAGAGGCCTCAGAGAAAAGGGCTGGCACGCATATTAATGAGCCAAAGTGAATGCCTGTCATATGTCAGGGCAGTGACTCAGCCCTGTCCCGAGTGATTAACCAAGAGGATGAGATCGACTGCAAGGCCTCATTAGAGAAATGTTTGTCCCAGAGACAGGAGAGAGCAGTGCATATTTCTGTCCCCTATGCATGCACAGTCATTTTTCACATGGTGCTTCCGTCATAAAAAACACTTCTTCTAATGCACTGTGTTTTGTTGAGTAGTCATCTGAGAAGTAATCAGCTCAGATTCCAGAAAACAAAAAAAAATGCAAATGACAACACGAGTCAAACTGTATCAAAAATATCTGGAAAGTTTCAGAAGTATTTTTTTTTTTTTGTTACCTTCCACATGTATTTTTTTTCCAAAAAAGGGGGATAAGGGAAAACATCAAAAACCAAAAAGACATTTGCATTCAGATTTTACCATGACTTCTTTCCACTTTACTGAAAACTGTGGTTCACAAAAGTAATAATTTGGTCCAATTCACAGTGAAAACATTCCTCTGAACAGAAACATTCTTAGTGCATAATGCAAACATTCTCTACATGGACACTGTTTGTCTATTTTTAAATGCACATTATCTAGAACATCAGGGGGTTTGAGTCTAACCTCTTCTTGTTTATTATGGAATTTTCACCAGCTTTTGTAGCAGTATCTACCACGTCCTCACAATTCCTTCCATGTTTTGCAGACTTCCTGCTCCTGTGAACTGGCATGATCTGTGTAATCGAGTGTCTCTCTTCCATTGCCCAATACCATGGTTCTATGTCACTGCAACCTGGAAACCTAGATACTAAAGCCTCATGGGTCCTGTGTCAGTTAAATTCAATTTAAATTATAGCATGCCAGTTATTAAATTAACAATTAAAATTGCATAATAAAAATCTGTGCTGACAGGACATATCAAATGAGTACCCTTTCAGTGACAAAGCATTATTTCTGCACACGTTCACACCATTACACTGCATGACTGTGTAAGTGAAACTACAATACGTAAGAATTCAGACCATGATATTTCAACCTGTGTAGCTTAGTAATGCAGTCATGGTTGTATTGACAATTTCAGTGTCTCTTTTTAGAGCCTTAAGGCTTCACTTTATAAATGCTACTCCACTTGAGTCAATGACAAGAATACGGTAATAAAATTTTGGGTTGTGTTTTTTTTCTGAAGTTAATGTAGCCTCCAAGCATTTTTTTTCTGAAAACACCCTTCTTTGTATGACTTTGTACCAGTGGTGATATATAATCGCACTAGTCACACTAAACATAGTTTTAAATCCTTGCAAAATATGCAGTCCTTTAAACATTGCAATTTGATCTGATTACTGAAACCTGATAGCTTGCCCAGGTTTGTGCAAAGCCTAAGCAGAAGATTTATTTTAAGCCACCCTGTAATCCAACTCATTATATTCTTATTAAAATATTAATCAAATGTGCTTACAGTATTATATAATCTTAGAATAAAATTGAAGACATTGTCTAAGTTAAATTTTATCATTATTCTTGTACCTCGTGTCATTTCAATATTAGAAAAAAAGATGCACTTGAGTATGATGTGGAGGTATGATTTTGTTTTTAAATAAATTATATTTGCAGTCAACACACAGAGTCTAGTTCCCAGTGTCCTAACTCTTGGAGTCATGGATATTATTTTTGTTACTGAAAATGACAATAACTGATGTCACCGCATGACTCGGACCAGAAGTCTGAGTGGTGTTAAAGCCTGGGAGAGGGCCGATGAATCTGGCACACCACCCCCTTGTCTCCCATCCGCCGCCACCCCCCCCCCCCCTTCCTATTTCCCGCCTTCATTTGCAGCAGGGTCATTCCCGTCCCACTGTCCTGAATGAAAGGGCTTCTTTTACTTGACTGCAACGGCTGGCATGCGGCCCTGATTGGGGCCCAGGCTGACTGTCACTTTGGATATAACAAATTGGTACATTCTCAGAATAATAATTAGTGAAGCCATGAACATGCCATTGTTTCAGCTGCATAATGAAGGAACTGCCCACTGGTCATGTGATTTCTTCTACCGTTTTCACTGCAGAAGAAAACAACCACATGCCATGCATTTGCATGACACTCCGAATTTCTCAACAAGGAAAATTTGCAAAAATTTATGTATTACTTCAACTTGTGGTACTATAAATATATAGTTAGAAATTAAGACTTTTATTTATGTTATTGCTTTAAAGAGAATACAGTTCATAACAATTTAAACAAAAAAAATTATAAATATATGAAATCCAAAATTGTTCTGTTGTTGAAGAAAAAAAACACATTGTAAGAAAGAAATTTAAAAATGCTTTTAAGTCATACAATCATTTCATTTATAATATAGAAACTGCCATTTTTGCAAACATTTGTATACAAGCAGTGCAGTCTACATATCTAGTTACTGCTGGTTTTAAACACTTGTTTTGTTCATATTGTTAAAATTCCAAGCAGAAAATTAAGCTTAAGTGTTGGCAAAGTGTATCGTGCCAAAGTTACTTATAGCTCTAAAATTTGCCACCTGAAAAATAAGTACGAAAGCCGACCAACTGAACACCAAACTGGTATAATTTAAATATATGCACTTATGAGGTTATAATTTAAACTATAAAGATTGAGGTTTGTATTAAAGTTGTGCTTTTCAGTCTTGTTTTCACAATGACGAGAAAACTAAAATGAAGAATTAAAATGTTAGCATGTTTTCTCGGCAATAGCTTACAATGCTACTCACGTTTATTAAAATGGAATGTATGTACAAAATGTTGCTCAATCATAAAAGTTGATAAAAATGCAGTGCCTTTAGTATATCACAATATTAAGTGATTTTGGAGCGGCCTATGCATTAGTTTACAACAGACACTTCCAGAAAACAGGCAATAAAAAACATTCTGTGACTTTACAAACTATATTTGTTGAACAAATTTATAAGAAATAAACAACTGTGATGTTGGAAATTGACAAGCTAAAAGTGAAACTTTTGCCTTTTTTTAATTAATGAAGCTGAATGTCATTTGAATAACATTAACATGTAGGACCTTCAGTAAGGGTACATCAGCTTATACATGTTAATGCGCTCCGTATTTCACATCACAACATCTCAGGAATGAACAAGGATGAAATCATTGTTACATTTTGTGTTTCATGGTTGCATTACTTTTTAAAGAGAACCTTTGTCCGTAGATCCCAGATTCAGTTCTCTTCCTGGACTTTAACATTTTGCATACTGGTACTGCTTCGGGTCAGAGGTAGACATAGTATTCTCAAAAAAACACCATGTGCTAAGTTTTAATATGCAAATCAAAAGGTCAATAGAAGCAATATCAAACCACGATAAGCTATATCATTAAACAAACATATTTACTTGCAGACATGGACAGGTATGGAAATATTCTTGGTCTGATTAACCCGGCTGGAAAGACAACTTCTCTGCATTGTGGAAATTCTGACCAAAGGGTTATCTTTTTTTCTTTTCTACTCTGATTTTAGAGAATGTTATGTTTACTTTAAATTAAGATACAATGATAAAAGAATCATTGTATATGTATATCCTTTGTAATGGCTGTCACCAAATGCAAAAGATATGCATGCACCCCTGTGAAATCTAGCACCATACACTTTAGTGTGAGAAAATGCTTTTAAAACCTGAAGAGCCCTAGGCTGATGTTATTTTTATGTTATTAGGTTATTTGATTCATGACAGCTGTGCAGTTTCCTTAATGACAATTAAGCATTGGCTCATTCAAAGCAACCAGTGTTTGTTTATGATTAATAAGAGTGGTACACTTTTTCTCTTGCAACACAAGGCAAATGTCTGGGGATATTGTTTACCATATTATCATGCTAAATCTTCACCTCAGTATTACTCTCCTTCTACACATTATACTTTGTTCTCTGCATGCATTACCAATTCATATTTAAAATTTCTTAACACAATGTGAATACTTACTGTACATCATACAAATGTTTTAATATTTCAGGACTTACATAGCTACCCAACATTAAAGTGTAACAAGGTATCATGCAGCTAAAATTATATTTTAAAAATTATTATGAAATAAGTCATATATAAGTAAACACTGCATGTGTTGTAAGAAGAATAGTCTTTCCCTTCAACGTGCTAGGAAAACAGGCAGCAGCCAACGTTCTGAGAACCTGCAGGTGAGCATTGCTAATTATTTGCCCTTGCTGAGATGAAACTGAAACTGTTTCCATGGTAATACATTTCCTTCTCTTCCTGTCTTTATATCCCACATTCTTTCTTACAAAGACCCTAACCATTTCACTAAACACATTTCTGCAAGTGGTACTGAATCATGCATACAATCCTCTCAGGTGATTTTGAAAATGAATGGAAAAAAAACAACATGCTTGCAGTCCTTAAAAGCTTGTATTATGTCTTAATGCTCAATGTCATAACACTTACACCTATACAATGCTGTGCATAGAGGTATGAGAAAAAATTAAGATTATGCACAGAGTATCTACACAGAGCAGAATTGCTAATGAGCTCGGCTACAGCTTCATGTATATTTTATGTATACAGTAATTAGCCTCTTCATACATATTTTTTAGTTAGTTGATCACAGTTCTAGAATTTTTCCTGTGGAAGAAATAGAAAGCACAGTGAAATCTGGGCAAATAAGGACACGTTTCAAGATTTGCGCAAACCAGACCACTCAGATTTCTATGTGCGGTTGACTGAGTATGATTTTATCACTCTAACCACTAACCTGTTAAACTGTTGGGATGTCTGTGCCAGACAGTGACACATGACAGGACTCCCCCTTCTGGTAACCAAGAGAGGGAATACAGAGATCACTGAAAGCAGCGGTCCTGCCATCTGCAAATATCACAATGCAACTAATTCCTCCAAAACTATACTTTCATTTCAGCTTTTGAAAACCTGTTATTATCACAAACAGAAATAACGGAAATATGTAAAATGTTTCAGTTTGTTTTTCAGTAACGCAATATTTATCTATCGCTGTATAGGCCTGTTTCTTAAGCATTGCTAAATATTTATTAATTTATAAAACTTCATCTTAATACTCTCTGATTAAGGTAGTGGCACCACATAAAGAGTACACAAATACACACGTTCTTTTCAAAAAGATACGGCTATTTTTAAGATGTGCGTTTCACAGCCTTTCTTCCGTTAGCTGTGAAGTGCAACACTGGGCTAAGTAAATGAGCGCACATGACATCATGTGGAAAAAAAACATTTACAGAATCGGAGGGTATAGGGCAGGGATCAGAAATAAGTGGTGCTCTACAACATGCTGGGAGTCAGGAGAAAAATTAATTTGACATTCTTTAATTTTCAGAATAAAATGGACAGCCATTTCAGGTCGAATAATTGTTTGAACCAAGGATTCTATCATTAGCCGTGCAGGGCCGCCGGATACGGGGTCACACGGAGGGTTGATTAGGTACGAGATACACAAAGCTCGCCACAGTCGATGCCATTGAAAAGAAGCAAGTCATTTAGTTTTTAGAATTGCTCTAGGATTGAGGCACACTCCATTACCAACCATTTTCAATTTCAGCTTCACAATAAACATCAAGCTCACCACAGAAATTAGTACATTTGGTAATGTTCTAAAACCGAGGGGAGGGTCTCAGGTCTGTGACACCAACCAAAGCCCTGGTTAATGAAATCCTTGAGAGGGCCTCAAATCTGACAGATTCTCATGTATCTTTTTTTTTTAAATCATACCCTATTTGATTACTTTAAAATGTTTCTCTTCAAGGTTAAATACACATTCAGTTATGGAGAAATAACAAAAGAAAAAATTTTGCAATTATCGAGCAATAGAGCTTTTACTCACTGAAAGTGGATTAATTTTTTTTTATTTGGGGGGGCATTGGTCTTAAACATTTTAATTTTACTCTGTATATTGATTTCTAAGCTGTTCCTATATCTACAGAACAATATACATGCCATGAATTATATCAGGCTCTGATCTCTGAATTTCTGAAATCTTTTATGTGTTTAAGCAGATTCAGTCACTTGTGGTTTTGCTGCTAAATTTTATTATAAGTAAACAGTTTTTAGTTGTTGCATACTCTACATATTTTTATTTCCTTGAGCATAATTCTGTTCCAATCAGTATTGCCTTTATTTAAAAATACAGGAAATACAGGCTAATGCTCTCTTTTATAAAATAATTTAAGACTCTGAATTTATAATCATTATAATATCCTGTATGTTTCATAAAGTTTAATTAAGAAAAACTTTGTGTTGATAACATTTTGCTATGTATGTACCAAAACATCATTATCTGTTTGCTAAACAGAAGAGTTGAGGTTCTGTGTTATGTGGCGATACTTATTACTTCTACAAGGTGTAGATTGTTAACTGCCCCCACTAACCACAGTTGTTTAAACGCAAGTCTGTTCAGTTTGGAACAGCTCCACATGTTGCCTTCTTAACCCCAGCAAGTTACCAGCCTGTTCACATGTCTCTGTTTTGGGACATAAAAGTGGAAATATTTATATTACCATTTAAATGTTCAATTTACTAAAATGCACAAAATAATGAGAAAAGTCCATTCTGGAAAGAGTCAAACTATGAGTTTTAACTTTAAATAAACTTTCAATAAGATGATCACATTTATCATACGTTCTGTATCCCAAAATTCCACGCAAATGGCATTGCCAACACCTACTTAAAACACTATAATCAATATTTAAACTTCCAAACAAATATGTACACTCCATTATGTAACACATGTATTGCATGTAATTTTATAGTTTGTAAAAAACTAGCAACTAATTATTTATGTCTCGTTGCAGATGGATTATGTGATAGTCCTAAAGTACAGCAGTCAGCTGCAGAAGCACAGAAACCTTACATAAATATATAAATATTAGCACCGTGAAAACAAAGTGACTACCTCAACAAACGTTATTTTACACCCGCACTTCAATAGATTTCATCCTTATAAAGGAAAGCCTTGGCTTCACTATCCCCCTCAGCATCTGCTGTCTGTACTATCACACTCGGCTGGGGCTATAGCTAGAAAACATTGAAAGCAATGTTACGTGTTTTACCATAGACCTTTAACCCACCTCTGTGTGCCTTTCAACGTCATTTAGTTATTGATTACCTTCCCTTAATTAAACATCTATGGAGTACTGCAGGAAAAAACAAAAGAAGGAAAAAAACACTACAATAACAGAAAGCAACTAAATCTATATTATATTATACCTGTGACGGGTTAGGTGAACTGGAGACTGAATTTCCTGTTGAGTGTGAATGTGTGTGTGCGTGAGAGAGCAAGAGAGACTGACTGCCCTTGTTAACTCAGTTACCAGTCCATAATGTGCCCTAGCTTGAGTCATATTCACATATTATCCAAGACAAGCTCCAAACCCTGCTACTCAAATTTGAATGAGAAGGGTCTGACTGATAAACACCATTTCCAGTTTTCATTTCCAACTGAGATTTTTCAGTACCATTGATCAGCAGATGTTCAAATTTAGGTAAGAGGAACATTTTTTTCTTCCATCATAAACTAGTGTGAGGAAAGCAAAAGTTCCCAGTTATAATCAAAAGTTGGAAATTATGTTTAACAGCTTTTTTGGTCAAACCCTTCATAAACAGGTGGAAAATGAATCAATATATATGCTATACAATCTGCCACAAAATACTGGATGCATCATTTACTCATCCCATCTTCTGTTTCCTATTCTCAAAATTCACTAAAGAATTCTATTTTGTATATTAAATCCCTTGGAAATACCACTGCTTTATGAGTTTCTAATCAGTTCTCTAAATTAGTCTTTAATGGCCTGATACTTGTTGCAAATACATATCAAAATTCTTATTTCCATTACCCTCTGTAGTCATTTTAATAATTTTACATTTCATAAAGCAATTTACAATTGAATTGTAATACAAAAACAAAATCTTATTTGAGGTATATAAAGAATGATTTCAGTGGGACCAAGTTATTGTAATAACATTACAAAACAGTAAAAGATGAGAGCAATTTTTGAATTAGTATTCTGTTATTCCACCTCTTCATTTCTCCAAGGAGATTGGAAACTGAAAGACTTTGGCATTTTAAAAAAAGTTTAACATTATAAACTTGCCTGATAGGGTGCCTTCAGCGTATCCTGTTCTAATTAGGTTATGCAGTTTCTGCCTTGAAAAGTCAAACCCCAAATGCCATTCCTTGAGAGACAGCTGAATGGGAGGAGGACACGTCTTCCACATCACTGCCTCCAATTTTCTAAAGGTGGTAAACTCAGAAGATAGTGTCACTGCTAAATTGTATTAGAAAACAGTAGGGGAAATACAACGCATCCCATGTTTCCTAAGCTACGAAATGAATTATTGACTTGATTAAGGTATTGGCGTTAAACTCATAATACAGTGGATTGATCATGTGATTTGAGGCACAGCTGTGACAGTGGAGCTCTAGTATTGTATGCAAGTGTTAAGAGCTGTTGGATTTAGTCACTTTGCTTGGGTGATGCAGGACCTCTGTCCATGTATTTTCTGTACTTTTTACTGACCACACAACTTACTAAGGTTAATACAAGGTTTTGCTTTGTTGTAACCAACCAAAAATCTGTAGTGATTTTCAAATCTCAGACAACATAGACTGCTTTATGTAATGAGGTGACATTAACCCTTTTTATTTCAAAATTGCACAATGTTTTGTCCTTCAGGAACTTTCAAATCACTGTTTTATTTGTGCTGATGATCTGTGCATCAGTACAGTCATCGACAGCTCGTTAATTTAGAACAAGCACTAAAAACCAGTAGAGGCAGTAGAGCTGAGGGTTGCAGTGTTAAAGACAGATGAGTGAGAGTGTCACATCCTGCACCTGTCATACCCTGCTTTTCTCTCCAGATGTCGCTATTTCCCCAGTTTTTTTATTTTTCATTATTCTGTTCTCACCTTGTGAGCTACGTTAATCCAATCAGTGCCTTCAGCTGTTTCCCATTTCCTTCTGTCCTCTATGTATACCTACCTTGTGCTTCAGTTCCTTGCCATTTGTTGTAGTTTAATGTTGCCTATCAGTCATTGTACTCTGTTGGATGGGCCTTATTAGATGTTTGTTTACTATTGTCCCTTGTTATTCTGTATATTTATCCATTTGTCAGACTAAACCCTGCTGCATTTAGACCCAGCCTTCACCTCCATTCTCCAAAATGTTACAGAGAGGAAATCAAACATTTACTGTATGCAACATAGATCAAGAAAGTGTGTCAAAACTATGACATGTATCAACCCACTATTGTCAAGGATAACCAAGAAGGTCCTTTTAATTGTAAAGTTATCCATGAGTATGAATCCTAAGAGAGCACAGCAGAGAAATCCTGAGGCATGCTGACACTCTATAACATAGTTGGCATATTCTCTTCCCATTTACCACACAAACACACACACATGCATGCATGTCTGTTATAGTGTGCATTTCCCCTGCCCTTTTCCCCTTCTCCACACCGCTCACCCAAACACAAACAGCTGGTTTGGGAGCCATACATGAAGGAGACCAACAGCAGCCTGAATGTGTGAGAATACCTTGGAAAATGACGGTCATTAACATAAAACAAATGTGACCTAAATAGCATTTTAACCACTTAAGTGTAACTGTCAATATAAATATTCAGTTGTTACAAGATAAAATTGCATTTTACTTAACCATGCATCAATTAGTTGCATTTAGCTAATATGGTATTTTTAAATCAATGTCTCCGTAAAAAACTGAACAAGAACTGCAGCAATTTAAAATTATTATCATAAATACTAACTAAGCAAAATCAGAAGAATAACAGCTGACTGAACTTTGAATTGACTTTATCACACTTAGGCTAATCTCTTACACAGAATGGCATCCTGCAGCACAACAAAATATACTTGAAGCAAATTAAAAATCCATCACAAAATCTTACAACTTCTGAAAAGCTTATTCTAACTGATGTAATACCCATTGCAGATGGTCTTTTTCAGTTGCAAAATTATCTTTAATTGTTTCTTTGCTTTCGAAGATTATTTCTCATCTCGCTGGATGCACATCTGCGTGATACGCGCAGGTGTGGGTGAAAGAAGACCAGCAGGTAGACACAATGGGAAGGCAGAGCAGCCCAGCCGGGGGAATGGGATAGTGCATGAATTAAAAAGAAAATTAGATCATTTTCCCGCCACTCTACGATGAGATTATGCTTTTATGGAGATGATGGAAAACGTGTCTCACTAGTGTGTGTGTGTGTGTGTGTGTGTGTGCACATACGCAGTGTTTCTACCTTGTAATGTGCGCCACCCCATGCAGATATTGAGAGAACACCGATGGCCAATGTTAAAACTGTTCGGTCGACAAACAACCGTATGTGCTGAAGATGTTTAAGACAAAGATTCGCATGCATTAGACTGCAATTTCACAAGTTTCTCTGTTGTTACTCTTTCTGTTCTCTGAGTGTTCAGCATTTAGCAGACAGATGGGTCATTCAAAATGTGCAGTGCCCGAAATTTACTTTTAAACTTACTTTTAAAGAAAAGTAAAACCCGCACCTCAAGAGGATAAGACTGCTTTTATGTTCCACAAACAAAAACAGTGTTGACAACGCAGTCATGGCTGACATAAAAAAGCTTTGTGCATGAAATCTACATGCTGGAAACAGGGCATTTCAGGCATAAAGCATCAGATGATGTTGTAATGTAATTAATTAACCACTGGTTAATCAGGAATGATTTGAAAGCAAAACAAATTTATAATAATTGTTTTTGTATAGTTGTTGTTATTGGTTTGTCTGTTCCTGTCTAGTTTACATGTCAAGCTAGTTCAACCTAAGACTCCAACATCACGTTTAAGGTAACAGATCACATCACTTCAGTGTGTATATCAGGCCTCTTGCTATTTGCCTTTTATATATATATATATATATATATAATTATGAAGTGTGTAACATTTGGCTTGGCAGTACATATAATCAGTTATACTGCTGCCTTCTGTGTTACATTAGTCTGGCCAATGCCTAATGGATGATTCATTTAGTACTAGAAAACAACACAAGCCATTTTTGCTCAAACACGACAAGAAAACTTTATACATAACTAGCCCACACTGGGGGGAAAAAAAAGTTTGGAGCATAAACTGCATTTGAAAGAATGGTTTTAATTTGATGTGAGTTATCTCCCAGTGGTAAAGCTGAGCATAATGACAAGGCGATAGCCAGGAAAGCTAAGGGCTGTTAGGAACACACTTGAAAAGCAGAGAGACTGTGTGTACCATCGCAATCTGGGTTAAAACTAAGATGTTTAATTCCTTACTTTTATCATGTCTGTGCAGGCCACTCCATTTCACTCTCATACAATTTCTTTGCAAGTCAAGTTCCAACATAAAATCTCCAGCTCCCATTGCTTTTGCTGTCTGAGTCCCAGTGTGACCCCAAATCTGGATATTTCCAATCTTGGCATGCTGGAGTGTGCAGAATTAAAAGAGGTAATTACAGAAAAATGAAATCTTGTGTTTCCTATACAAACGTGGTCCAAGGGAAAGCAGATTATGAGAAATCCGAATTGCCTGCAAATTCGTCAGTCCCTGAACGATGACACTTGTTATTACTGTATGTAAACACTGCCAAGCTGATGATATTGTAGTAAAACATATGTCACATAAAACACTTCTGTAGTTGTTCAATTACCCAAAGCACATTAATAACTTCAAGTACAGCAGATGGTTTTTTTGTGTGTATGCTTGTTTTCAAGACATTCAATTATTTTTAATAACCATTCAGAAATGCAGATAAATTTTAAGTGATGTTGGGAGAAAAAGTGGTCAAACTAATATTTAAATGCATAATAGGTCATAAAATGAAATCCTTGATCATTGTATAATAAGTGCAACATACATGTGCACTTAGAGGAAGTGAAATTTTTAAAAAGACAAATTAGCATCAGATGAGCTGTTACTCCAGTACATGAAAATGACTGGTCAGTAAACCACAACCAGTGGTGTGTATTTTGTTGACACTTTTCCAAATTATTTTTCTATTTTCAAACATCTCCATCATCAGCTGTTGCGTCTTCATTCAAGTATCGCAAATTTGGTAAAAACTGGATTTTAACCTGATGGAAAATATTCCTTTTATGTATTTTATTGTTGTGTACAGAGCTGTGTGAGAGTGGAAAGCGCAATGATAGTCCACAGACTCTAATTAAGCAAAGACGATGGCTTAATTTCTGCGGCATGTGCTGCAGCTTTAGCTGACATTCATAAGCACATATATCAAAAATACAATTATTCTTGCCAGAGCATAAAGAAGAATTAATTCTTTATTTGGTATAGAAAATATGGTTCTATTATTGCTAAGCCCTGAACACTGTCTCAGTGATGCAAGTTACACTAACCATCTGCAGCAGCAGATTAAGCTAAGGAACCCTTCATTATCCAGCCACAACTGGGGATGCATAATTTTTATGCGATCCAGACTGTGGTTGCATGGAAGAGATTCTGCTTCCCCCAACATATTACCCTGGAAGACTATTAAAGCCTAACCATGTGAATACCATCTATTCACTAGGAGCTCATTGTTCACAGCAAGGTAAGTGGGAAACCTTTAGACTCTAATCACTGTGGCGTGCGGCACATATTGATTTAGAAGAAGGGAAAAAAAGAAAAAAAAGTAAATATTAAGATATAGAGGCAGGATGCAAGGTGAGGAGAGCGGGGAGGCGAGCCTAATACCTCTGCCTCAGAAAGCAAATTAGATGGTATATGAAGCAAGGCATGTAAACCTATTGATGTCCCTGAATGCACACAGTCAGTCACAGCACATTTCCTCCTTTGTGACAGGACAGCCAAGTCCTCTCAGGCCAGCAAAACACTAAAGCCACGAAAAAGCGATAAGGATGTTCTCCAGTGGTGTCAGATATTCTGACGGAGGGACAGCCCTTACAAATCTCTCACACAGAAAAGTTCCTATAACGCTGGGACAGCCCTTACAAATCTCTCACACAGAAAAGTTCCTATAACGCTGGGACAGCCCTTACAAATCTCTCACACGAGACATTTATAAACAGATAAGGTCCCATAACCTAAAAAAAGGCATTAACTGTTGTTTAAAAATTATTACTATTTTTCTGTATTACATTTTTTTTTACTCTCACAGTTATGTGGACTGATTATGAAACTTGTAAACACGTACAACAAAATAACATTAAAACAATACACATTTTAATTAGTTCCTTTTAGAAATCTGTCTTGTATTTTAGTTTCAGAATGTTCATATAATGGATATAACAGAGTGTATTTTAAGTTGCATTATTTTATAAAATTCAAATGCTGCTAATAATGAAGTTATCTTTCTTCACAAAATCTCAGGACATATAAAACTGGAAGTGCAATATTTTTGTCAATCATAACTGAAATACATAATACAAAAAATAAGCATAGATACGGACATTAGAGGGCGAAGTGGTAAAGTGAATACGCACGTATTTATTTCACATTACGGCGTAAATTTGAAACATGAATTCAGTCATAACTTTTATCATTTTAAGAGCGTACTGGTACGGAGTACGTAAGAACACAATCAAGGTTGTACTGAAAATGTAAATGTGCCTGATAAGCGCGATCAATAATGTCAGAAAAAATAGAGCACACTTTTAAGGACGGACTTCTGAGGGTGCACTTACGCTCGGTACAAAGCATTGCACGAGTAGGCAGCACTGCCTTTGAACAGCCATTAGATACAGACTGCAGGCTGAATTGAGTGCCACGGTGCCTGAGACCTAACGGTTTAATATGGGGGCAAAGGAGACTATCTGCTTCAAAGGTTTTTATATCTGACATGAATAACAGATCAGCTCAAATATATTCTAGAGAAGAAGAAAACAAAAAAAAAAGATGAGTCATAAACACAAGAAAGAAATCTCAAACTAAGACCATGACTGACTGTTCTTCATACCTGCATTTTTGTCTGAAAAGGGGTAAAAGAAAAATGACAAATGAGGGTGAGCATTGCAAGCCTGGTGCTGACAAAGCCATCATTGCTAATTAAGACATCAAATATGACATAAGGCAACATAACAGTGATGCAGTAATGTGTTCCTGAAAAGCTGTCAGTTCTGTTGTATGTGCAGACAGAAGCGTGCATGGGAGACACTGCAGTGAAAACATTTTCCTTGCATGTTTTGCGCCGGATATTGAAAAACGAACTCGTGTCACGTTCACCTGTTGTCGTGGGCCAACGGCCCGGAGCTGAAGATGACAGACCTGTACCTGCTGCGATAATCGCAACATTGTGTTTGGTTTTCCTCACGCACCTCAGTGTGTTGATTCAAACAGGAGCTAAAACTTTCGTGAATAAATATGACATAATAAGCACTTTGGTTAATTTGTATACACATATCATCAGTTATGGGTACTTGTCTGATTTCAGTTCCACTTTCTTTTACTCAAAAACTAGATGTATATGGCATCAGAACTGATTAAATAACATGAATCTTACTAGTAAAGTTATTTTCTGGCATTTCATGACTAGTAGATAATCCTTGTTAGTTAATCCTGTTGGGGCGCTGGTGTGGAAAAGAATGAAGTGAGAGTGAAGGCAT
The DNA here is from genome assembly GCA_025773905.1 of Chitala chitala. NCBI lineage: Eukaryota > Metazoa > Chordata > Actinopteri > Osteoglossiformes > Notopteridae > Chitala > Chitala chitala. The sequence goes on from JABJVR010000029.1 coordinate 5,445,935, forward strand.
AATTAGCATATCCCAAACTCATTTACAAACCAGCAGTGTTTGGGCCAGGGGGCCTGATTCACCCGTTATTATTCTATAATCAATGCTTCATTACACTGCACCCCCCTTGCAACACCCAAACCTCCCCGTCTAAACCCCCACGCCTCGCTTCATTTACAGCACTTTGTGCGTGCGTGTGTGTGTGTGTGTGTGTGTGTGTGTGTGTGTGTCCTACTACCACTTTTCTTGAAGTCATATCGAAAATCTGCAAAATGTCATTTCTGGGTAAGGAAATGAAATGAAAAGGTGTCTTGGAGATAAATTTTTAACAGTGGTGTCATCCAGTCCTCCTAGGGAACTTTATGAGAGCCTTCTTTCATCATAAAACAAACTGGAAAAGAGGACAAAGAAAGTCATGTATAGTACACACATCTCCTCTTAGATGCGAAAACGCAGCAACAAAACCACAATGAAATTTTAAAAATAATAATAAAAACTAAGATGAAAAAAAATGTAAGCTAAAGAAGCTGAATGCCGTTGTTTAGAGCGAGGCCTTGTATGATTCCGCAGTCAAAACCAATCAGCCGTATTCCCAGACTGCTCCTTTGCTGAGGTCCGCAGCCAGTGCAAACATATTTCCATTTTAACGCCTTTAGATGATCAAAGCATCAGCTTAATATAATCAGCTCAAACCCATTTACCAGTGAGCCCACCGCTGCGCCTGGGGAGCGCTTTCTTTCCCAGCCCTATCTATTCTGGAACAGGTGCTATAATAGTAAATTAATTAGTCTGAGAAGATGCACCTTGTTCTCTGTCGCTGCCAGCCCCTCGTGGGTCACAGCCCCCAGGAAAATGCCATCTGGGCCCAGTACTCCCCAGAGGAACAATGAAGGGTAGGGATTCATGGGCTGCGGTCGACTGTGGACGCTTTACATGACAATTAACCCTATTAGCCTCCTCCCCGCATTGTGCCTCTCTGGCTTTTTTGTGCTTGGGCAAAATCACAAAACCTCAACATGTTGCTTTCTGAAAATGCATTAAGATCTGCACTGTGGCACATTAAGCTGCCCAACTGTCCTTGGCTTTAGAGTTACATATTTTTTAGTTAGTATAGTAACATAGTATAGAGCTACAAATGGTACAGACCAACAAATAAGCAAAGAACATAAACTGATGGTATCAATATAATCTGAGAATACGTATGAAATTCTGCATTCCAATATAAAGCACATATTTATCAATATTTAATTACATCGCATAAATAACAAGTGCAGTTTTCACAATACAGTTGCACTGGCAGGCATTTTAATTGCATTCAGAGCGCTACACATGAAGGCCAGCCAATAACCTTCTAAACATAAAAGGCAGAGGAGTTCTTTTCTCAGTCCAGCAAAACTAATAGCATGTAACAGTGGAAAATGTGCAGAAGGCTTTGACCCAAAAGCCTGAAATCTGAACGTCAGGTGGTTTTCAGAGTCTTCCCTTCCCATGAAATAAAATAGAAAGAAGAAGCCCCTGTTTAATGACACATAAACAGTCCTTAAAATTTATGCTTACAGGATTGTCGGGTGACTTTTGATGTAATTACTGGCCTACTGTGAGTGGTGGGTCATAGTGGGGGCGGGGGGTGTACAACAGAAGAGATTGTGAGAACAGTGAAGGAGAAAATGATTTACCCAGCTGAACTAAATGGGAAATAAATATTTTATATATAAACAGACTAACACAGTCGATGAAGATCTGAGATTACAGTCGTATTGAGTCCTGGGCTAATAGTGCAATACGGGAGCTGGGAGCAATTGGCCATGCATTTTTCCCTGACAACGGGAGCCCACTGCTGGCGCACAGATTTAGTGATTAACTAGAGCGGGCTGGAGTGGAACCAGAGCAGCAGCCATGCCTGTGCCAGAGCGCCCGGGGGCTTGGGGAGCACCTCCTGGCTGCTCCTCGGTGCTCCTCCGGGGCCCCAGGATCTGCCCTCGGCATATACAGGGATTTCAGAGTCAGTGGTAAGCCCCGAGCAGATGGTCGAGGATGTTCTGTTAAGACCACAATTGATTCTGAGAAATGGATATTCCCCTTGTTATTACAAAAGCACCTCTGGGACCACCGTGAAGTGCTTTCTAACCTCTTGCTGCAGCACCTAAAGCTAAGTAAATATATACTGGCAGAAGACAAATATTAAGGCTAGTGAAGTGCTGAACAACACCCCAAACCTCCACCCCTCCCCTCCCATCCCCCATCACCATGACTTCCTAAAACAAGGACCTGGGGATGGAAGGAAAACATGGACTCTGGGCTGAGATGGAAGAGAAATATTCACCTCAGGGTTAATCTGGTAAAAGATGCTTGTGTGGAATCACATGCCTGGACAGTGTTTAAACAATAAGTACCCTGTCGATGGAAATTAGTGTTCTGGGTCCATTACAGGTCACTGTACCTGCCTCTGGCTATGTGCTTCTGAACCGTGTCAATTTTAATTAAAAAGATCAGTTTTATTCACAGCCTAAACTGCAAGCATGAAGTGATGTAGGAGGATTATCAATACAAGGGATGTTGTGTGTCTGAGCCTTTGATGTATACAGGCAGCAGCAACGTTTATGCCATAAACTTGGGCCTGAGATGGAGTTCTTCAACAGGTGATTTTATTTTTTTACAAGTGGTCTTTCCCAAATGTTATAACTCCATACAAATGGGAGCAATAATTTCAAAAATATACATTTTTAAATTCACTTATGAAGAAATAAATCTTTCCACAATCAATAATGAAAGAAAACATATCTACAACAAATTCAGAAAGCAACAAAACTGTCACTGCACTCCTGAGAAAAGAAGTGCACAACCCCCGGGGAAGATTACAGTTTATTTAATGGTACCACGATCCTGCAACATCACTACACTGTGGTGCGAGGTGTGCAAAAGGCAGAGAAGGGAACGTCGCCAGCTGTGTGCGCTGCTGCCTCGCTCAAGTCACCGTGTTCAAATTCTACGGTGAGAACCATCGAGGACACAAAGCGCCTTTAACCCTTCAGTCGCCGTGATGGATCTGTGAACGCTGTCAGAAAACGAGGGTAAGACAGAAAATCTTCTCACTCATAAGTGCGGTACCAACACACAAACGGGCTGGTAGTTACGATATACTGACAGTCTGAGTAGGCTGTGCACGAGGCAGCAAATCAAACAAACCACAAAGCAAAGACACGTCACTGAAAACAAAGTCGGAAAAACAAAACAAAGAAATCAAAACCGGCTACGGAGAGTTCGTTCACAATGATCTGAGGAAATAAATGTATTTTATATGAAAAGTATATATCCCAAGCTGCTGTAATAATATCTAACAATATTTTTACTTTAATTTTGATAATTTACAACTCCTGTTAAAAGTATTTAAATAAATTAATCATTTGTATCATGGTTTTGCTTTTATATGCACTGTGTATAGTATGTGTTTTAATGTAATAACAGAAAATGATGTCATAATCCTTAAAAAAAAAAACAGTATCAGTAATATCTATACAATAAAACCGTGTTGAAAGTTTAAATACTTGACTAAAATTGTTTAGGGGAGTAAATTAAGGCAACATAATTTGTATTATTACAACTAATAAAGAATATTATAAAATGTTTAACAGTAAGTCTAAAGTTAAACTTAATTTCAAGCCATAACATACGGTATGTTCTTATAAGTAGATAAATTTTTATTTATCCTGTCTGCATTTTGTATGTACTGTCAATAGCAGTTAAATAAAAAATACATAATCAGGATTTTGGTCAATTAAATTTTTGTTTCCCCTGTTAGTAAGATCATAATCTTTTTTCCTGGAAGTATACATTAATTAATAAAGACTTATCAAAACGTTTATTGAAATTAAATTCTTAAAATTTCTGTTCGGCAAACATTGCCAAAAACATGTAGTTTTTACATACAGTGATGATGTGATAATTTATCTATTTTAAGCATAACTGTGTCCTATACTGGGGTAAATAAAAGTGGACCTAAAAAATTGACTTAAAGAATAATTAGAAGGTAGCCCTTTAAGACAGACAGAACAGCTTTCTCTATGGTGATATTGTACCAAATACATATTAACAATATCCATAAAAAAACAGTAAAACAAAAACCAACAGTAATACCACTGTTACTACAAATGTACGACTATTATTATTATTATTATTATTATTATTTTATATTTCTCAGTTAACATCTATACTGTATATACACACATTATATATATGTAGTATCTCCCAAGCCTGTTTTAATCCAGTGAGCTGTGTCTTTGGTCTACACAGAGGCTGTTAGCACTGCTCTGAAC
>JABJVR010000029.1:5452915-5465415 GCA_025773905.1 Chitala chitala
ATTTATGTAAAACATTCTAAATAGAACCCAAGCAAGCATTATTAAATTTACAACATTAATTATAAAATTTTAAATACATTTTAAAATCAAAAAGGAAAAATGTGTACTTTAAAGAAGTGCAGCATAAGGTTTTACAGGAAACATGAAATAAAGTATGAAAAGGACCAGATAGGAACACAGATAGGAGATGGAAATTGCCACTGGAGCAAATTAGGGTTATTCAGTGCTCTGATAAGCACCTATTTGCCCTTCATCATAATGTCCTCTCGCACTTTATAAATTATCATTTAATTATACTGACAAGGGGTAATTGTCAAATAAAGCTCCAGTATGAGCAGACCCTTAGGCAATGCTTATGTGAAGGAGCAGAGGCTGCTTTCTCAAGTATCAATTGTTGCACCTCCTTGTTATTTCTCACTATCAAACCAGTAATAATGGAGGAACACAGAACGGCATGAGCCGCAGCTCTGCAGGCAGCTTTCCTCACCCATGACATGAAACCGTACACAAACAATAAAATGTTCAAATGCTGACAAGCCTCATCCTTCTCTGTGGCATCTAAGAGCTGTTATACATTTATAGATGTTTTTAATGCAAAAAACGAAAGCAGGAGGCACACCCCCCACCCAAATAAAGATAATACACTGCGCATTATCAAAATTATAATAATTTCCACCATATGGATCAAGAGATTTAGATAAAAAGGAAATCATTTTTTCTAAATATTAAAACCTTACACTTACAAATCAAGAAAACAGAAAAGGCCTCAAACGTTTTTTTTAAATACGTGAAAATTATAGACTTTTTCCCCAGTGGAAATATACGTGTACGGTGTATGTAAGTGCATGTTCTTTAAATTTTGATCTGTTCCAACTGATTTCTGTGATCACGTCACCCACACTGACAAGCTACAGCAGATCACTTTTGCTGTGTTTAGTTAATGGCAGCAGTGCACACAAAAGTTGGATCTGAAAGCAATAATCTAACAAGTGACCTCTTCCACTCAAAGAGCTGCCCATAATGGAGGGTATGTCTGGGATTAGCCTGCTCCCATGAGGCGGTGAAACACATGCTAGTTGTGGCCGATGCTCTCACTTCCCATTGGGGGCCAGCCTCACGGACACGTCTCCAAAACACAAAAGCGGCAGAGCTACTTGAGATGAGCCAAACAACATTCCCTGACTGCTAATTCTTGCTCATCCTTTTAATTTTCCCTATTATTTTACATCGAGCCTCCTGGGGGGCACTGAGCAATTTTTAGCATTTCTACTAATGTTTCAAGAGGTATTTAGCAAACAATTTTCATCTACAAGCATCAAGACCAAACAGGCCTACTCATCTAGCATATAATAAAACTAGTCCCCACTGCTTTCTTCAAGTAAATGTATTTGCCTCGACTGGACAAAATATTTCATATTTTGGATGTAATCCAAATAATAAAATCATTAGTAAATCTCCAATTTAGTTTCCTAACATCGTTAATGGGGGCATACATATTGTGATTTGTTTTTTTGCTAGAACTGAAGCAGGATGCAAAAAACAATAAATATGCCAGAATTATAATTTATGAACATGGAGGAAAGCAGGAAAGGCTCAGTGAAACGTCGGTTTGCACAGATGTCACACCGAGTGATGTCTGACATGACCGTGCAGGTCTTTACTGGCCAGCACATTTACACAGAGCAAGTGATCAGTGTAAACTCTACACTGGTGTTTGGATGCCATCTATTGGAATAATTGTTCATCTTATCGTATAGAAACGTGCGGGGAAGAAAAAGCTCAACGATGGACTTTAAAATACATAAACTTCTTTTGGTTGGTCTTCATATAATCTTAAGAAAAACATAATTCTCATACTTGTTTGTTTACCCAAGTGATAAGAAGCACTTTATGTATGAAACTGCAAAACAAAAAAAAAAAATTATGAATGTTACATTTGAGCCTTGATATTATCAGTATCCCTCACAGCGTGGATTAAATTAATCAGTCAAATATGATGCAGGTAAATTTCAATTTCTTATGCATGCAAATCCAAATTTATATAATGTTTAATGCATGTTGAAAAGCTACGAAAACAACTGTTACATGATAACTACCATTTATTTGTACATAAATTTACAGAAAAAGAAATGCGCACCTTGATTACACAGGCAGTCACGTTAATTGAATTTACTTAATCATACAGAAAAGTAAAAAAATATGTTTTAAATGTGGTTGAGGTATCGTGCTTACAGGAGCCTTTCTGAGTAGCAGTTTGAAAGCCTTCTTCATTACATCATCACAAACATTTACATTGTTTTACATTGAACTTTATGACCTAAATAAACTGCTCACACATTAAGTCATTCCCAAATTATTAAATCCAAATGTCACACCCATGAAAAAATACAATATTGAAAAACAGGTTTTTCTTGATATTTTAATAGCATTTTTAAATGAACACCTTTTTTTAAAAGCATATATTTTTAAAATTTGCCATATATTTATAAAATTTGCCCTCATCATTACTCTTCTTCAATCTGCAGGGGGCACTGCCTTCATACAAACATGCCGTACTCCTGTCCTGCATGTTCCAATGGTCATTACTGATAACTGGTCATTACTGGTAAGTGCCTATATATATATATATATATATATATATATATGTGTATATATATATATACCACATTGTACTTGTTCAAAGTTTTAAAAAAACAAAGGATTGTTGAAATGGATACATGCTAAATGTGTTTAGCTATTACTAAATTCAAATGAACTATTTGATTTTGGCCAATACTCAACCAGCAGTAAATACCTAAAAGACCAGTTGCATTGTATGCCATGTCTAAACGTATGCCACAGTTTTTTCGTTGCTGTAATGATTTATCCCCAAGGCATTGTGGGTAATTGACTGTGCACAACACAATGCAGTTAGATACGCTAGCACAGGAAGGGTTTTGCAAAACCCTGACAGAGGATCCTGCCATTCTCATGTCAAATCACTGCTGTTGTGACCCTGTTGCTACCAGGCCAGTCTTGAATGGGGTCTCCATAGTACATCGGACCCCCCCGACTATGTTCTCAATGGCTCAACAGAGGGCACAGCAGAAAGGGCAATGGGTTCATTTGAAAATTGACCGCAGGATTATTTGGGACTCGTTTGTACATTTTTTTTCTAACTGGTCTCGATCGATCTTTTGGAATGCAGGCTCAATCAGAAAGGTCTTTCATTGCAATCAAGCACTGATAGAGACTTGACATTAATTGAAATAAAAAAGCACTGTACTTGGGGTAGCTTGAGTGCATCTCTCTGAGCAGCAGTAGAGAGAATGGCCTTGCTGTGACAGACAGCATGTAATCGACAAAAGCCAACTGCTGCTCCACTAAAAGAGCTAATAAACATCGGCACTGTATTAGTTTGTTCAGTTTCATGTGAGGGTTTAGGCGACTCCTCCTAAAATTTTTCATATCTAAGGGTGAGCGCTTACACAACCATAATTCCCAATGGGGTGCTGCAGTGTGGCCACAACACTAATTCCCTACAGTCAGGATGTCACACCTCAGCAGAGGAAAACTATTAAACACACATATATAGTTGCACGTATGGTTGTGCATATAAATCAACTTGCATTCCAATATACAAGGTACCAAACGATCGCACAAGACACAACATAAATAGGAATTTAATTTAATTATACATTCTAAGGAAGCCAACTGTGAATGTTCAACATTGTTATATATCATAAATTCTCCAATTCATTACCATACATTTCATTAAAAAATAATAATAAGGGACTCAAAACCAGTAAGCTTGGCTTGCCAAACCTGTGTTGAGTAATTATGCTGTAAGTATTTATAGGAAAACTGTTTGGTGCAAAGGATGTGCAAAGACAGTGACTTTAAATCACAGCTAATTTATATATTAGAGATCCTAAATATTTCAGCAGGATTATAATTTCTCTCCTTCACAATACAGAGCAGCAATAGCACCTGAGACAAGAAATGTTAAAAACAAGCAAGCAGCTGCACACATCATATTATATCTGAAGGTCTGAAGTTTTCTCAGGGATTTTATGAAGTGGGCAAACCACTTTGAGAGTGCTTCGTTATGAAGCCTGTCAGCATATTGAATTCTTTTAGCTGCAACAAAAGCACTGCGATTATTTTTTTTCCCCCACTTGGTCTTGCATCTATGAGCGAGGAGTAAATCAGATAGAGATTGGAAGAGGTCTATTCAACTCAGCCTCAATTCACTGTCTGCAGCTTTAAAAAGGGTGGCAAAATCAATACAAACTAATAATAACTTCACATTTCAGGCACAAATGTGAAAGGCTCTCCAAAATATTGAGACACATCCAAGTACATTTCGGCAAGGCTGATATTTATCAGAAGTCATTTGGCCTCAAACAGATGGCTTCTCTCATTGTGCTGCTGTCACGGCGACTAAGATTTATGACAGACAATTATAGAGTGTGCTGTTAGCAGCCTCATAATCAACCCTATTATTTAAAGACTAGAGCAATAAATTGACTTCTGCTGTTTATCAGATATCAGACATTTCTGACAAATTCTCTTTGCTTTCCTCTCACAGTATGGTACCGCTTAATGGTTTGGCAGTGTAACCTCTTGCAGAAAAAAAAAATCCTAAATGTTACAAGACAAGCAAAAGCACCCAATTATTTGTGAGTGATGCCTTCCCATTTGAAGCTGTCTGTTGCACGTACCCTCTCAATCCATTCTAGGCCTGTCAAAATGATAGCTTTCAGTCTGATGTTAGTCAATTATAGCATGCAAAGAGTACAGAGGCTCCTGCAATCGCCAATCACTTTTCACGCTTAACGGCATCCAAAATGAATAGTGACATTTATGGCCAAATTTGGCATGATATACAACGTGTCCCATTTTGTAGCAGCATGCACTTTAAATCTCACTTAAATCAGCATACAGGCAAATGTAAATAAAACAGGAACACAAAAACTATACCGCAACAGTGAGAGAATAACAGCCCCAATTTTTCCTGAGGATTATAATATGTTTTTGGTACCTGCATGCAGGATACCCCTGTTGGGTTTAATTCCACCAGGTGACCAATTGAACAGATGAGCTCTGCCCCCACCTATGATAAAATTACTCCTAGGTTTGTTCCTTTCAGAGTGCATGTTCACCTGACAGTCAAAACACCTGCAAACTCTTCATGTGGAAAAAAAAACTAAAGATGCTAATTGAACAAACTGAAATATCCCATCTTACATTTTACTAATACACTACCATTGTCCTACAGATACATTTGCAGTTCATTTTCCCAAACAAAACAGTTTGTGAAGAGGCTTAAACTTTAACAAATTAAATTGATAAATTATAAAAATAAAAAACTTGGTCTGTGTTTTTATAGTAAGTCATGACTCAATAATTTTTCAAAACACACTGATACAATAATCAACACAGTAAAACAAAACATTAAAACGAAAGATAGGAACTGAAAGTTATTTAAAAAGTTAAAGTATGATCAGTTTGTTTTATTGTAATATATTTTATTTTTAGTATCTTAATCAGATATGGTTTGGAAGTAATATAATGAATATAATATTTTTAATAATATGTTGGTTTCTTTATTTATTTGGAAATGAAATTTCATACCCATGATTTCCTGTCACACACTTTTTTTTGAAAATTTTCATTTCAGTCACCTTTGAGTCTGACCCATTAATTGTCCTTTATTGAACATTACACTATAAACAAAGGCAGTAAAAAATAGCCTAAGCATGCACTGTAATAATTACACTCGATTTGGTTGCTGATATCCAGTATAATGATAGTTCATCTAACAGCAATCAGATCACTATTCTTCTTAAGTAGAATCTACACAGACACCATCTTTCAGTACTTGTCATTTGTTTAATGCCAAAGTGTATTACAGGGCACTTTGAAAATGTGGTACCTACACTTTTTTTTACATTTTATCTTCAGTTGTTTATACAAAGTTTACCGAATTGTAAACAACTTTGAACCAGCAACGAACATGTCATATATAAGCAAGGTAAGGAAGAGGCATTACAATGACTGGCAATATAGCCCACTTCCCATTATCTCTGCTATTCTCTGTGAAACCTCCTGCACTTATTTGTGGTCAAGCCCAGAGTATGAAAGCAATGAACAGCCGACCTCGTACATCTGCACTTCTGTATTACCACAATAGAAGCTATTCTTTGGATGTGATATCAGTTATGGCCTATGGCTCCTGCAAAACCAAGATTTGAGGCTTTAATTCTCAAATGTCTTCTGGACACCCTGTAATATCTCTTAAGACACCTTATTTACATGTGAACGCTCATATAGCCTGACTTCCAAGGGGTTTTGGCCATATTAATTGCAGCTTTCAAGTGCAAGAGAGGGTCATTCACTTAAATCAGGTTAGGCCTACTTTACTGGGGTTTGCAAATCCACCACTTTAACAAGTGCTTAGGTATTCATGCAAATGTTCTAAACTAACTCAGTGATATCTGATTAATACACCATAAATACCAACCTTCTAAGCTCATAAGAATGCGTTACACCATACCTCACTGTTGACACAAGCATAGAAACTAGATGGTGTATCTGCATGTTACACTGACGTGATCACATGAATTTATCCTGTGCCCCTACACTACAAATGTAACTTTGTCCATAATGATGCTTAGCAACAAAAGTAAGATATCTTGTATTTGTGAACAGTAAATAATAAATATCAACAGTCAAATATAAACCAATATATTTTAATACAACCATCCATATTCTTTATTTTTTATTTTTTATGTTATTTTCTTTTTTATTATATGTATCCATATGCTTTTTTTTTTATGAACCAGCAATCCAGTTGTTCTACCTGTCTGCTCAGCACCTTTGTCATAACTGAACTGCTCTAGATTTTTATGACTGCTAGCCACCATTATAAGTCATGCCACAGTAATAGAGCTACTGCCCCTATTATGCCTGTGACCCTACAAGTGTGCACTCATTCAGACGGGGAACCCTACCTCCTACTGCCCAGGGTCAGGTGGCTAACCACAGCCTTGGCATAGTGTGGTGATAATGACAGGTCCTCACGCACTGGTGCGTAAGAGGCTGTCATCAGAGGCTGACAGGCCCGGGCCCTGTCAGATTTAATTGCTGGTCAGCGCCATCCCGGGCTTTCTCCTCCGCTGGGCCCTCCCATCACTCCAGCACCCCATGTGCTAATTCTGAACATGAGCCACTAACAGTGGTTGCTTTAAGCCCAGCTTAATTACAGAACATCTCTCCTTGGTTGTTACCATTGTTTTTTGCTGGTCATGCAAAACGGTTCTGTGCTCTCTTGATAGGGAACCGCCGATGTGACTATAGATGGAGGGATATAGAAATAGCAGAAGACGACAAACACATTTAATGGCTAATAATGTGCAAACGAGCACCTGAATGTTCTGCGGATCTAAATGTTTAGTTTTTAAGGAAAAAAATCTACCATTTGACCACTCACTCGTTAAAAAAAATGAAAAACAGAACAGAGGTAATTATTATTACCCATTAATATAAAAAATGCTATATATTTTGCTGAAATTCCATTTAAAAGAAATACGCAAAACATGTGATCGTGTGACCAAAAGTTCCTTATAAAAAATAATTTTTGTGACTGCCACAATGGTGCTTTAAGAAATTATTTAGTTTGTATTCTAGTGACCCTCTCCAACGAGTAACTGTTTTCAACTCATTAACCATTTCTGTCACTTTAGACATCAAGAGTAGAAAACAGTATGAAATAAACACAAGACAGTAAAAGCATGTATGTAACCAGGCAGGGCCAGATTCACCTCCTGGGTGGTATATCCTGCACACAAGATACTAAAACGTAAATTAATTTAGCAGATGGTTTTACTTCTCATAAAAATATGTTCATAGACTGTAAAAATAAATGAATCAATTAACAACAATAATAATAATAATAATAAATATTATTATTATTATTATTATTATTATTATTATTATTATAAGCAGAACAGCTTCATAAAGGGTGCAGTATGAGCAAGAGGTTGACATTTGCATTGGGTGGCAGCAGAGAGCAAACATGCTAGTATTCTGTACTGAGACAGGGACTGAATTTTCTTTTCAATGTTTTTCTTCCAGTGCACATTCTGACATTTTAAAATGCCAAGCAAGAAAAGGTGATTTTTTTTTAGATCATTAAATTATCCAAATAAAAAAAAAAAAGAAAAATAATGTGCTCATTTTTAGCAACAAATATTAACAAAAAGAAGAAAAAGAAAATAACAACAATGATAATATATTAAAGCAAAAAAAAAATATATATATATATATATATGTGTGTGTGTGTGTGTGTGTGTGTGTGTTTGGCATATTCCTTCACCAAATAAATAAATAAATAGTTTCTGTTACTTGCTGAGAACGCACATGGCACATGCTGCCACCTCTAAATCCACAACTGAGTTAAGTGAGTTCTAAAAAACTAGACCCTGTTCTTGAAGCAATAAGCACAAGGCTAAAGTCTGGCTATAAACATTAACAGAGCTCATATAAAAGCCTTTTCTCCTTATATTAGCTAGGTTATCATAGTGTAAGAATATGCACTGTTCACTGCAAACATGTGGACAACATAACAACTACAGACACAAAAAAAGGCAGGGGCCCGCATTAGGACTCTATCAGTATGGTTAGCTTACTAACCCACTATACTGCTACAATTTACACAAAATCAACCAAGACACACTTTTCTTCTTTTTGTTTATAGAACGATTTCAGAGTATGAGAACACAATGTAACAATCATATCAGCCGTTACATCTTTGGACGTTTCTTCAGATCAACACTTGAGTCACATTGTAACACAATACACCGTAATGTGTTTGATTAAAAACAGCATTAAATAAAACAGTGACTGCTATTGTGTCTCTACATGTGCCACCTATCATTCCGACTTAATGTGAGGTGTCGTCTGTGTTAATAAATCCAATAATGTGATATTTTAGACTAATGTAGTTTTACTGCACTGAAAATTAACACTGCATAATTCTTTAAATTGTAGTCAAAACATGCTCCGGACTGGCTTGTGAATACCAAGGTAAAAAATACAGAAGGTCCAGTGCAAAACAGGACCCTCTAATTAACCTTTTAGTCCCCCTAATTTATTGCATATTCCACAGTGCTAGAGTAAGACTTCAGTGTTCAGCGAAGACTGGAACAGTAACTGAACCGCTTGATTACCATGAGGTATTTTGTACCATGCCGAATACAGCAATTCAGAGACAAGCCTGGCTACCAGTAACAGAAGTGTCGTGAAGCTAGCATCCTTACCCCTTTGACAAGTCAAAATTCTACCACGTTCATTAAAACCCTAACTCTGTCGTGAAGGTGCATCTAGCTGAATCCAAGCAACCACTGAAGAGTACCAGGAAAAACCTGCATGCTCCCCTTTACCACAAATTTACAAACAGTACCAGCACAGTATCACACAAAGAGCTGATTATCAACACTGAGGCAAGCACATCTATGCGAACTGGAAGAAAGAAGAGCGTGGAACTTACTTTGAGGGAATATTCCAGCACGGCCGCATGAGGAGGAACTTGCAGTTGGAGGACACAGACTCCCTTCCTTCTCTGCTATGCATTCTACTAAACAAGAAAGCAGCGTCGAATTCCGGACCAATTCGTTATTTAGTCTCCCCCTTGATGGCTTTCTGTTGTTTCTTTTTTTGTGAAGAACGAACACCCTCCTACGGAACAAAGTGAGACTGAAGAGCCGGGCTCCAAAGAAACCAGAGCTGTCTTCAGAGTGTTCCAGTGAGAGCTTACTCTGTGGATCTGAACTCTGTGTTCAGTTCTCCTCACAAAACAAACACACAGGTTTTTCAGCATTGTAACCCTGAGTCAGGCCTGCCTTTGAAATGCTTTCTACCCCACAACACAGACGGCTTTCATTATCCTCACAGTCGCAGCAAGGCCTAGCTTAAAAAGCTACTGATTTCTTTTTTCCTTTAGCCTCCCACACAAAGGAAGGGCATTTTGTAAATTACTTGCTCGTTTCAGATCAACAAAAGGTACTTTCATTGAAAACCCCCCATTTGATTTTGCTCAAATTTGATTACAAGGATTGAAAAAGGAAAAGAAAAAAGAGAAAATAAAAAAAAACAGATGGCATGCTCATTCAGCACCCTGAATGAGCTTTATCTGTGCCTTTTAAACTGTGGCAAACCACAAGCATTTCACTTGGCTTAAAAAAACTTGACAAAAATTATTGGTTTGCCATTTCTCATAGAACTGCCACAAGGAACTCAAAAGCCTTTTCTCTCTCTTCCCCTCTCTCTCTTTTAAAGAATCGCCTGCCTGGATCAAAATAATGGAGATTAGGTATTTCATTATAAATTATAGTCGGATATGGAGTAGGCTGTCATATTAATAGCAACCTGCCCATGGTTTTCACCATGTGCTATTCACCTAGACAATAGGCTGAGGGGGCTACATATTAAACTTCAGCATCCGGCCTGATCGATTTTTCTATCCTCAAGACAAGAGGAGATGCAACAAAGAAATTCACACATGACTGGCCTTTACAGACCCCCCCCCCCTCCTAAACAAAACAGTTCAGACTAACTAAACACATAGTCTGCAATACATACAAAAAAAAACACTTTCCAGCAGGAGAGAAAGAAGAGAGACACAGGCTATAATTCTGTTTCAATGGCCCAATGGGCATTTTCAGCCTATTCTTGTTTTGAGCTGTAGATAATTACAGAGCTGGTGCAGACAAAAAAGTAAAGAGAAACAAATAATGTTTTGAGACCCTGAACAATGCTGTACCATTCTGAACCTGATGGTAACATTACAGCAGCAATGGATTCTAAGTATGAAAAGGTTCTGCTCCTGGATACACCTGTATGTGACTCAATCCTAGCCACTACCATAAGGTCCTACAGACTTACAGCCCAAAACAAAATTTCAGCATTCTGTAAATCAATAGTTTGTACGTACTTGAACCACTGACCAGTTGTCAGTTTAAATGCCTGCATTTTTACTGAAAATTGTATCATTCTACATACAAAACTATAATAGTGATTTTACCACTTCCTACAGCAATAATATGCCATGTTGAAAAAAAATGTAGGAAAAGTTACAGTCCTTTAAACAGAGCTAGGGGCAAAAATGGGAAAATAACAATCTTCCTGAAAGCAATTTAAGTGAGAAGGAGGCATGTAGCTAAATCCATGAAAGCACCTGTGAGACACAGAACCTGCCATTTACAGATCGTCAATGGAGCAAATGCTGACGGGTGCAGATGTGGCTAATTGAATTTAATGTCTGTAATTAAAGAGCGCTTTAAACTGTCCATTTACATGCAGCATACAAACACTGGGAGGTAAAGGGGGACTGTAAGTCTCCCACATTTAGTCAGGCATTACACATTGTAGCACAAAATAACAAATAACATTACCGTTCTCAAAGTTAAGTGTGTCAAGATCCGTGTTAAGCAAAATGCACCCGCCACACATAAATTATGCTAGGGTAAGGGCACATTTACTGGGAGTATGACTGCATGGTACACTTCACTATTTCTTTTTTCCTTGACAAAAATTCTTGTTAAATGTGTATTCAAGACATTGACAACTTTCTGCCCAATTCTGCTGCTTTCTGGTTTAAAGCTTGTCAGTTTTTTCAGTCTTTGCATTTGGCAGCAAAAACCCCTAGAGTTGCATTTACTACAGATCATGCAGCTTGTACCTCTAAACCAAGTTACATACATATTTTGGTGATGTGGTCATTTTTATGTACTGTGTACGTATAAAGCTAGAACCCATTGGTATCTATTTCATTTAGTTAAGCTACACTTACACTATCTGGGATGCCAGTACTCACAACATAGAAATGAGCTTCTATGAAAATGGAAGGATAACTATGAGTTCAATTCAATTTATTTTTACACAGTGACTTTTGCAACTGAGTTGCTTCAAAGCACTTCAAAATTGTACTTATTAAAAATAATAATAATTACCATTATTGTTTAACTGTTAAATATGCATTTGTAGTGGTTTCAGTCATGTGTTCACTTTTTTGTCATTGACACTCATGTCCTTTTTTAAAAGAGGAGTATCATAATATACATTAAAGTTTAAATATCCATACTCAAAAAAAAAAAAACCATTTCCATTCCCAAAATTGATTCCCATGTTTTAAGCTGTAATGCAGAACTGAGCAGAGCAGCAAAAGGAACATTCAAGGTCTTCACACAGAAAGCAAGAATAATTTCAAGGATATTGCTGGCTAGTGATAACCTGTAATACTGTGCTATAATCAAAACTCATGGTAAAAACAGGCTTGCTAAAATTACAGCAATAGATAAGTGCATTGTTGTATTAAGTGTTTCAGTGAATTCCTGTAGAAATTGCCTTAAAATTGTGTATGTCAATCTGTGTGAATGTGTGTTGATGGAATATGTTAACAGAAACATTGTGCTGAAGGTTTTTTCGCTGAAGCGTTAATCAGTCATACTCCTGTTTCA
>JABJVR010000029.1:5470415-5493950 GCA_025773905.1 Chitala chitala
TAAACAATCAATAATCAGCTTTTATTGTCACTGCATACATATACATGTTACAATGAAATGTGTTCTCTACATTTGGCCTGTCCCCCTGGGGGGAACACTAGGCAGCTACACATGGTGTTAGTGGAGCTAGCATTGAGTGCCTTGCTCAGGGACACACATGGCAGCTGGGGTGGGATTTGAAGCGGGGGGTTTCTGCAGCCTAACCTGATGCTCTACCCATTAAGCCACCCAGCCACCTAAAGATTGCTTAAGATTTAAAGCAATATTTCCACAAACAGCCACTAAGCACAAGGATTTGCCCAGCTTGTCATATAGAACATAGTCTCTTTGGCTTTGAAGTGAATTTCCTAAATTATAAAAACACATTTCAGGGATACGAGAAGCTCCCAAATTCACAGAAACACATGTAAACGGGAAAGGAAGCTTATTTCCACCATGCATGAACCAAACAATAAAATAATAAACAAAATGTGATAATAGAGATGGAGCATACTGGACTTGGAAGATTCAACCTTACACTCAAAGAGTACAAACAATCAACCATTGGAGTTGTTTCTGCAGTTATGTTATTACAAACTAAAAGACAAATTGTGGTTTCAACATAACATACATTAGACCCAGTTATTATATTGTGTGTATACCTTCTTTAAAAGCACGGTTTTTAACTTTTATAGTCTGGTTTAAAGGATTTGCACATGAAAAAAGCCTAGTATAAATTGGTTTAGGTCTACATAACACAATGCAGTCACAGCAGAATTTTTGTAATGAGATTAATACTTTCTTCATACTGGCCATGTCTTACTGTAGGATACCTACATTTTCCAATATCATTGATAATGTATGAAGGTGGAGAAGACCATACATCTCCATTTATGCTTCCTTCAACCAAATGTCCAGCCATTCTGGTTATTACATGTGGAGCTACCTGACACCAAAAGCCTTCTGAAGATCTTCTTATCAGATCCAAATGGACCAATGCTAGTCATTCACTTCTGCCAGATTCTGACTGGTCCTGTACAATGAGGTTATAAGGTGTGCCATTTTCCTCTAGACAAAGTCATTACAGACAGTTATCCCCATGACAGTATTACTTGGCTCTCTTATATAACAGGAAGGAACACAAGGGTGAACATATAGGGTTGTAGCAGTAACCAAGTAACATGTTTATATTATTACATACAGTACATTTATATATAAATTAACAATTAAGTTTTTTGTATCAAATTTGCAGTTACACTGACATGAATATCAACAGACAAATACCACAGCTATCAGTTTCCTGAAAGCCATAACTACAATACATAACATCTGATAGTCTCATAAGATTACCAGAAAATGTACTTACAAAATGAAATAGGCAATGACGAGAGACATACAGAATGACAGTTAACTTTGGGGGATCAGGCTAGCACAGATATCACAAGTAATTTAAACCTCAAATCAGTATCACCACCCAGGGATGGCCTCAGCAGCATATACACCAGGCACATATGCTGGTCTGAGAGGAAAAGAGAAAAAGAGCAAGATTTGCTCAGAGACAATATGCAGAAGTCTCAGAATTAAACCTAGTGGCCCACCCAGGTTCCTGCCACACAGCCTAATATAATTCATGAAAAGGACAAAAAAAAATACTTATGAAATGCCAATCTGCTTCTAGAACTTCCGTTAATAATTTTAAACTGACATCATAAAGAATTCAAGGTATATGGTTTGTGTTAGTAAGTGACCTGGCCAGTAGCATGTAACACATTTTACCAAAATCTCACCAATGTGTCACATGAAAGAACAGTTTGTAGAACCACTGGGAAACATAAGCCAGGAGTGATGATGGAAACATGAGCCATTTGTAAAACCAGTTTATTATTAAAAAATTAAAAATAAGCACAAAAACTGTGTACATAGAAATGTAAATCCTAGGGTATGACCAACCTTCTGTAAGATACATAGTGATCTTCGTGTGTTGCTGTTAAGTAGTAATGTCTTTGTAGCGCCATCCTCTCAGGCTTTGAGCCACTGTTGTTGAAACATAACAGTTAAGTTCTTGTGTAATTTTGAGTCATGTAACTAAATCTAAGGTAATTATGTCACCATGACAATCCACCACTAAAACAATTGAGGCACGAGAATATGTGCGTTATGTCACCAGATATAGATAGACAGACTCAGCAACCTTTCGTTTGAAAATATTTCATGTTCTGTATTCGGTGGCCTTTTCCTGCTAGGTTTGTGACTCATTTGTACAGTTGGATGGTCATTTTGAAATATGAAGTAACCGTAGTCCTCACAAACACAGAAATATGTTTGTTCTTTTCATAGCCATTCTTTTCATGTCATTCAGTTCTACAGTAACACTGTTTTTCTCATACATTAAAATTTAGCCCTTATACTGAAAGTAGAGGCAATTCCAATTTATTCTTAAATGTGAACCTCTTCTGCAAAATGAGCAATTTAATTTCTTCATTTAACAAATTTCTTCAGTGAATAAATTAATGGACGTATACTCAAAAGGCAAAAAATACAGTATCAAGGCATACTCAATACATTAACCAACCACATTCAGTTCAAGATGGAAAATCGAATTTTATTTAAGAACTACCTGCATACAAAACGTATTGCACATCAAACATTCAAAATTACCATTAAAAAACCAAAAGGTTAACAAATGTAGAGAACAGTCCTGGAAACTGATCTTTCAGTAGTCAAATTACACCTGCATAAGCAATCAGACTTTAGTGTTGTTATGCTTTAAATACTGTACATTTTCAAATAAATAAACTAAATAAAACAGTTTTCAAAATCCACTCCCCATGATCATTCCAGTGTTCTGGCAGATGGAAAAAATAAAATCCAATCTTCCCAGATTTTGAAGACTGAAAACATTATTTAAAAAAGGACAAAAAGGTAACAGATCAAATTCCAGACTAAAATGGGAAAATTACAATTCAGTGCAAATTTCTCAAACTGCATGTTCTAGTTTGTCCTCGTATAAGAAATGGTTGCATATTAAAACGTAACAAAAGCACCTAACCCTTCCTACCAAACAACAGGACCGCTGGAGTTCTTCGATTAACACCGTATCCAACAAAAGTTACAGCCAGCCAAAGATTATTTTTCTACTCTTGGAAGGCACAACATCTGACCTTATACATAACCTACTAGTTGTAATTTTTGTCTTGACCCCATTGAGAATTTTTTTTGATCCATCCCCATTTTGTTCCACCACAAAGGAACTAAAAGTGCTTCAAATGTCTGGAAGTCCATATGTCTATCTTTGGCAAGCTTGTGCAAGCACTAAAAAAAAATAAAAAATAAAAAAGGAGAATTGAAAATGGGGTGCTGGTTTAGGACACCCCATTCGTTACAGCCTGCTGGCTTTCATCACTTTCCTGGCAGAGTTTTACAGTCCTCTCTTCAGGACTGCATGGCGTCCTCTGGGGGTCGTCAGATTTCTCACCTCCCGTCCCAAATGAAGGGCTGTGCTCCTCTATAAAACCCACCTGTCCCTAAGGCAGATGGTAATGCTGCTTTTAGATTTTACTCAT
The DNA here is from genome assembly GCA_025773905.1 of Chitala chitala. Lineage (NCBI taxonomy): Eukaryota > Metazoa > Chordata > Actinopteri > Osteoglossiformes > Notopteridae > Chitala > Chitala chitala. The sequence continues at coordinate 5,473,958 of JABJVR010000029.1, forward strand.
GCAACACCACACCAGAATCTGTGCTAACAAAACCATGTAAAAAGCCAAGTCAAATATAACCTGTCAAAACAGATGCACTTTAACAGCACTATAATTTGTCAATATAGTTGTAATAAAGACTTAATTTCAAAATAATCATGACTGTAGCAGCACAATAATTTAAATGTAAAAGGCTTAACTAGTTAATCCTTGGCTGAAGTATAGGTTGACAGGGACAATAATTTAAAATATTTGAACTTTAAAGTGTGATTAAAAATCTCTGGTAAAGACAGAGACTCATTTATTACAAAGCTATACAGCACAAACTCATCTGAGGATTTTTCAAGCTGTACAGTGCATAAATGCATAATGAATTCAACTTCCACAGGTATATTTGTTTTTTTTTAATAGCACTTCTTGGCACTACTACTCTTCATACATGAATACTGCTACACACTTGATGCTTTATACAAGGCATCCAGCACCATGAACCTATGGAATTTAACTGAAGCTAAAGGGATTGCATGACCTTGGTGGTGTGCGTACACAATGTTTTTCTGGTGGATCCTTCATGGACACCTACATTTCTTACTGCTTAGTTGACTGTTTACAAATCTTACTAGTCATTTTGTTGACGGATTGTAGCACAAAATACACAAGACTATTATATTTATTAAACTGTAAATGTTACCTGAAATACTAATTTAAAACTTAAAAACAACAGTTAAACGACATATTCAGAGCTCAGTAAAAGCACGTCCATGATTGCTTTGCTATTATATAAACCATTTTTTTTTTTTCTATCTGTGAAGGTTAAATAATGTAGGTCATGCAATATCTACTAATAGTAACAACAAAAAAGCTGGACCTGTATGACAACTGGTACACACCTACTTGTGCTACACAAGTACAAAAGGACAGTGCACACTGTTTTCCACATACATCTACTATCTATACTTACATACTTGCAATTCTGTCTTACCAGTTCCCTTTTGTTCTTTTTCTGATCCCTTGAGCTCCTCTGCCTGCTCTGAGATTCAGCTCGTGATATGTAATCTGCAACTGTAACTGAAATACAACAAAAGAGAATATACCAATTTAAAAATACCTCGCAGAGAGATCGTAGGATAGAGACAGACTTGCAGAAAATTCAACAAAGCTGAAAGGAAATGTGCAAGTTAGACTCTGCAGTACAAGTTAAATGTTCCACAAGTTTATTAAAAAAAAAAAAAAAAAAGAAAAAAAGTGTCAAATGCAGCAATTTAGCACTGCTTCTTCATCCATAAAAAGAGGGGGATTAGGCTTCATGAAAGCATAAAACAAATTGTTTAGTTACAAGTTCAAAGCATACGTTATACAAAACATCCAAATGGATTATATACTGCGTACAATGATCTGACAATCATTAATCACACCAATGTTTTCAAAGTTAAAATAAATCTAATACAAGATGTATCAAAATCAAACTGCATTAATAGCCCGCACACGCATAAAGTACAACGTTTATGGGATCCGGACAACAGCCAAACAGGATGCATGACTACAGAGGTCCTACGGGCTCAGTGCAAGAACAGAGTGTGGTGGTGGTGGTGGTCAGCACACAGCATCAGGCTGCTTTCAGAGCACACACACCCCAGGCCTTGCCTATTACCTGGCTGCCTTTCCTCCGGAGGGCGGAGTCGCCGCCTACGGCTACGATTACGCCGCTGGGGCTTCGCCTCCAAATCATCTACAAAAGGAAATTTGCCGAGACCTCCCTTTGAGAATGAAAACACGTTCAGACCTCGACTGGGGCTGTGCCAGTTCCGCATTGGTTCGCGTCCTCAGACAAGGCATAGAGGCAGAGCTTACCGACGCCGTTCTCACTGAGTGATGCGTTGTCAGACTCAGTCTGGCCATCGATTAGCGGTGCATCGTCATCCGTGCGTCGGCGGCGTGAGCAGCGGCGGCGCCGGTTAGCGTTCTGGTGCGACTCGCTGGCATCAGTGTCTGCTGTTTGATCCGTCTCTGTGTTGTCGAGCAAGCTGTATGGGTTGCTGTCGGGGTTTCGAAGCACTACACAAAATCACAGCGCAGGCATTAGCGCGAAATGCACAAAATGCACACGACTATTACATACAAGCACTGAATGTCCTTCCATCATAAAAACCCCCAAAGGTTTCTAATTTTGCACTCATTACTCAACCACTTATCCTGTTCAGGGCCACAAGTGGCCTGGACAGTATCTCAGGCAGCCTAAGGTACGAGTCAGGAGACACCCCTGACAGGGTGCCAGCCCATTACAGGGCACACCTCCTTCATTTTGAAGTCAAGACTGATGTCGTACCAGAGCCAATGGAGGAAGATGCTGCTCCTCGTCCCGCTCCACGGCCCCTGGCACCGAGGCCCCCGCGCCCTCGCCCTGGCCCGGGCCTCCTCCTGCTGTCCCGCTGTGGCCGCGGTGCCCGCTCCGGCTCCTCTCCAGCCAGGGACCAGTCACTCAGCTCGTCCCTCCGCTCTGAGTCCGTCTCAGAGGCATTAGACTGCTCAGAATTCGCACCTAGCGGGCACACAGTAAGGTGAGTAATAAAGTCTGAACTTTATACACAGTTCATACAAATATGTTACTTTGGTGCAAACATATTTCTCTAAAATCAGTATGACAAAAAGAGAAATGTATTAAACTGGATTTGAAAAAGAATGACAAACTTTTAAAAAGTGGCTGAGTTGCTGTTGTTCCCAGTTGCTTCCACTTTGTTATAATACCACTAACAGTTGACCGTGGAATATTTAGTAGAGAGGAAATTTAACTTATCACGGTACCAGGCTTGAATTCACTGAACTCCTGAGAGAGACCCATTCTTTCAGAAATGTTTGTAGAAGCAGTCCATCTCCACAGGTGTATAAAATCAAGCATCTAGGTGCTTGATAGTATACACTGTGGCCATGGAGATGATTGGAACACCTGAATCCAATGATTTGGAGGGGTGTCCCAATACTTTTGGCAATATAGTGTATATGGAACTTACACTGTATGAAGGGTGGGAGTTAATACTGGCAAGAAGTAACCTACAGAACTTGAAACATCTACTAACAGGCATGATACTGATAATGTTTCCCCTGTGAATATTCTGTAGTGGAAAAACCTGTGCAGTAATAAGGACCTTGGCACGTACACGCACCATGTACTTCATGGCTCTCATCAACCAAAGTGCTTATAGAAGTAAAAGCCAAAATTCTGAACTGTACTAACTTTTTTTATGAAACCCCCAGGAACTTTTTTTTTTTTTACAAATTAAAAATACAAATATCTACACATGTACATACACACAATACCGTATAATCCCAAATACCACGTGCCACTGAATAAGACCCACACCCTATATTTTTAAGGACAAAATTCAGGAAAGAGAAAAAAATATATCATACGTGATAACTTAGCAATTATACTAAATTTCTGCAAATGTGCTTCAAAACTGCCAATTTCAAACACTTTCACAAGTCAAAGTAACAATAATAGCGATAGTAGTTGGAACTATGTATTATGGCATCACGACATGAGAGGTGAATAAGACTCACACACAAATTTCAAAAGTAATTAAAAAGTGCGGGTTGTATCTGGGATAATACGATATATAAATTAAATATGTATGTTTTAATCTATGTAGCAGCCCTAGAGTATAAGTGACATGTGACACATATTTGGAGTCATTTCTATATTATCACCAGATGGTTACCATAGCCAGAGGTGTAGTTGGGGCCCCTACGCAGGCGTCCCCTGCCGCTGTAAAAGCGATTGCCATGCAGGGAGGTGCCAGAGCTGCTCTCATCCGCGGTGTACCCCTTGTCCTTGTCCATGGGGCGGCCGGACGTGGGCCGGAAGCCCATCCCAATCTGCCGCAGCTGTTCGTCAATCTGTAGCCTCTCCAGCCGAAGCTGCTCCACTTCCTGCAGATAAAGCGCATGCTTAGAAGGCTTGCACATGTTCTCTTTAGAGGCACAAAAATAGCACATCGAGATATTCCTTCCTTTACAGAAGACTTACATTAAGATAGGCTATGTGGTATTCCAGAAGAACTTGGACATTCCCAATGCTTTCTTTGGTGCCAACAAATGTAAAAGGAACCATTCCCTGTGATAAAAATGTACAGGTAATTAAAACACATTTATATTACACCAGTACATACACACACTTTTGATGTCTCTTTTTACATCACAAATCATTAAAAATTTGACATTTATTGATCTGTTTTATGTTTTACAGCAGGAGTTTGAGACCCCAGAAATGCACAAGCATGCAATACTACAGACATTAACAGACAGCCCACGAATTTAATTCGGGATCTTTACTCAAAACCGTAAAAGGAGGGCTTACTTCCTGTCGGGGAAGTTTGTTTTCATTGTCTCCTTCAATTCGCACACGCACCACCCCTGACTTATCCACAATCTCCTGGATAACTTTTCCACTCTTGCCAATCACTTTGCCTGCAGAGGTCAAAAGGCCGCAATGCTAAAGCTCACAGAAAAACTTCTGCCATAAGTCGAGTTACTACAACCGCTATAAATATACACTTACCAACCAAGTTTCTGGGAATCTGAACAGCTTCTTCAATGAACTCAAGATAACTCCTTGCTTTCTGTACCGCTTCAGCACTCTAAAAAACAAAAAAATAACCAAAGATACTGCATTCAACATCTGGTAAAATCCTTAACTGGAGCCCTTGTCATGATCAGACTTCAGCTCACCTCGCCATAAATTCTGAACGTGCTGCTGTCCTCGTCTAACTCGATGGCAGTGACTCCTGGCACTTTCCGGGCCTGCTGGATGTTGCTGCCATGACTTCCAATGGCAAGTCCCATCAGGTCCTCCCTCACCGTGAACTCGTCTTGAAAGGAAGCCGCCAGCTGCCTTGTACACTGACAATGATGAACGACCACGTTTCAGCACAATCCCACAGGCAAAGAGTTTTTTTTTTTTTTTCCTTCTTATTATCAGATCATATAATCTATACATTCATGTATTGTCTTTAATGCTAAAAGACAGGCACTACGCTCCCATTATATCCTAAAGACAGCAAAAATAGAAACAACACAGTGAAGGAAGTGCTTAACTTTGGAAAGCTTTATGCGCACTGGCAAAATGTGACATGAACACGGCCAACTTACCTCCAAGTGCTTAGTGGCCTCTTCATTCCTGGACATAAGCATGACTTTGGTGCGGATGCTGCGCAGGTGCATGTCGCTCAGCAAGGCCACTCGCTTCACCGTAGCTTCACTTGTTGACTGAAGAGGACACACAGATCATTAACGATTTCCTTTACAAACTACCAAAAACAACAGTAGGACATAAGCATCACGCTTACCAATATAACCAGCTGGCTTGTTTCCGAGCTGTAAAAAATCCTGCATGCCCCCACCGCTTTCTTAAAGTCTTTGTGTGCATGTTCATCCACACACCTGGAGGAGAACAGAAATTTCACAACCGACACTTACGCAAGACAATAATGCGAGCAAGGAAAGTGCACGTACGCTGCCTTTATGTCATCTGGAAGAGGAACTGTGCATTTGAAAAAGGTGTCCTTAGTGACAGCTTTGTTAAGGTTCACCGGGCGGAGGCGATCGTAGGTGACGATCTCGTTGTACGTAGCATCGCAGGCCGCGTACTCAATCACGTAGAACTGCAAACAGAAAATTAATTACAAATAATCCTAACGTTCCTGTTTATACATTACACAAACAATACCTGCTTAAATATTGTTTAAACTGCAAAAAAGGAAATTTCAAATTCGCTTAGACTTACATCTCCTTTTACCATACGAACTTTGGCCAGCCACCAGCCACAAGGCTCCTGTTCGTTGGCTCTTGAGAAAATCTTCATGGCACACACAAATATCCAAGAATTAAGACAGCACGTTCTGAGAAAACCTTCGTAATTTACCAGTCACAAATTGCAAGGAAACAAGGTAATTAAAAGATCTCCAGAGCGATAAGCCTACCTCCACACTGTCCCCCTCTCCAATGTCCTTTTTAGCATCTGACGGGGGCGGCAAGCGCACATCACTAAAAGGAACTTGTCGCTCTGGCTGCCAACTTCAGAAGGAAACATTTTAGTACTCTTCTGAAAATAGCATTACTGCCCTGAATTACCAGGGGCATCCTTTAATGTCTTTTAAGACAACAACAGGAAAATTTTAAATGAGTAAACTGTCTCCACTGTAAAATAACATACGAAATATCTGAACTTGTTTGCATTTTGTATTAGAGTGCATAACATAACAGCGGACAATATTTAGCTAAAAAATTCACTTACTTGTTTTCAAATACAATGGTGAGTGAATCATCATGGACATCCTTTACAAATCCCTATAAGGCAAAATTCCACATTAAACACATTCTGATGCTAGCCTTTTCTCAAAGAAGCATAAATGTGCTCTTTCATCCCAATGCGCATTTCCATAAATTCAGCATAAACAAAAAAGGCTGATAGAAGTAACCCAGAACATGATCCATACCCAATAATCTAATTATGTTTGCAGTAACCTGAAACTTGTCATAAGAGAGAAAAGGCAGGACATTCCCAATGTATTATATTCTACCAAAGAATGACTATTAAACCAGAAATCTGCCAAAAGAACAAAACACATTATGTCTGTTTTAAAGTCACTTCACTGCTTGCCTGCATTGATTTGAAAATTCTTATTAGTTTATAAGGCAATGCATGGTTTGGCATCAGACTAATTATTAGCTATGCTTTTTTGATGCTTTCATGTCCTCTGGCTCTTCCTTCTTAGCAGTTCCAAAACACAACATTGGGTGAGTCTGCTTTTAGTTGTTATGCTTCTAGCCATGGGAACAGAAGGATCTGAGAAGAGCTGGAAATACTGAGATTTTTAAACACAGAAACACACATCTATTTAGCCTGGCTTTTATGTACAGTCTTAAACAATCCTGATAATGTTGACAATTTATTATTTTAATATATTTATTTTTCTGTTTTTATTATTTGCTTATCAGCCATCTGTAAAGCACACTAAATTGCCTAAACTTCTATGAAAAATGCTATTTAAATAAATTTTGACTTAATTCCCACATAGACTCCCGCAGTAAGTTCACAACTATCTGCAAGTGTGTAGACTACAGGAAAAACACACCAACTCTACAAGGTGGCCTGAATTCAAACCAAGCTTCCCCTGGCAATTAGATCAATCATGGTTAACGCCTAACCTGCCAAACACATGAAAGTGTGTGAAGTTAGGTATGCTAAGAATCCAGTATAACTACATTCCATATTCATTACTCACACTACAAAAGCTTGTTCAAATATTTAATATCAAAACAAGCAAATTTCATGTGGTTCACAAAACTCAATTGTTGAAAGATGGGTTAATCTAAAGTATCGTTTTTACTGACTTTTTTGGTGCCCTCGCAAAACTTTTAGATTTCCATCTGCTGCAAAAATGGATGGCATTCACTGCAGCTTGAAAATAAAAGTGAACTAGTTACTGCAAGTCTTTACTAAGACTGCCATGAGGACCTAGGCGATTCAAAAATAGATCAGCATGCAAGCTATCTGCTGAACCTGACGACATCATAAGATTGACACTTCACAGCTGCTATGTAGACAGACAAGACTGAGCGTGATGAACATTGTGGGAATGACTTTAGCATGAACAATCATTATACCCCCATAAGGAACGGTGGCCTTGTCACAATGGAAAAAATCTGCCATTTTAGCAGAGAAACTTGTGTACGTTTTCAGTTTTATATAGTCCATACAAGTAAATGAAACTATTTTTATTAAGCAGTATTTAAGTACCCCAAAAACTAAGTTGATCTCATAGTTTAAAATCACTACTCCTTGTTGAAGCACTCTGGACACTTAATAATTATACACAATATACGAGTTTAAGAGAGTTGTACGAAAACAACCTTCAAACGTTTATCGTAGAAATTACTTATATATGATTGATGGGGAAAAATAATACACAGGCTGTTCACGACAGAAGGCACTGTAGTCATGTAAGTATAATTTCTCATCATATGAGTAAAATATAACAATGAATTACATTCTCTGGCTACCGTGAATACGCTACAACAGGCTACATCTGCAAGCGACAACAAAGAAGTTAGCCATCAAGCTAAGTTTAGCTAGACCACTTTCCAGTACGCGTACACCCTTTACTTTCTTATATCAAACAAAAACCTAGCATGGCTATACACATGTGAATATAAGTATACTCGGCAACATGCTGGGTGTCAACACAAGATTTTCAATAAGTTACTTAAAACAGAAGTTATGCAGATAACAGGGCATCAAACTTAACGTCAAACCAGGTATTTTTACGAAGAACATACTACCACAAACTTAGTTCTAATTGAATACCTTTTCTTAGACTCCGTCTAAACAATAACTAACTGTAATATACAATAATGTTCAAAAACTTTACACCGCCAGTATTAAAAATATTTACCTTGTAATAAGCCCCGTTGGACCCACGAACCTCCACCGTAAGTTCCTCCATATTGGCCGCGCAATGCACACTGGGAAGGCGTTTAACGAACGTACCGTCGCCCTGAATCCTCTATGGCCCTGTAAGACGTGAAGAGTAACACTGGTGTCCAATACAGTATTGCCATAACATTTATTTTTGCCGTTCGTTGATAATTTTGAGTGCACACCACAAATCAAACTTCAAAAAAGTGTCATGTTGTCTTATTACATATTTATTACAGGATTTTTTGTTCCTTTAAAACTATTTAACATTTTTGCAGCCTCACCAAAGTCTCAGCTGAACAGAAAGCGGGTGGAACTGCTTGTTCATATCCTCAGTTTTCCTCTGAGCTTTGTTGGTTATACTCATGCATTGCATTTTTTTTTTTTTTTTTTTTTTTTGACTATGGAGAAATTTCAGTACCGTCATTGTGTTAATTCACCATATCATTTATGCTATAAGTGTGTGTAGCGGCTGTCAGTGTTCTTCAAAGCACAGGGCAGGCGAACATCCAGGTTTTATAAATTTTATTGTATAACAAGAACAGTGGAGGCACAATCAGTTCATCTCAGTCAACAGGCAATCCGTTACTTTTTCAGTTGAGTGATCTGATCTCAGGATTGCGCTGTCGCGTGAGGCAACCCTGAACGTGCTCCAACCCAAACCCCCCACACGCTACAACAACCCAAAACTATAATACATAATACTCCTGAAAATAAAAAGTTTTGAGAATGTTCACTAAATAAAATAAATGCTATTTAACTCAGCTACATGTGCACAGTTCATAATTAAGTCACAAAGTCGTTCCCTAAGTAACAACAGTAAAGCAACCCTATATTTACTATTTTGAACTCATTTAAAGGTTAGGGAATGCTGCATCTTTTGTCATTACAGTGATTTGACGTGAGCCTACCACTCCTCTGGAAGACATGTTTTTGTCTAATTGAAAAATGGCGTGACAAAGTAGACGTCAAGAATTTTAGAAAAGCTGACCTTTGCTCGTGTTCTGATTCCATACCAACCATAATCTTTTACCTATTACTTTTTTCTGTGGTGCAATAGTACTGAATATTACTCATACGCTGGGTTGTAAAATTGATATTTATGATTTTAAATGTAACATGCTGGACATTGCTGCCAATAAAAAAACATAATGTAACATATTTCAGAAAATTTTTGTTTTAATGAAAGGAGACAACAAAACCTTGAATGTACATACAGTTGTACCCCCATATCCACATGTATTACGTTTCAAGCTCTACCATGGTTTGGCTGGAACCATGGATAAGAGCGGACGCCTTACATAACCCTGTTACATCCTTGGCCGTATTTGCTTTGTGTTCTTGGCTTCATGCCCCTTGTTTTTAACAGAGCCATTTTGTCCCCGCCGTGATTCTCTGACTTCACATCGTTAGAGGCCACAGTCACTTTTAATGCCCCAGTCTTCAGTAGGGGCAATTGAAAGTTGAACATGGAGATATTAGAAAAGAGACAATTTCAGTCTCTCTTCAGGGAACATTTTTTGGCATGGAAAGGCTGTCAAGCAGCCTTCCCCTCCATGGCTGTGTGGTGGGAGAGCATCACAAAGAGTTAAAGCTCTCAAAATCCACTACTGCAGCCAACGTAAAGCCCGTTAACGCTAGACAAAATCTGTGTTTTGGAGGATAAGCTGAAGAAAGAATACACCCGCGATAACAATGGGGGCGATTTTAATCATGGAAACATGTGGGCCCATAAGGATAGGCTTAGCGTTCTGCACGAACAGTTGGCTGCAGCTCTCCTGTTTAAAGCCAGGTTATGATTTGCCAGTGAGAACATGAAGAGCACCACCCTTTTTTTTCAAAGGGTCCAAAAGGCCCAGGAGTTTTTACCTGTCTTCTCTCTGAAAGACTCTGAGGGCAGGGCCTTCTCGGATACAGCACAAATGCTGGGGATGCCAGAGAGTTTTACTCTAACCTTTTTAAAAGGAGAGAGACAGACTTTAATATAAGGGAGTGATTTTTATCTCATATTGACCCTAGTCTTCCAAGTGATGCTCTGAACACCTTCAACACTCCCTTTACTCGAGCTGACCAAGGTACTTGGTAAGTGAACTGGCGCAAGGTTCCCAGCCTCGATGGACTCCCAGTGGATGTTCTAGGACCTAGTAGACCTGAAGATACTAGAGGTAGCTGAGGATATATAGTGTCAGTGCATGCTCATGGAGGGCATGAGGGTCAGGGTGCTTTCTTTGTTGTAGAAGGGTAACCGTTTTGATTTGGCTAACTGGAGGCCCCTGACCATGCTTTGCATCAATGTAAAATCATTGCAAAGTCCCTGTTGGAGTGCCTGAAGAAAACAATGTTGTTCCTGGTTCACATTATCCAGACCTGCGGGGTCCCAGGCAGATTCGCAACTTAGAATCTCCACCTGATTTGGAACGCAATTGCCTGGGATGAGCACAGAAATGTCCCTATGGCGCTGGTAAGCCTAGCCCAGCAGAAGGCATTTGACCAGGTAGACCACCGCTTCCTGGTTAAAGTTTTGCACAGGCTAGGTTTTCAGCCCAAATTTTTAGCATTGATAGATAGACTATATGCAGATGTTGGAAGCCAAGTTTCTATGAACAGGTCCGTCAGCGAGGTGGTGCCCCAGGTTAGTGGCATGAGACAGGGGTGCCCTCTCTCCAATGTATGCTCTATGTAGAGCCACTGACAGTTGCCATAAGGGCCCATCCCTGCCAGGGAGTTGTGGTAAGGTGGTGAAACTGGTCTAGTACACAGATGACACCACATTGTGTGTGTGCTTGGACCGGTCACTTGGCCACGTGTGGTTTCCTGTTTAGTGGTAATCAAATGTGAGGGATGGAATACTGATGAGGTCATTTAAAATGTTGGTTTTTGTTTGCTTTCTGAATATAAAACATTTTTAATTAAACATGAATACTCACTTTGTTCCTTTTATGTTTTTATGGAAATCTGTTACTTTGATATGTGTTTTATTCTTCCAAGGTAGATTAACTTTCGTGAAAATGGTTGAACAGAGAAAGGTAGAGGTGTCTGTGTGTACGTGCATACACACAAATCAAAAACATTTTTCATATACATAATATTAATATATACACTGCCTGGTTAAAATCAAATTTGTGGTATGTCTCTGGGGACGGTGTTATGATCTAGAGTTGCTTCTGTTGATCTGGTTTAGGGTCAGCAATGTCATGCTACAATAAAATTTCAGCTACGTAACTGAATCATCTACAGAATGACCAGGTTGTTCTATGAAATTTTTTTTTTTCCTTGACGTCATAGGCATATTTCAGTATGACAATTTATTAGGCTAAAATTGTGAAACAGTTTAGGGAGCATGAGGAACCATTTTCTCGAATGAAATGGCCACCACAGAGTTCTGAAATTAACCCCATTTACAGTCTTTGGGATGTGCTGGAAAAGAATTTACAGAGTGGTTCAATTCCCTCATTGACACTAGAAGACCTTGATGAAAAATGGATGCACATTTGAATGAAAATAAATTGAGATGTTACATAAGCCATCAAAACAATACTATGACATGCTCATCTTAACTGAAGTTAAGGGCAGTCCAACAAAATACTAGAATTATGCTACTTTTTTTGGCCATGCAGTGTATATAATTTGCACTGGCATTTTTAGTGCGTAAAAGAAATGTAGTGTATAAAAGAAATTAAGTGGAATTCTACTTATCTAATATTTGGTGTATTTGTGTGTCACGCCCCATTAGGAGCTGCCAGCCGGGTCTCATTGTGCATCACATAATACAACGTCCCTTTTCATTTTGATCTTTGTGAGGTATTCATCTAAATGCTAATACTGGGCAATCTCAAACTAACCTGTCTTGTGTGTATTTTCCCTTGTTGTGGTACCCTCTACCTGATCCTGATCCTGCCCTTCTGACTTCCCATGTCATGCCCATGGCCGTCATTCCTCCCATGTCTATTAGGTGTTGCTGTTCCTTCCCTAAATGCATACATGTTTGTTATATAGATAGGTCAGAATTACTTAATAAATCTTTCCACATTTGGACCTCACCTACTTCGCCTACCTTGTCCTACTTCATTCATGACACCCTGCATGCTTTCCTACCCCAGTCTTCATGCCAGACTGAATCTTATGGCTACTCAGTTTTGGACTATGTTAATGAAATTACCTTTAGATTTGCTCCTGTTTTTTGTGTTTGGTGTTTAAATAAATAGCAAAGTCGGCACATTGGGATCCTGTGTCTGTGTTCTCATTACAGTACATTACACTGTGTGCCTGTTTTCTAACAAATACTCACTATAAATAGCCCTAAAAAACATGTATGTTGCACAGTACTCTCTGGATGCATGACACTGGACAGACGTTTGCTCCTTCAGACCCACCCCTACACTCTCTTCTTTGGGTGGTACAAAAGGTACAATATAACAGTTTAATGTGCCTTCAGTTATTTAACGTTTACCAGAAGGAGAAGTTTTGCTGGCCCTTACAGTACCAGGTAGAGGCCTATAAACCCTCAGGATAGTTTTTGGTCAGGGCCTCATTTTCAGTATTTTGGGGGTTGCAGACGGTCCATCTGTTTTAGTAGTTTTAGTATCCTTCCAGTATCCAGAGTTGGCCAAATTCTTCACTCTTAAAAACCTAGCTGGCTCCCAGTTTGAGTCCATCTGAACTTTTAACCCTACTAGCCTGCTTGGTCCTCCTGTAGTCCTGTAGAGGGGCTTTATTTCTATTTCAGAATCGAATCCTCCTCTGTCTACTACCATTAGCTGTTACATAGTAGACTGGTGGCTCAAGTGGGTAGAACATCAGACTGAGATGTGGAAGTCTCCCAGTTAAAAATGCAATGCAGTCAGGTGTGTCCTTGAGCAAAACACTCAGCTCTAGCTCCCTGGGCGCCACATGTGGATGGCTGCCCACTGCTCCCCTCAGGGGATGGGTTAAATGCAGAAAAGTAATATGGCCATCATGGGATTATTCAATAAAATATAATTTCACAAATATACAATTATACATATAAATGTATAGACGGTAGATAAAAAGTCCCATCTTCCCTCTTAGTGACCCTCCCCCCCACGCAGCCTGGCCCTCCAATCCAACGGCTGCCATAGAGAGAAATCAGCTGGGGGTGGCTATGTACTTCCTTTCCATTGCTGCACATACACATCCACCTACAGCACCACACTCACCAGCCAGGCACAATTAACTTCATTACATCTGTACAAGCACAACACAGTTTATTCCTGCCCCAAAACAAAATTAAGTCATCCTCAGTCAGGCTTTTTCTTTTAAACCTTTACAATGTTCCTTCACTGACCATCCACTAGTGTTTCGAAACATTACACAACTGCTTCTTTCAACACATTTGCCACACTATGGTTACATGTCATTGTCAGTGGCTAATTATAATTAATTTTCTGAAGTGCTTTATGCTTGTAATTACTTATTGCCCTGTACAGTGTCCTGTCCAAGGTGTACCCTGACATTTTCTTATGAGTATAGATAAGAGGAAATACTAGACTCTTTTAGGGGTCCCATTTACAGCATTATCCCCACCCCTTCCAATTTGATTGGGCCTGTGTGTGTGGAGTTTGCATGTTTTCCCTGTGCTTGGTGGGGGTTCTCCAGTTTCCTCCCAAAGACACGCTGGTTAGGTTGATTGGTGTCTCCAGATTGTCCATAGTGTGTGCTTGGGTGTGTGTGTGTGTGTGTGTGTGTGTGTGTGTGTGTGTGTGTGTGTGTGTGTGGACTGCGATGGGTTGACTCCCCACCCTGGGTGTCCCCTGCCCTGTGCCCTATGTCTTCTGGGATGGGCTCCAGGCTTCCCACGACCCTTAACAGGATGAAGCGGGATATAGAAGATGACTGACTGACTGACTGACTTCTTGTTATTCCCTGTATTTCTCAAAGAATAACAAAGCCCCACCCACCCACACACACACACACACACACACACACACACACACACACACACACACACACACACACACAATCACTTCTGCTAAACAACCCACAACATTATCTTTGGTTACAGTTACAGGTTCATGTAGTTTGGTGTTAAATGGAAGACAATTTACTGAGGAATTATGAAACTGAAATAGAAATAATGGTACTATTCTAACGGTACTATCTATTCTGCGACCTCATAATACCAAATATAGTACTACAGTAGCTGACTTCTGACTTGCTAACTATTTTCACAATACTAATATTGTTTGCAAGTAATGAATCGTTTTGTCTGACTGCGAGATTGTCAGCAACATGAAAGCATGAAAGTTACCAGACTTAAGATAATTAAAAATGCCACTCAACAAATGATTTCTGCAGTGTAATATAGCAATTCTTCCACTTTCAGCCTTTACATTGCTCGCTCTTGTTGCCATGGATATGTCAGTTAAAAAAAAAAAAAAAAAAAAAAACACTAAAGTGAAGCTAGGTCTGTTTCATTTTGTGTCCTTGCGTGCTGAACAATGGAATTCATCACAGCATTTAATTAACTGACTTTTTTGTGTTGTAGGGAATTTTGTGTATGTATGAGGTACACAATTCTAATAATAATTTAATTATTTGGTTTTCTTTAGAAAAGTACTTTTTCAAGTAACTAAATATCAGTTATGTAGATAATAAAATTATTAATGTTAGATACAAGCTTTTAATGGACACGACCTTCCTGAAAATAAACCATTCTTCCAGAATACCCGTATTTGTATGTTTAAAGTCCTTTCGTACAAGAAAAGACCTAACTCATTAACACTGACATAATGAAAAGTAAGAGTTAAGGTACAAAATTTGCGAGCAAATATTTCGGATTAATAGCCATTTGTTTAGAGGAAAATCACGATCTACTATAAGTAACGAAAACTTGATAAGCGAAAACATGTATGCGTATATTTATAGGTTAAGGGATAATCCAAACGTTTGTCTTCGTCGTTGAACGTGTGTACGTCACGAAACCCTTTTTTTCGTGCGACTGAAACGAATCTTACGAATTGCTGCCATCTGCAGCTCAAACTGCAAAGCACGCACTAAAAACTGGATGAGGTAGTGTTCAGAATAAAATCTTTTCTAAGATTTGATATTACACTACAATATGTAAACACAGTCGTAATTATTCAAACGAAAGATTGGAATACATATGTGTAGAAAACAAAAATAAAAAACTAGAGTGATTTGTTTGCTTAATATTTACGCATGTTGTTCACCATTATCAAACTGAAGTATTACCCAAAAATGAAAATTAGAAAGATGAATTTAGTCTTCTGAATTTTCTAAAAAGGTGGGATTTGTAGTGACATCTACTGGTGAGATGAAAACATTAATTTTTAATGTAATAAATCATAATAATTCCAAACTCACCAAAAATGTTTGGAAAAATACTCATATTTTGTCTAAACGGGTAAAAAAATGTGTTGAACTTTTTGACAAACATTTTTGGTGAGTTTATAATTAATATTATTTACTATCTTATCTTAAAAATCTTAAATTTACCAAAATATACTTATAGTATTTTTTTCACACTTTTCAATACATTATATACTACTGTTATAGTAATTATTTACTGTATAATATAAAGTGTAACCTATAATTTTAATAAGGTAAAGAACTTAATATTTCAGTATGTATATTACCTAGATAACAAAAGGAAAGTACTTTTCAACTCATTAAATAGTTTTTATATAATTCCAGTATACAAACAGTTTTCATACTTTATAAACACAAAAAGAGAAGGAATTAAACATGACATAATTAGAATATAGATAAGGAAAGCAAAATATAGAAATGAATCGCCTTTCAAAAGTTGAGCACATAAACACAGCAAAGGAGTTACAGGTAAACTCTAAGACATCAGAGAAGTTCATGAGAGGTTAAGAGAAGAGCAAAGAACAGTAGAGTGTCAGATTGGAGGAACTGTGCAAAAAAATGACATACAGAAGGTAAAGTGGAGAACAGTACTAATGCGTGTATTTTTAATGAGCTCAGTTATGAAGTCTAAGACAATGCTTATTTATTGGTATTGCACTGGAGGCGGCATGGTGGCGTGGTGGTTAGCACTGTCGCCTCGCAGGCCTTGGGGTTTGATTCCTGCTTTGGGTCTGTGTGAGTGCAGTTTGCATGTTCTCCCTGTGTTTGGTGGGTGTTCTCTGGTTTCCTCCCAAAGACATGTGGGTTAGGTTGATTGGTGTCTCCAAATTGTGTTGGTGCCCTGCCCTGATTGTCCCCTGCCCTATGTGTTCTGGGATGGGCTCCAGGCTTCCCTGCGACCCTTAACAGGAGTAAGCGGTATTGAAGATGACTGACTGGTATTGCACTATTTTGAGTTTATAAATTGTAACTGTAGTAACATAAAACTTAATGTAAACATTTTTTGAATTATTCTGTACTATTTTATTGAAGATTTTTGTGTTTATGAAGTTGTGTAGATTAATAAATAACTAAAATCAGAAAGAAAAATATTTGTAAAATTACTTAGTAGGAAAATAATGAGTCGTGACTGGTAGCAAAATAGTTATAAGCAAGGCAAGTGAAGACAGAATCATAAATCAATGACAGCATAACACTTTCAGAACAAAGGGTTTCGAAAACACTTGGGAAAAAATCAACTGAATAAATTTATTTGATCTGGATGACAGCAACATATGTTTTTAAACATTCAAAACCAAGATACCTTAATTCATAGGCAGAAACATATCCTTAAGCAAATTTCTTAACCTGAATTTTAGTTATTAAAATTCAATCTTAAATATAAAAGGATTACTGGATTAATAACCATCAGTGTTCCTTTTGTTGTATTTTGTGTTGTTCTCAGGTTCTGCTTTATGTTTTACTCTTCAGGGAACAAACTTTGTTCTTCTGGTTCAAAATTATGCTGATATCAAATTAGCCCATTGACACCATCAAGCCTCACATTACAGACTTTTACACAAGGGGAACCAGTGCTTTGGCGTTGATAACAGGTCTCCGAGGGGAACGTGAGATTTCCACACCATGTCTGGCTCATAATTTTTTTTTATCATGTTACCGATTAGTTTTGTCAAACGAATCATAGATAACAAACACAATTATTGAGACACATGGACTTTGATCGTTTGAATTCATGACATCTCCTATATAATTAACATAAAATATCTATTCCATATTTCATCTGTTTGTTCACTGTCCTCATCACTTAAATTTACGTTTGTAGGAATTAAGAAAATATCCTGGGAAAAGCCCCGGACAAATAAATTTTTTTGTTAAAGTATTTGTTTGCAAAGAGATTTATTTTCATACACGTTATGAACATTCTAAACACCTAAGGTAAGCAAGAAGCAGTACTAATGCTGTATTCCAATTCAAAATGCAAAACACCAAAACAAAAAAAAAAAAATCAGTCAGTATTAGAATTTGTCTGTGCCTTGAAGCCTTAATTCAAATTAATAATATATGTGTGACAGGGAAAATGTTTTACTGGTTTCAAGAGCCATTACCATACAGGCATTTTTGGCTCAGCTGATAGCATGTCCTCACTTTCAGATTTAAACCAGTTTACGGATTCCATTATGCTAAGCCCGAACACCACAGCTAGAGATGAATGATTATGAAATACAGTAATCTCCTATGGCACCATCATTGGAATATTACAGCGACATTTTATTCATCTTGCCCGTTTTTTTCTTATTCAAGAAAAAAAAAATGACTAGACCAGTAATCAGATATAAAGCAAAGCTTTTTGCAGAGTTAAGCTGTTTCCATTAGAATTTCATCTTCTCTTAAATTTAACAAAATTTGTGCACACGCGTGCACACTCAGACGCACACACACGAAGTGAGACACATGCATTTATGGTGTCGACCATAGTTTTCACATCAGCTTTAACCTTAACCATTCTATCAGAGGTTTAATATTTTCCATTAAATAAATCTTGAGTGTGACGTAGTTGTAAAGTGCAGCTTGTGTAAGTGGTTTACATACTGTGATGTCAGTGGCTGTTTCAATAGTACAGAGCTTCAAGACCATGACTTTGCCCCTAAATGCCAAAGCTCAGGATGGTACTTGCATGTGATGAAAACAGAAATGATCCTTATTGTTATTTAGGACACCTGAGTTCACTGACAACCATCCGTATTTATTATTGTCTATTTGCTGTATAACTTTCTACTACTACTACTTTCTACTACTGCTTCAGGTCATTCATTTTACTTAAAAAATCTTTTACAATTCAGCAGTTTTGAACTTGCGCATATTATAATGTGTCTCAAGAATTTAAATGTATCAAACAAATAAGACAGTGTGTAAGAATTTATAGCTTGAATTCACATTTTTAATTTACTGCTTTAGTGCGAAGTCTTTAATGTATTTAAGAATAACTGATCTGTGTCTCACAACAGAAATACACGGCATTCAAATGTGGCACGCCAATAACTTGTGAGGTCACTGTAAAAATACTTTCTTTTTAATATTTTTTATTTATTCAAATAATTGTCATACTTAAAATAATTAAAATACATTTTACATTTACATTAATAATATTCAAACTAACTATGTTGGCCCCCTCGTTGAGCACTGCTTAAAAAATATTGGCCTGTGGTTGAACCTAATTGCCTATCCCTGATGTAAAGTAATGATTGAATGAATGCCCTTTGGCAAATAGTGCACCCGTTTCTTCCTTTGTGACAGATGCCTGTCTATGCATAACTTTTTGATAACAAAATGACCGTAGATATGCTTAAGCTTGTTTTGTATGTATGACTACTGCATAAAAGAATGAATTACTTTATACAGGACAAGGTTGAGATTTATTGTTATTTTTGGTAATGCAAGTTGTTTTGGTGGCTCACCTTATTATAAACGGCCAGTGCTAGTCAGTCAGGACACCACCGGAAGGAGTCATGACTAACATTCCCATGGCATGTACTCAGATGGCCTGTCACCAGGTCTTCATGAGGTCCAAAGGGAGAGATGACTAACACATGTATGTGTAGATATAATATACACCAAGACTTCCTATGGGCAAAATATGTGGCTGCATAGGGCCTCAAGCCACCAGGGGGCCCCCACACAACCTATTTATTTATTTTTCTGGGGAGGGGGACCCACAATGTAAACTGTTGCCCAATGCCCCAGGTTGTTCAAAAATATTCCTGCTATATACAAGGGTGAATTTCTGATACTGATAAACTGCGTGGGTTTGTCACAGGTCTGAGCCCTTGCACACAAAGCACTGGTAAAGACATTGACAAAAGCTGTTTGTTATCCACACTGTTATTAAAGCCCTGTTAGTTTGCCAGTTATGTAGTCTTGACTGACATTTTTCTGTGTGCAATGGTATCTTGGTGGTATCTAATGTCTTTGTGAAGTTTTTAGGTGCTTAGAATTGGATTTCTTGTTTGGCCTTGCATTTTGTAGAACTGAAAAAAAAAATCTGTATGACCTTTTTGACTTTTGAAAAGCACTTAATCCTCTATCTTTTTTTTTTTTTTTTTTTTTTTTTTTTTTTATAAAATGACAATTTTTCCCAAATTGATATGTTCGTGCAAACAGGAGGTTTGTTTTTTAAATTTTATTTAAATCAGG
>JABJVR010000029.1:5505742-5518212 GCA_025773905.1 Chitala chitala
CCACCGTGCCGCCATACTTACATAATTTTATATTAAGCATCTTTAGATAAAAGCGTCTGTTTCAACCACTGTCTAAAAAAAACAAATGCAACAACAACAATAATAACAATAATAATTGCATTTATGTAGAGAAATTTCAATATTGATAATTACACTACCTTGGCAAATCTGTATTGCTAAAATGCATGCCTTCCATTTTCCATTAATCTAAGAATGGTTACAGGAAAGTCCAATGTGTTAAACTCATACTTGTTTGTCATTGTTATTGTTTACAATACAGTATTGTAATGGTACTGTGAAAAATACGAAGACATGGATAACAGGTTTCTAGGGCTAAAATGAGTCAGGCACTATGAGTGGAATGAAGATAATCTTCACAGGAAATACAAAACAGGCAGAAATTACCTAGAAAGGCGTAGGCATTTTGTGTATTTGCAACTTTCTAATCCTTTAAAATTAAACGCAGGTAATTTTGATTTTCTTAATTCATGAGAATGCAAGCTTTTACAAAATTATAATTATGTAAAAGCTTGCATTCTCATGAGTTAAGAAAATCAAAATTACCTGCTTTTAACACTGTTCATGGGTCGTTGATTTTTAGGTACTCTATTTTGTCTTTGAAGGCCTTCTTTGCCACCTTAATGTCGCTCTTCAGGTCGGCCTTGGCAGTGCTGCATTGTGCTTTGTCACCTGACCTGAAGGCAGAGTTTTGTATTTTTAATGAGGCTTTGGACCTTCCCTGTCATCCAGGGTTTCTGGTTGGGGAACACCTGGATGCGTTTGTTGACTGTGTCGATGTATACACAGCATCTGATGTAAAACTGCACCGTTTCTGTGCAGTCCTGTAGCTATACTAAAGCGCTCTCAGGCCAGGTTCTGACAGTTTAAGTGAGTGGGTTTGTTGTTCTACTGAAAGGAGCGTATGCAAAAAACAGGAGCAGTGATAGGTTGTCTGACTGGCGAAGATGAGGGAAAGTTAGTCCTGTAGGAATGCCTGATTTCAGAAAAAACATGGTCTAAGGTGTGCCCCCCCCTTGTTGCACAGTTCACATGCTGGTAAAAACTGGGAAGTACTGTTTTTAAGCATGCTTCATTGAAATCCCCCTGCTACAAAATGTACACCATCAAGATGTGCTCACAGCTGATTATTAATGATGTCTAGTAAGTGGCTCAAGGCAGTGCTAGTATTAGTGTTGGGAGGGATATAAACAGCAGTGATGGTTACACACTATCCTAGAGGAGCTAAGTGTCAAAGCTGAGGACCCTTGCAAAAGGGTCCCTTTAAGGTTCAATACTTGCTCCGCTCCTCCTCTCGCTGTACACAACCTCCCAGGAATCAATCATCACTTCACATGGCCTCGCCTACCATTGCTATGCTGATGATACCCAACTCTTCCTGTCCTACCCATCCCTAGACACAGGATATTCAGCAAAGATTACCCCGTACCTTGCAGACATAATTGACTGAAGATCAAACACCCACAGCTCAATCTCTCCAAGACCGAACTGTTAGTCATCCCCGCTAAGAACGCCATTCTCTGAAAATTGTCCGTCAACCGTGGCACATCGAGTGTAATGTCTTTAACGTCAGCAAAGAACCTTGGATGGACAACAATCGCACTTGCTCCGACCTTATCGCTGCAGTCACCAGGGCTGCACATTCACCCTGTACAACAGATCAGAAATATCAGAACATTCAACTCAACTTCTGCTCCAAGCATTGATTAAACTACTGCAACTTGCTCCTGGCTGGGGCCTCTGTGGATTCAGAATACCATGGCCCATCTCGTCTTCACCCTTTCCAAATGAACGTATGTTACTCCACTTCTCATCTTCCTTCATTGGCTTCTAATCCAGGATCACATCAAATAAAAGACCCTGATATTTTCAAGTCTATCAACAGGACCGCTCTAAGATACTTCGAGTCCCACATCAAGACCTACATCCCTTCCTGTGTTTTACAGTCTGAAAAAGGGAAGACCCTGGTAGACCTAGGCTCTTCTCGTCTCTAGCACCTAAATGATGGAATGAGCTGCCTTTCGCTTTGAGAACTTTGCTGTCTCCGTCCTCATTCCGTAAGCAACTGAAGACTCATCTTTTCAGAAAACACCTCAACACCTGAACCTCATTTTCACTGGCTCTGCTTCTTTACTATTCCAATGTTTAAACTGCTGTTTATTTACCCACTGGCCTATTGCCAATTTACTTGTATTATTGATGTTTAACTGTTTCCCATTTTAGCTGATATGGACTTACTTAACAGAACCCTGTACAAGACAGCACTTAGGTGGATTCTCATAGTCTGACGTTGTTTTTAATCAAATAAAATAATTCGCATGTGTACTCTTACTCATTTGTAAGTTGCTTTGGACAAAAGTCTGCTAAATGAATAAATGTAAATATGTCAGTTTCAGGTTTGAAATGTACTCTACACATTATTTTGACACTGTGAAACTGCAGTCAAAATATGGATGAATGAACATCTTTCCTTTTGTAACCAGAACTAAAACCTAAAACAAAAAACTTTACAACTGGCTAGAAAACAAATGTTCTTATGAACAAGAGGGAATTTTATTACAAATTATGCAATCATATACAGAAATGCAGATGTACATATTTAATAAGCCACTGAAAATTAATCACCACTTGCCTGAGAGGGGAAAAAAAGGTGGAAAGGTGGCTTCTAATATCTTCTAATGTGATGTGCTAGGTTATTTTTACAAATCTGTTTGAATTTGGCATTAATTTTCAAGCAATTAATAAAATAAATGTAAAACTGTGTCCCTTGTCACTTTTCAGAGCAAGAAATTTCCAAAAAAACACCACTTTGTTAACAAAGAAAGCACAAATTCACTGTTGGTAACTGTTCTAATAATACTCCTGTAATAAACTTACACCATCAAAAATTGGGTAAATTTAAAGTGTAATGGCCCAGAATTTCAACTGATCAGACCAACTGAGGACATGCGTTGTAAACAATAACAAATAATGTCATTAGCATATTATTTTCAGTACATTTCCCATAATAAATTTTTTAAACTAAATCAACATCATTTTTTCATTTTGTGGCCCTTTTCCTTTTCAAACTGAGCAATCTGACTGAAAATATCAACCAAGCTTTGTGGCAGATCTTTTTTTAAATTTCCTTGCTCAGAGTTACTGCCATTTTGCGATCTACCATAAGACAAGCTGTGGCCAGACTCAGACCGTGTCCTCTCCTTCGTCTCCGGTTTCTTAGCAGTACTGCTCTGACTGTCACACCTTGCACTATCCAGTTGTCTGGAGCTGCAGCCTTGCGCGCTGTAATAGGCCTCTCCGCAGTCAGGCCTACGGGAACGATCTGAGCCAGCAAACAGTGGATACGACAACCTTCTGCTTCTAACTTTCTCTGGGCTATTGTAGACTTCCTTATGCCTAAAGTAGCTCTCTTCTACATCCCTTGAAATGTGAGATATTTCTTTTTCCCCACCACTCAATCTCCTTTCAAATGATTTTGACTCCCCACTCCTGGACCTCTCCTCTTTCCCTCTGCAGCTCTCAGCGTGTCCTGGGCCACTCTGGAATGGGTCATCATCAAACCTACCTCTGCTGTCATCCCACAGCTCTGCAGATGACGATGAAATAGATCGGTGTGACTTTCTACGCTTGCCATAAGATCTACTGCATCTTGATGGCGACTCCTGATCGTTAAGCAACCGCTCCATCTGCTGCTTCTGATTTATGAACGAGGCTGTAGTGTTGGCCGGAGCAGGGTAGCAATCGTCCTTACTACCTGCACTCTTGTCGCGAGAAGACGCCTTCCTGTGGCGTTTCTTTGAACTGCGCGAGGAGTGCCTGCGCTTGCGTTTCCTCTTCTTGGACTTTCTGCGGCTAGAAGACGAGTCACTAGATGTAGAGGTTGAGGATGAAGACGATGAGGAGGATGACCTTTTTCTTTTCCTTTTCAATCTACAGAATGGAATAAATGTCATGTTTTTACATTACTCTGGTTCACGACTGAATTTTACAGAAAAGGCAGTTCTTATTCTTCACAAAATTCAGTGCAACAATCTTTTTTAGTCTGACATTACCAACATCACCAAATTGAAGCTATTCTTAGTAATGCAATGAATGGATGTGGAAGAAAAATAAAACAGGAAAATTTAATAATCAGCTGTGAAGGAATCTCTATGTTCTGAATTGACTATATTGTGTACGTCTGTTGCAATTAAAATCTTAACTAGAATGAATTAAATCCTATAAATTTAGTTAAGAATCTATTCCTGTGAAATGCATTTTAAATAAGACGTCAAGCGTATTCAAAACTTCCATTCGATTAGCTCATTTTTCATCCTGCCTGCATTCACCATTTCTTGTATTCTCTGTCATTTTTGTTTTTTTTTCAGTCATCTCTTGAGCCCGTTTGTGTCTAATAATCACGATTGTTGGGCTCACACTGGGGATGTTCAGACTTTATTTTTTTTAACTTCCACCATAATCTCTTTCATCAGATATCTGTTGACACAGAGCTCAGTTATTATTTCAGATAATACTGGTTCACAGTGCATACATAATTTGTAAAACCAATTCAATTCAGAGAAGCCCTTTCAGACATCTAAATATTCTGAACTAAGCAATCTGTATTCCAGTTAAATTTGTTTTCTTTGTTGTGTTAGTGATGATGGCAACCTGTGGAATGGCATTGGTGGGATATTACATACAAGGCCTTTGCATAGAATATCTACAATTTCTATACAATTCTGTACAATTGCACAGAATACAATTTAATAAAACATAATTGCACTTAGCTAATTTAGTTTCAATTGTGAATTTATTTTATTAAATTGTACTTACATAATCATCTTGTGTAATTTGGGAAGAATATTGAACATGCTTTTAGGTCACATATTTACTTCTCAAATTGAGTGTTTAGAGAAGGCTGGCTGTCTTAAGGGTATAGATGCTGCCCATCTCACAGTAATTGTAATTGCATGTAGAATATATGTCCCAAACGTATACTGTATTTCTCGTAATTAACACGCCTGCTCTAATTGACGTGCCCCCACCCGATAATACAGTACGAAACACGGTAAAGTGCACCCCTTCTAAGCGATTAAAGCAGTGACAGAAAAGTGGTCAATGCGAACATGTGTGGATTTGTGGGAAATAAATGTGTAAATGCATTAAATTATACGCATTTTCTACAAGCAAAGATTATAACACAAAAACGCTACATTATTTGGACGAAATCCACTTCTGAATCCCAAACTGATTGTATTCAAGTGCAATAAGGTCTTCATATGCCTAACGGAAACTCTGATAATGACTGAATTTTATTTGTTTTCATAAGTCGTAGTTAATGGGAATTTAATTTTTCGATTTTTTAAACAAGAACATTAGGCTTGTTAGTAACAACTTGTTTTAAAAGGTTTTTAAAAACCTGAATTTCTCCTTTTAAAGGTTTTGAAAACTTCATAATTTGCATATTTTGGCCTCAAATAGACGCGCCCTGCATGTAACTTGTAATGTGCCTGGATGCGTTAATTCAGGGAAATACGATAAATGGCTTTAGTATTTTTTTCCTTCCTTTGTTGTGTTTATGTGACATAGGACACATTCACTTGATGTTTTTGCTATTCAAAACATTGTCCACAACTTGTAACGTTGAACCATGTCCATTAACATCACCTGTATGACATGTAACAAACAGAGCAAAATTGGGAAAATACCCAAAGTAAACCAGACTATACTGATCTATTACAATATGTACTGACTGAGCTGTCTACTTTCAGATTAGACTGGGCCATCCCTTCTTTTATTTAAAAGTTGTTTCTGGAATAGCCATATTAACAGGTTAAATTTATGTGTACAAATTAATCTATAAATAACCAACATACTAAATATTCTGAAACTAAATAATCCTTTCAGTAATTACAGTGGCAAGAAAAAGTATGTGAACCTTTTGGAATTTCATGTTTTTCTGCATTAATCTGTCATAAAATGTGATTTGATCTTCACCTAATAATAACACAAAAAACTTCTGATCTTTCATGTCTTTATAGAGAACAACCATAAAAACCTCATAGTGCTAGTGGGAAAGTATGTGAACCCTTGAGTTAATGACCTCAAAAAAGCCAATTGGAGTCAGGTGTTAGCACACCTGGGGTCTTAAGAAAATGAGTTAGGAGGTGTGGACTAGAGTTGACTTTTTGACTGATTAAAAACCACTTGGCTTATGTGAGCCATGCCTCACCATAAAGAGCTCTCAGAGCAACTACAATCAAGATTTGTTGATTTACATAAAGCTAGAAAGGGTTACAAAGTGATTTTAAAGACTTTCACCAAAATTCACCAGTTAGCTGAATTAGGCAAATGATCTACAAATGGAAACACTTTGCGACTGTGGCTACTCTACCAGTTTTTCTTGTGTTATTTAGGCAAATTATATTTGTCAATACTCTTGACTTAGATGAAGATCAGATCACATTTTGTGACACATTAATGCAGAAAAACGTGAAATTCCAAAAGGTTCACATACTTTTTCTTGCAACTGTATATCAAAATGTCATTTAATTAACACTCTGTTGCTGTAAAATGTTGCTAAATATGAACTAGGCCACATAAATGAAGTACAAACTGGTTTCAAATAAGATATTTTTGATGTCCAGAACGATACTGCCATATCTAAAAAAGAATATCCAGCACTTTACTACTTACCTTGTTACTCACCAGTTTATATACATTTAAAAATGAAAAAAAAACCGGCCACTGACACTGATGCCTTAATCTAATGCTGTTAAACAGAAGAACAAAAACATCAAGACAGGTGCTAGTCATGACAAAACAGCTGCAGACTTCGCCACCTTGCATAACATTACATTTACCTTTTCTCTTCTTTTAAGATCTTACGTAATTTTTCTGCACTTGTCTCCACATTTTTTGATTTGTCCTGTTCTTTTGCTGCCCACTCTTCTCTCAGTTTCAGAGATTTCTTCAATACAGGCAGTTATCACAGTAAAGGTGCAACCAAGTTACATTGTACAGGTGATTTGTATCATTGAGGTCATTGCCATTGGGTTGGTGAATGTCACGTTAAACCAGTTAGTCATTAAATAAGTGAATCGTTAATAAAAACATACAGTTGTGCAGCAATTTTACCAAATAATAATCCAAAATGGAAAGTTGGAGGCCAGAAAATTTTTTTAATCCAGGCGAAGGAAGAAGAGATATTTACCACACGAGGACCAAGTTCAAAATACCAACCATTTAAGTGCCGTTCCAGTTTGTATTCAGGTGTGTTTTCAGGTAGGGAGACAGGAATCACAGCAACCCAGTGCAGTCAAGGAAGTCAAGGAGCACGGTCCCAAATCACAATGAAGTGCACACAACAAAACATCTTATCAGTATTACAAGAGGAGTGGCATTCGGCACACACCGATTCTCATTTACGTGATTACTTGTACGCCTTAGCAACACGGAGGACAATCAAAATAGCATAAATATAAAAGAACATCTATTACACCCTTAGTGATGGCAGTATGTAAAGTACTTAATGGTAGCAGTAATTTACAAAAGCAATCTGTGCTACTGATACAAGTGGAGGCAACCATAAACTCATCATAAAGAAACACTGGAATACAGTAGTCAAAATGCGGCATGTTTCAGCTGAAAAAAAACCTTTGAAAATGGAGAACATATAAATAAATAAATAAATAAATAAATAAAACTATATCTATAGAATAATGGGAAAATTTAAAACTGTCATTTAAACTACTGCAGGACAATACTGATACAGCTGTCCCCTGTATTGTGAAAGGGTTGTTATACAAAAACCTTGCATAAAGTTGCTTAAAGCAATACCGTAAACGTGTAAAAATGGGTTGCATAAAAAGTGTTTAATGTAATGCAACAAATGCATTTAAGGCACTTTTATTAGTTAATTTGTATACTTGACTCCAAGTATAAAAATAATGCAGAGCAAAAAGCTTGCTCAGGCTTAGACAAGAAGTACATTCACATCACACAGAAATGAATTTGTGTAGCCCAAAGCCATATAAAAGCTAACACTGTACTCACGACTCACTCCACTGACAGAACTTTATTAATGGGACACAATGGCTCACCTGGATGTGCACCTGAAGTTTCTTCAAGGCCTCCTCTGCCTCTTTGAAACTGTCATCCAAGGTCAACGCTTTCTTGTACATACTCTCTGCAGTCACCAACTTCTCTTCTTCTTCTAGTCTGTTGCACAACAGCACAGCATCGTTCAATATACGACTATATGAACACTGCTAGCAGCACGACTGCAAGTTTTTGTGGAGTTGAAACTTTGTTACTACAAACCTCACAGTATTCCTAGGGTCAAAAAGGTGTTACTTTTTATAAATGCACATGTACATTATGCGCATTCATCTTAATTCTTCAGCACAAGATCAAAAACAAGCTTAAAACCAAAACGTATCTAAAACCCTGATGTTCCCATCTGATCTGGAATTTTTAAAGACTCACTGGCATCCTCGTTCAACTAAGGTTTGGCACAAATACTTCCGTGCATTTCGGTGGGTTGGACAGTTCTTCAGGGCGAGTTCAAAGTCATCTATTGCCTTCATCAAGCTGCCTTTGGTTGCATACCTGGAAAGCGTAGAATGCCACATTGATATCACCCCACTGCAACAATTACGCAACCTTAAAAACTCATTGCAAAAATTTTACTATCAATAGTAATAATTAATTAATGGCACAGCAGCACTGAGAGAACATAATGACTAACTGCTCACACTTAAAGACTATAAACATACAATGCACCCCGTGCCACAAGGGCCTCCACATTCTCAGTGTCGATCTCTAGAGCCTTGTTGTACTCATTCATGGCTTCTACATGCCGGCCTGCCTTGAAGTGGTCAACTCCGCTCTTCACACTGAAAAACAAATCAAAATTAGCAAATATTTTTAAGCCTTTACAACATCTTAACATTTCAACTGATTTTTTTTCTTTGCTCTGACAAGTTACAGTTGCTGTGAAGACAGACTGCATTTACCATTTTAATGCCCACGATGCAGACTGTTTCTTTCTGATACATGTTCCGTAATCCTCTTCTGAGAAAGTTTTGCTGTCAAAAGAATGTGTCACATTTGTAACTGTCAATACTAATGTATGAGCACAGATGGGTAGCGTGTGTGTAGGTGGCGAGAGCTCACCTTTGCAGCCCTCTCATTAGTGAAGGAGGATGTGCTTCACTGATTCCCAGCTTTCCTAAGAGGAACTCTACAGTTGTAGGGTTGCAGAAGCCCAGAGAACTCTCCAGAACTTTTTCATAAGTTTCAGAAGCACTGTTGGCCACCTTTAAACCACGACTTAAAAAAAATAATAATAAAAATTTAAAGGGACACCCACACCAGACCAACTTTCATAAAGTCCTCAAGTTTATTTAGTTCACGCTGAAATTCAGATTACAGAGTATGGATGAAACAATTACCGGTTTCATAGTAAATTGTGGTAAAATTCCTAAGTGACATCACAGTTTCAGATTTTAATTATAAATAAACCCATGGTTGAGTACCATGCTTTAAAAAATTCCCCACTAAAGGAAATACTTTCTATTATAAACCCAAGCTGGGACCAGTCACCTAGACCAGTGGTCCCCAACCACCAGGACGCGGACTGGTACCGGGCCACACACAAAAAAAAAAAAAAATCTGTTGTTCTATTTGGTACCGGGCTGCACAGAAACAAAAAAATATATACATTTTATATATATTTATTCTGCTTGATTATGCATGTGTGCAGTGACCGATTGGTGGAAAATTGTCTTACATGAAACTGGTCTGTGGTGCAAAAAAGGTTGGAGACCACTGCCCTAGGCACAGGTGCAGCATGCAACATGGGTTGGTTTTGTCTCAGTCAAAACATGTTGGAAAGCAGTGACAGTGCTCTAGAAATTTTTCAGCCTTCTAAGCAAACTACGTCTGAAATGTAGCTGTATTCTGGTGCCTTTTCAACAATTTCAGTACATTTTAATAATACCACAATGATACTGCTAACTTAGCATTTCACGTCTAAAGAGTATAAAAATTTAGCTACCTAGAAGAAGTAACATCATCATCATCATACCTATAATGTAACGGCATATCCTCTCTGCTGATGACACCAAGTTTCAATTTTGTTAGATGTGAAGAAAGGGAAGACGGCTGTAGTGACACGGTCAGCTTCCCATGGTAACGGTCAATGTCCTTCACCCCAGCTAAAAGAAAAAATAAATAAAAATGACACAGGCGATATGCATATTCACCAACAACTGCTACATTCCAGAGAAGTGACCATTATAGAATGCAAGTCAAACAGCCACCTCTGATCAAATCCCCCACTTGAAAGTAGGAGAGCGGGTCATCGTGATTCCCGCTGGACGGCACATCTCTGACAGGACACAAGGCCTGAGTGAACAAAAGAGTAGCGTCAAGTGAAACGCGTCTGTACCAGTACACAGTGCAGACTCCTTTGTACTCGTCTGCCTACCATGAGCTCAAGATCTTCTATGTCTCTTTCCAGCCCTCCACCCAAACATATCAACGTGAGGAAGAAGCCAAAGTCCCGTATGGAGTTTATTCTCCCAATCACTGCATCCCCACGCTCAACATCTCTGTAGAACAGGTCCCTCCTTTCATCACCAAGGATGTCCATAAACTGCTCCAATGGGGGCATGACAGCATAGGGCTCTGTGGGAAATTTGTACAAGTTGACGGACATGCAAAATTGTCTATGTATGTACAGAAGCCTGTCCTCTCATTTGAATTCAAATAATATTCAGATGAGAAAACTACTACCACCTGATTCCTCCAACCACTCTTCTTCTGAAGGTGTGCTTGACTTCCATGAGGGTGCAAAAAGCAGATCTGCTTTCCTTGCAATGAACTGTTCTACTGCAGTACTAGTCTTTTTTTCTTTCCTTAAAAAAAAGAAACATTACACTTAAATTATCTCAACTGCTTCCACCTACTCTTCTTCAATAACTACTAACAGATTAAAGATTATGTTGATCTGCCACACACCAGTCTATCTCAGGGCACTTAAGACTATGCAGTTTATTTCAAAGAGATATTTTTTGGACTGCGAGAAGAAATCAGTACCAAAAGTCACAAGGATATCACGCAAACTCCCACAAATACATAGTCATATCACCTAAACTGAGATAGCTCCAAGCAAGCAGTATTTCTGTACAACTGGTTTAAATAAGGTGAGCACTTTCTCAGTTAACATGTCATTGAAAAACTGATATTTCACAAACAAAAACAAGTTAGGCCAATACTTTATAAAACTTTGTAAACAAAATTAATATGCATGATCTAAGACAATCTGACAACTTTTGCAATGTATGATTTGTCGACATTAACATGTGGGTGAATACAAATCATTCATAACCTATGCATGTCTGTCTCATTTTAACCACATATGCCCACATAATACCTTTGGTAGGGAGCCTTGGACAGGTCGGATGCAATCTGCCTGAAGTCTGGATTTTCATTTTGCTCACAATTTAGAAGTGAAAAAAGGCTCTGGCCGTGATATGCCAAAGATTGTTTCAACAAATCTCGATCCATTGTCAGTCTTTAAAAGGTAGTTCCGTGTCCATGGCACATAAAATTCCTAAAATAAGATATAAAATGTTTCACACATTTAACGCTAACAAAGTTTACCAATAGACAAAATATTATAATACAATCATCATTAATCTGGCATTTTAAATAATACATGTCAAACTTTTACACAAAACATAAGTATTTTTCACAATCTATGCAAGCTAACAAACTAGCAATGTACTTTGGAAGCTCACATATTACTAAACAAACAATAGTATTGGAATTTCTAAAACTATAATAAAATCTCATACGTGAAAGATAAATTGTGTGATGTGCGTTAAGTGTATATAACATAAAACAGCGCAAAACTTAACATTACAGTAAGCATGTTTTAACTGGTTGCACTAGCCTAGTAGCTGAGGGCTACACGGAACCTAATACTACTTACATGCAATATTTAAGTGCTGGACTATTTTTTGCATTCAATTGCTTATAGCGTCCAAAGTGCTCCAATTGTTTCGGTTTCTCTCAAATGAAGAAAACGTAATATAGAACTGCATCAAACGTATTTACAAAATACATTTCAGACTACATGGCAAAACAACCAAAAAGAGACACGTTCCTACCTAAATTCGCGTGTACCAGAAATTATGGCCGTACCAGAAACAAACTGCAAGAAGCTGATGGGGACAATGTTTATAGTCACGTTATGAGTCTCTATAATGGATAGCAATTTTTTAGATCTGGACGGTAGACTTGAAGGGGTTCTGAGCAAATTCAGCCTAAGTTTAGCGTGTTCGCTGCAAATTCAAAAACCCTTAATTAATAGAGCTATTTGATTACAGGGTTCACTACGTATGCGACCGAAAAGAGGCAGAGGTTTTTATTACACTTCATCAGAAAAAAAAAAAAATAAA
>JABJVR010000029.1:5518312-5545932 GCA_025773905.1 Chitala chitala
GTGCTCCGGTTTCCTCCCACAGTCCAAAGACATGCAGGTTAGGTTGATTGGTGTGTCCAAATTGCCCGTTGTGTGTGGTTGTGTGTGCCCTGTGGTGGGTTGGCACCCTGCCCTGGGTGTCCCCTGCCCTGTGCCCTATGGGCTCCAGGTTTCCCTGCAACCCTCACCAGGACTAAGCGGTTAAGATAATGGATGGATGGATGTTTAGTGACCATATTTTGTATAGGAGTTACACTTCTAATAATGTAGAACAATCCCTGATAATATCAAGCATCTATAGCACAAAAAGTACGAGTTTAAAGGAATTTATAAACATTGTCCTTTTTTTAGAACACTCATTTTTATGCTGTAAAATTAGGGCCATGCCCTCCTTTTAAAGACTCCAATTTTGCACAAAGTGGCGTGATGGTTAGCACTATCAGCTCGCACCTCCAGGCCTGGGGTTCGATTCCCATCTTGGGTCTATGTGTGTGGAGTCTGCATGTTCTTGCAGTGCTTGGTGGGTTTTCTCTGGGTTCTCCGGTTTCCTCCCACAGTCCAAAGACATGCAGGTTAGGTTGATTGATGTGTTCAAATTGCCCGTTGTGTGTGTTGCCCGTTGTGCGTGTGTGTGCGTGCACCCTGTGGTGGGTTGGCGCCCTGCCCTGGGTCTCTCCAGCCCTGCACCCTATGTGTTCTGGGTTGGGCTCCAGACTTCCCGCAACCCTTAACAGGATGAAAGCAGTATAGAAGATGACTGACTGAATTTTGCACAAGTTGTTGACTACAATGTCATTATTTACATTAAGTTTGGAGGAAATCCAAGATATTCAAAATTTAAAATTTTCTGGAATCTGTTGATTTCATATGACATTAACCTGAAGTCCTCCTAAGACAAGATAGCCCATGGTAACATCCTCCTGTACTTCCTGCATCCTCAGGTGTGGGTCATCATGGGTTTAGTGCCAGAGTTCCTGACAAAAGAACCCCGAAACAGGTCAAAAGAGCACTGCTGAATCTCCGATGCCCTGCCAGCCAGCCTTCGGGCCCCATGAAATCCAGCTTACTAGCTGCTTTGTCAGAAAGACCATACAGTACATATAAGTAAAAGTTCAGAAATTTTACTATAAAATTCCTTAAAAATCACCCATTTTAAGTGAAAGTCTCTGTTAACTATATATACTGAATTATCAAAGGTAGTTTCTGAATAAAGGAGGATTGTTAGAGGAGGATGCTGCTGCTTCCATGACAGCTTCTCTCCACTGCTCTTTTGACCTGCCTGAGCTTGTTATACTGAATTCATTGAAAACAAGATTTTTTTTTTGTAATAACAAAAATGCCAAGTGGGAAATGTATTGGAGTGAAAGTATACGTTTTATTATTTATTTTATTTAAGTAGTGAAGTGAAAGTCAAAGGAAAATTAAAAACCCAAATACACATATTGCTCAAAAATACTTAAGTACTGTAACAAAGTACTTTTACTTCATTACATTTCATCACTGAGAACATAAGGAACTGGGTGAGCTTTGTGAAACTTTGGTGCAGTGTTTTCATTTCACACTCAAAGTCAAAGCGGTTCTTATTGTCATTTCAGCCATATACAGTTAGTACACAGTGAAATGAAACTGCGTTCCTCTAGGACCATGGTGCTACATATAACAACATATAGCTGCATGAGATACACATATCTAAAGTTAACTAAAAAGAGACCCTGACTACATGAAGTGCACAGGTGCAAAAGATGTGCAAACAGTGCAAATACACGCAACAAAACGTACGAGACAGACAGTGCGCCAACTAATATGAATTTTAAGGTAGAGCGATGTGTTACAGGACACTGATGCAGCGTACTGACAAGGCACACTGATACGGCACACTGATACAGCACACTGACACAGTACACTGATGCAGCGTACTGACACAGGGTATTGACATAGCACACTGATACAGGGTACTGACACAGCACACTGATGCAGCATACTGACACGAGACTGATACAGCATACTGATGCAGCGTACTGACACAGTACACTGATGCAGCGTACTGACACAGGGTATTGACACAGCACACTGATGCAGCATACTGACACGAGACTGACACAGCATACTGATGCAGCGTACTGACACAGCACACTGACACAGCACACTGATGCAGCATACTGACACAGCACACTGATGCAGCGTACTGACACAGCACACTGATGCAGAGTACTGACATAGAATACTGACACAGCACACTGACATGGCACACTTATACAGCGTACTGACACAGCACACTGACGCTGTTGTTCAGGGACCAGTTGAGGTTCTCCTCCAGATGAACACCAAGGAACTTGATGTTCTTGATGATCTTCATGCTAGAGCCATTGATGTTCAGCGGAGGGTGGTCCTTCTGTGCTCTTCTGAATTTAACAACCATCTCTTTGGTCTTGTCGACGTTCAGAGACAGGCTGTTGATTCTGTACCAGTCCGTCAGTCTCTGCACCTCCTCTCTGTATGCTGACTCATTGTTGTTGCTGATGAGACCCACCACGGTCGTGTCATCGGCGAACTTGATGATGTGGTTCGAGCTGTGCATCGCTGCACAGTCGTGAGTCAGCAGTGTGAACAGCAGAAGACTGAGCACACAGCCCTGAGGGGCCCCGGTGTTCAGTGTGGTGGTGCTGAGCACTGAGCATGCAGCCCTGGGGGGCCCCAGTGTTCAGTGTGGTGGTGCTGGAGATGCTGCTCCCGATCCGGACTGACTGAGGTCTCCCAGTCAGGAAGTCCAGGATCCAGTTGCAGATGGCTCAGCAGACTCAGCTTCCCAATCAGCTGCTGAGGGATAATGGTGTTGAATGCTGAACTGAAGTCTATGAACAGCATTCGGACATACGTGTCCTTGTTGTCCAGGTGCGTGAGTGCCAGGTGGAGGGTTGTGGTGATGGCATCGTTCGTGAATCTGTTACCTTTAATGTGTTTCTTACCCTTAACTCTTACCCTTAATGTGTTTCGGTCTGTCAATTTCTCAAATTTTCTGCTGGTTACCTCTCTTGTTGGGGATATACCATGCAGACTGGTCATGGATCTCCAGTGTAGTTGTACTTGCCAATCAGGACCCCATAAAGCTGCCCACAATATTTCACCACATACAAGTCCAGTGTAACTTGCTTATTGTTAAAATTCATTGTCACACGTGCTACTCCCACAAGAATAATCTTTTCATCACTGTAAATTCTTACTGGAAAATCTGCATCTTTAAAATGCTCTTCAACTCACTTTGATGAATGACTGAAACTCCAAAACCAGTATCCAATACTTTTTAAATTAGTTTACCATGTAAGCTATATTGCTTGTACCTCGTCAGTTTTCATATTGAAAATTTCAAGACTACCTGGTCTTACATCAGTTTGTCATCCATTTTATTTATTTACTTATTTAATAATACTAATAATAATAATAATAATAATAATAATAATAATAATAATAATAATAAATTATTAGTATTATATTTTAATTAACAGGATGCAATCTACTGCTCTTTCTAAAGCTGCTTTGTCTTTTTGTTGTTTTCTTTGCTATTGATAGTCCATTTATTTTGTCTACGCGATATGCTCTTTGTATGTGTCCAACCTTTGGAAAACGTGTGATAAAATTAAGGTTATTCAATATTTATTCAGATCAACTGATTAAACCAATAACGTACGGAGTTTTCTAGAATTTTGTTTTAAAATTACGCAACTATTGGTAAAGGTGGTGTTGAGCTGAAAATAAAATGCAACCCTGAAGCAACAACATGAGCAGACGTCCCTTATTGGTTATTAAGAAACGTTATGTAGGTTGATTAGTTTCTATTTAAGTTCTCAGACTTTGTGTTCGTATGAACGGCGTTTGGGTACAGACAATGAGTTATGTTTTAAAGTTAACGTTTTCGTTGAATCGCTTTTCCCCTTTACTCACTTATTGTGGCTTTTATGAACTTTGGAATGCATCATTATACCAAATTAGGACTTTTACTGAGGTTGTCTGTTATTTACATACCAGTAGCCAGATCCTCAAGTCTAAAGGTCAAGGAAACTTTAAAAATTAATACTAATCAGGCACATCTTTTTGCAGATCAATCTCATTGGAGTTGGGAACAACATTTATATACAAAAAATATTTTATATTTGTAATACTCCACCGATGCTATTCGTTTACACGTTTATAAAACGACAATTTATTTGCGCAGTTAAACTATCTCTACAGCTCGTTAGAAATTAACCTTGAAATAAACTCGACTTTGTTGTGATCACCTCGGGGTAAATCCGCCCATCAAAATAAGGTGGCCAGTTAGCAGCGATTTCATACGCCGCAATCTCAGTAAGACAGGCCCTCGCTCCGTTTACTGTGTTTCTTTAACACGCATGCATAAATAAAGGCTTAAACAACGATTTTGCAATTTAAACGTATCTCGAGTTGTCAACAAAAATTTGGAATACGATTAAAGCGGACAAATCCTGTTTTCCA
Organism: Chitala chitala; assembly: GCA_025773905.1. NCBI lineage: Eukaryota > Metazoa > Chordata > Actinopteri > Osteoglossiformes > Notopteridae > Chitala > Chitala chitala. The sequence continues at coordinate 5,522,780 of JABJVR010000029.1, forward strand.
CTCAGCTCGGATACGCACGTTCGTGCATGCACAAAATCTTGCATAAATTTGAGATGGCTAGTCGGTCGCAAGAGGAAGAAGAATTTCAACAAATTATACGTGAAATCGGCGGTAAGGAAAGAATTTACTTAGTATGCGATGCCTGTAAAGCAGAAGATGGAAACCGAGTCGACATTCTCGAGCAGTTTATAAAGGACATTTTCTCTTTCTGCGTTGAGAATCGCGGTGACATTAACAACTTCAATCAAGCAGCGACCAAAAGCAGCAACGGAGTTGTTACCAATGCAAGTAAAGACCAAGAAATTCAATCGTGTCGTGAAAACACTGCTACCAGCAATAATGCAACCAGCATCACAGCAACACATTCTGGCCAAGAACTATGTCCGTCTCCGAGGCCGCATGATTTGAACGGGGCTGCAGGAGAGGAGACCAGAACAACACGACTGCCATGTGACAAAGTTCACAAGACCAAAAATACCGGCACGGTGAAACGGACGATAGATTCTCCGGTAATAATATTTATTTTCAGGCAGGAGTTTATAAAGTGTAGAGGAAACAGAAGATGCTTGAAAGAGATCCTAAAAGACGTGAAAGCCCGCACGAAAGGAGCCGCTGTACTGCCCGCTGTGCTCGGCTTGGTCTACTCAGGAGGGCAAAGCGAAGCCGAGTCCAAATCCATGGGGGTATTGGAGCTTCTTTTGCGCTCCGTGTTCATACACCATTCACCTGAATCGATTTGGGTTGGACCTTTTATACCGAGGACGAATGATGTTATTCAGACAATAAAGAAAAATGTCTGCAAGACTTTACAGGCGTCTTTTCGTGACGGTTTGTACCAACACTTTATTGTATGGATCCATATGATTTTATGGAGTAACAGAATCATGCCGTCTAAAATCAGTAACATTTACCCAATTTTGAATTTGGATTTTTGCATTCCCAATAATTGGTAAGGATAGATATAAAATAAAGGTAATGACTTTGCATTTAAAATTTTGCCTTTGCAAGAAACTTTGTAGTATTGTGTACAGATTATTATTTATGGTCCTTAATTTAAAAAAATTTAGCTACTTGTGACCGTGAAAGTATGCTTATGTTGGCTGGTTCAGCCAGATGACGTGGGAAATACTGTTTTGTATCAGTTGTAAAGCGCGAACGTATGATCCACTTTTCGTATTAAAATGGGGTTTGTTATCTGTTCACTTCAGACTTGATGGCTTAAAATTATTTGTGTTCACAAAACAAATGTGCGTGGTTTTGTAATTGTATCGGTTTTAATTTTAGGTAGCAGGGCAGCACAACCAACTCCGTTATCACAGGTATCTCAGTGGTTTCTCTGGATTCGCAGAGGAAGACAAACAAGTGGAACCAACAGAACCTTGTGTAACAGTCATCAAGGTGGAAATTACGAAATTACGTTGTAGCTGAGGTGAGAATGTTGGTCTTGTACAAAAGGGGTTGTCATTCTGTTAATCAGATGTTTTTCTAGGTGGGACAGAGAGCGGGGATGAGAGTGTTCCCCTGAAGAAGACCCAGAGAGATGATGGACGGCTGACCGATTGCAGCACCATGAGACAAGACAGCCACACTACTTACTCTGTGTAACTGCTTTCATAACCGAAGTCAGGTGGTTTTTGAACATACTGGGTCCCTGGGCGACATTTTACATTGAGGCTCACCTCTCCCCCAAACAAATAAATAAGTGGCTAGGTGGAGTCTTCCTGACGGTGTGGGGGTCATGTACAGTCATGTATGCTCCTATGAAGAAATAGCCCTGGCTGAAGTTAACTGTTGCACAACTGTAAAATGTCTTGCTGTTGGCTTTATGAGGCTCCATGTCAAATAAGAATATGGTGTATTGAGCAGCAAGGTATTGTAGACAATATAAAAAACTTACTTTTCTGCATTGCATCAACATCAGACCGAGTTCTTTTTACAGTTTTAGGAAGGACATTAGTTTTTAAACAGCGTATGACTAAAATGTTTACCGCCTACATAGTATAAATACTAATTGTGGAGAAAACTATTATGCTTTGAAAGAAATTCTTAGTGGTTATAATACATGTGACAAAACAGCCATGCAAAACCTGAACTACATGGGCATTTATAAACATTTACAGCAATGTAAAAACCATTGCTGGTGTGATAGTTCAGTTTTCGGTGTTGAACAACGTTACGTCAATTTAAATGTGGAGAAAACCATCCTTTGGGTTATGGAAATGCTTTTTTTAAACATTCCAAATTGCCTTATTTTATTCAAAATGAGTGTTTTTGGAACCTGTATTTTAGTCAGTTGTCATCAATCAGGCATTTTCACATGCATTTTTTTAATTCCTTTTTTTTTAATTAAGGCATTGCATTTATTTTAATGTTCTTGGCCCTGGTGTGACATTATTTTAGTCGCACACCTGAAACTGAAGGAATTTTGTGGTTTATTCTCCAATTAAGGGTGGCAGATTGGCAAAACAGATCATTTGGTGGCAGTGTCTCACAACTGTGAGCTAATAAGCTTGACTCAGAGTATTTGTGAATATGTGTAATTGTGTTTATTATTATGGTTTACTGCTTTGTACATTGCATTGCCTGGGATTTGCGTAAGACCCCATTTGATCCCAACCTGCATAAGTGGTTTATAAAATGAATTGTTCAGTGAAGATGTAATGTCCATAAAGTTATGATAATCTCAACTGTCATAACATTTATTTTTAAGAGCCAGTATAACTATTGAACTTTTTTTTAACACTGTAAAATAGAAGAAAAAATATATTTGATATGTAGCATTTGATTTGAATGGTTAAAAATGTAAATGAAGACATTAAAATTATTGTGAAATTGCTGTTGCTACTAATTTAGTCATAAACAATGTAAAAATAATTTGAATAACGTGTATTTTAATCATTAAATTAATATATTATGTGGCATGTCTCAGTGTAAATGCTTTGCTCTTGGAATTTGACAATTTCATTGTGTTTATTATTGCATCTTAATGGCTAAACTAGTATATGTAATTAAGTTGAGTGGTGTACACAATTCCATAGTTGCTGAAAGAATATACAGTACTGTCATTGTCCTAACACATTAGTTACTGCTTTTACTCTTTTTCAGCCACAGGGGGCAGAAGTCAGCATTTGACGTAGTTTTGTGCTCTTGCTCAAAAATGTCCTGTTTAGAATTACTCATTTTAACTACTAATTATCTTTCAACGGAAATACAGGTTTTGTTCTGTTACTTATTTGTATGTCATTTTAAAGTGGTGACTGTCTTTATTTGATTACGTGTAAATGAGTACTATCTATTAGTTTGAATTAACAGGCAGTACGTCGGGAACCTAAAAATTCAGTGGGTCTTCGTCGAGGGCTTCTTTTGAAAGGAAAAAATAGTGAAGACAGTCTCGCTGTTGATTCTCGTGGATAGATATTACAAAAGCTGTCGTCCGTAAATAAGACGTTGACATCTTGTTTTTCAACTTGGCTAATAAAGGTTAGGTACCGAACATGATAACTTCTGCGGGTAAGTCTAAATGTGATATTGTGATAACAGCTCGTTTGCGTTAGCTGGAAGTCAGGAAGAGCCGGTTGATTTAGCTGAGTCACAGAGCTAGCCAGTTAGCTACATAATAGTGAATGAAAACACAAATTAATCTGTCGTTTTTAATGTTAATTTCGCCGAAATTAACAGGCACGTCGATCTGAATATATTAACAAATGCTACAGTTTCTGCTCGCAGTTTGTGCTTTTACGTCTCCGAACGTAACACGGATGTGACTGGCATGGAAAACTGGTTATTTGGGGTTAGCCGGACAGCAGGTGTGTGTGTGTGTGTGTGTGTGTGTGTGTGTGTGTGTGTGTGTGTGTGTGTGTGTGTGTGTGTGTGTGTGTGTTAGTTCTGGAGCAACCTTGCTATATGGTAATTTCATAAAGAGTTGTTGTTCTCAACCTCCGACACAAACGTATGGTGGCGTAGCTAGGCAGGATAGCTAATCAGAGTTGGAAATGCTAAATCTTTGTACCGCTTCGCTATCCAGCTCGATGACGTACTAATAATCAGAAACTGTTTGCCGAGGTTTTCTGTAATCTTGTTATATTTATTTCATAGCCGGAATAATTTCTCTCTTGGATGAAGATGAGCCTCAGCTCAAGGTAAATAATACAGGCTTTTCAGCAATGTTTACGTAAATCGTCATTTTAAGTTGCCGTTTGGGTTGGACATGTCGTTTATAATAAACAAACCACGATTTTCTTTTGCTAGGAGTTTGCTTTGCACAAATTGAACTGCATTGTCAATGACTTTTGGGCAGAAATATCGGAATCTGTTGATAAAATGTAAGTAATGTTTTGAAAAACGTTTTTGAAATGTCTGTAAATTTATTAGAAATGAGTGGATGTTCCTTTTTGATTGTTGCATATTTAGATTCTTTGAAGATCAGTGGAAGTGGCTATATTTGATACTTAATTAAGTTGTTTACTTTCCCTTGACATGGGAGGAAAGGGGTGCATGTCTGTAGTGAATAATGTGAAATTAATACCCCCCTTCACCACAGTGAGGTCCTCTATGAAGACGAGACATTCCGTAGCAGGGAGTTTGCTGCACTGGTGGCTTCCAAAGTTTTCTATCACCTGGGGGCCTTTGAGGAGTCCTTGAACTATGCTCTTGGTGCAGGGGACTTGTTCAATGTAAACGATGACTCGGAATATGTGGAGACAATTATCGGTATGTTTGAAATTGTCTTGACATGATACATTTGCAAAGATTGAATTATTTGTATGGAAGTATAATTGTGTCTGAGTTGTGGGAATTCTCAGATATGTTTTGCAAAGGGTGTGATAGTTATTGTAGAATTCAAACTTAGTAATTTGAATAATTTTAATAGACAGTCATTTAAATAAATTCAAGGGTGGGAGTAATGTGTGTGTGTGTGTGTGTGTGTGTGTGTGTGTGTGTGTGTGTCATCTTCAGCCAAATGCATTGACCACTACACAAAGCAGCGTGTGGAGAACGCTGAACTGCCAGAGGGTGAGGAGAAGAAGACCATCGACCCTCGGCTTGAGGCCATTGTCAACAAGATGTTCCTTCGCTGCTTAGGAGACCATAAGTACAAGCAGGCAATTGGCATTGCTCTGGAGACACGACGCCTGGATGTTTTTGAGAAGACCATTCTGGAATCAGTAAGTGTGTCCTAATATTTTAAATGTCAGTCATGTAATTTTTGGACCTAGGGTGGGGGTGGGCTTTATTATGTTAGCAGTTTTGGTGTAATGTATAGCATCTGTATAGTGCTGTACTGTATTGTTGTCAGTGGCAATGCTGTACTGCTTAATAGGATTTTGATCTGTGATACTTTACATTCAGTATGTTATATATTATACAACCCCTTTCAAATTTACCTGCTTTGCTGATTTAAATACAAATTCTTTTAAGATGGCATGGCATGTCATTCACATTTTTTTAAATAACATGCCAGTTCATATGTAATTTGTTTAGCCATTTTGAACTTCAAAAGGTGCTATGAACAGTGTTTGCAGTTAGATGTGATTTCTGAATAAATCTAAAGGTAACATTGCTGCTTGAAGCTTTTCAGCAAGAGTGTCCATTTCAACTGTCTGCCCCATCATTTCAGCACATCTCACATCATTGTCATACACAAGGTTGACATTGACCCAGTTTTTGTTGTGCAGTGTTGTTGGGTGCCTGATTTTGTTAAAAGCAAGGTCTTTTGCAACCACGGCTGTAGTGTTAAACTTTTCTGTTGATGATCTTCTTCAGTTTTGAGGTCTGTTTGCCTGCTAGTAACAGCTTGTATTGTCCCTGGATGATTGGGTTGAGATTTGTTGATAAATGCATCCATGCAGCATAAATTCTGCTGAGATATGTTGTGTTTAACCAGTTAATGTTTGTTAATGTGGGAATTCCTGGAGACATGGTAGACCCAGCAGTGTCTTTCCTTAGCTTTTCAGCATTTGTAGAATATCAGGCTTTTTTTCCTTGCTCATAATGTAGCCACAGAAAATCTTTCAGACACAATTTATTAAACCTGTATGCACACAAACATTATGATGGGAGATAGAACAATACTGCACTAACTGGTTAATGTTTTTGTGTTGAATGCAGTCCATAATTGTTGTGAAAGTTTGCCAACAGTTCTTGTAAATTGACAATTTTCCCTTGTTTTATTAAATGTGAGTTAACACTCAGAAATAACACTTAAGTAATCTCGCACAGTTATGAAACCAGCTGAAGGGAAAAGACTACATTCTTCAGTTGCTCATGGACTCTGTGTAATGTCCATACTTCAGTGATCTTCCCTTTACTAGAATGGTCCAAGAGTCTAGAGGGCTGAAACTTGCATTGTGGTAAAATCTGATGGCTCAGATTTTAATAGCAAATATTAGTAATGCACATACATTCAAGTCTTGATTGGATCTGTGCTGCTCACCTCAACAGTATGTTCTCCATACGTGCACAATATATATTATATCACTGAAATTTTATGTGAACAGAATTGCTGTAACAGTTGTGGCTTTGCCATCTGAACCGTTTCTGCATGTTGTACAGATACCGTGAATGCTAAAGATGTATAACTACTGCTGTTTGCCCCCCTCCCCCACAGAACGATGTTGCTGGCCTTCTGGCTTACAGCTTGAAAGTGTGCATGTCACTGATGCAGAACAAGCGCTTCCGCAATGAAGTTCTCAGGGTGCTGGTGAAGCTCTACATGAACCTGGAAAAGCCCGATTTCATCAACGTGTGCCAGGTCAGTTTTGATGTGCGCCATCTTCACAACGAGTATACACAAAAGGTGTGGTAGTGCCACTTCAGAAGTAAATTCTGGGTAGGCTGTTTTCATCTGTGGTGTCTGAATGGTGCAATAAGTAGCCCCTTATTTTGAGGACTTCATTGCCTCTGTCCACGTTTGGAAAAACAACTGAGGACTCATCTTTTCAGGGAGGATCTCAGCACTTCCACCTTGTCTTCGTCAGCTCTGCTTCTTTATTGTTCGTGTTTAAATGCTGTTTGTTCATCCTTTGTGTTATTGCAAATTTTTTTGGCTTTTGGTCGATTTGTTCTCTATGTTGCTAAACTGAATCTTGTGCACTTTTGACTATAGGACAGCACTTACTGTTAGCTGGATTGCCAGATAATGTCTGACCTCATTTTTAATATGCACATGTACTCTCATTCATTTGCAAGTCTTTTTGGACAAAGGTGTCTGCTAAATGAATAAATGTAAATTCTGTTACTGAATAGTTGAAGGTCTGACACTAGCATAGAGCTCATTTGAAACAAAGCTACTTGAACAGAATTTAAGAAGTGAGAGTGGATTTATTGAGTATACTGAAAGATTTTGTCCATGTTTGCTCTGGATTTCCTGAGGTCTCACCTCCAGCGTACCGGTAGAAATAACTCCTTTGTCTTCTGACACCTGCTCTTCTCCCATGCAGTGCCTCATCTTCCTGGACGACCCTCAGGCTGTGAGCGACATTCTGGAGAAGCTGGTGAAGGAGGACAACCTGCTGATGGCCTATCAGATATGCTTCGACCTGTACGAGAGCGCCAGCCAGCAATTCCTGTCCTCGGTCATCCAGAACCTGCGCACCGTGGGCACGCCCATCCCTGCGGTTCCTGGCTCCACCAACACTGGCACTGTGGCTACGCACGACAAGGACAGGTGAGCGCAGCTCAGGTGAACGTGTAGAATGCCAACTGGCTCGTGTAAAGGAACCGAATTTGTGCTGTTTGTTGACGGAAACTTAACATTCTCTTTTTAATCTGAATTTTGAGTGATGCTATGGAAACGGACGATAAAGTTGGGAGCTCCCCTGCTGGCAAGTCTTCAGAACAGGTGAGTAGGGTTCTACACCACACGGTATGTCAGCAGTAATCGTATATAATTATTTTAATAATTAATGTTCCTCCGGCTTGACACATTATTAAATGCACTCTTTACTGTCGTTTTAAAACTGTCTGCTGGGTTAATTTACACTTTTTTTTTTTTTTTTTTTTTTTTTTTGGCATGGTGTCTGCACAGTAATACTTTCTTTTTTAAAAATATACAAAGTAAATGTTGACTTCGACGTCCGTAATGATTACAAACTTTTTTTTTTGCACAATTTTAGAAGGAGGAGCCAAAAGATGAAAATTCCAAGATGATCAAAATATTAAGTGGAGAAATGGCCATAGAACTTCACCTCCAGTTCCTCATCCGAAACAACAACACAGACCTTATGATTCTCAAGAACACAAAGGTGAGCACTGGACGGCATGGGTCTGATTTAGTAGGTTAATAATTAACTATCTGGAGATTTAACTGACACAGCCTAAACAAATGGAAACCTTCACTTCTCCCATGAGTCTGACCACATCTTCGTTAACTCTCCTGTCATAGGATGCAGTGCGGAATTCGGTGTGCCACACAGCAACGGTTATAGCCAATTCCTTCATGCACAGCGGAACCACGAGTGACCAGTTTCTCAGGTACAGCCTGAGCGCGTTGTAACGGACACAAGTTTGAGCAAATCACAATGGTTGAAACCTAGACTATCCTATATCCATTAAATCAAACACTACTCTTACACAGGATGCACATGTAAGGAAACGGTATAGATGTAATTCATATAGCACTATGAAACCGATAATACAGTAAGAACAGTGATTGGTTTTAAAATATGCACATTAGTGCCATTGCTAATTAGATGTTTGGAGTGACTCTCCTGTTCTGCTGTTTTACAAGGTCTGTGTTTTCATATACGTGTGCTTCTCATTTTTCAATAGGGTTACCTTCTGATGATCCCATCGTAACTCGAACATGAATATGTAGGATAAGCATTGCACCCCTGAAAAGAGTGTCGGAAATAGTGAAACAATGTTTTCTTCACAAATTTAAATTGAATCAAAGAGCAATATAATGCAGATATATAACAGTGTTGCAACATGACAGTTTTGGCAGTTACAGAAATAATCCAGAAGTCAATAGCACCCCAATTACCAAAAGCTTTAAGAGTTCTTTGAGAAGAAATTAATAAGCACAAATGTTTTGGGGAAAACTCCTTCAGTGTGCACAACACCTGAATGAAATCTTACAGGTATTTCTTATATAAACAATGAACTGAACTGTTTCTTTCTTTGTACATTTCGCAATACGGACGAAACGCATCATGTGCCATTCGTTCAATCGTTGCAAATTGTTCAGTGTTTTGGGTCCATGTGTAAGAACTGTATTCAGTAGTGATAAACCTTCTGATTATCCCTTAGTTTTGAACACAGAAGACGTGCATTGTACTGAGTCTGAGCTTACACTGAGCTTTGCACGCAGACCTTTTGGTGCTGCTGGAAGGTGGGTGAAACTATCATGTGCTCGTGCGCCCAGTTGGGCAACGCTCACCAGACATACCGGTCACAAATGTGGTCGTAAAGTTGGACAGTCGTAAGTTGCATAGGTCGTAAGTCGATGCCGACCTGTAATAGGTCCTCATGTTCTATGGACTTGACTTTCTCAAGCATAGTAGTGACTAAATTCCTACTAAATCCTTGTGCCTCTAAATCACTACATAATGATTTAGCTTGTTAATTGCTATTTGATTTTTTCACAACTTGTTTTTAAAGGCTTTTGAAAAGTTGAACTTCTCATTTTAAAGATTTTAAAAGCTTCATAATTTGCACATTAAGCCTGAAATAGACGTGCCCTGCACATAATTTGTAATGCGTCCAAGCACGTTAATTAGGAGAAATATGGTGTTCTCTTGCATCTTAAAAGTTGACTGTATGGTAAACTTTTTTTTTCAAGGGTGTAGGGTGATCACTTTTGCAGTGTAAGAACACATTATGGTCAGTGGCTTTCTTAAAAACATCTGTATGTAAGTTAAAAAGTATCCTTTTTATACACATCCAAAAAGTTGACCTTATCAATCTCGTACTGTAATGTAAATTTGGTCTCCATACAAGAGTCCAAATACAACAAAAAGTGCTTTAACTTCAGAACATCCCTTGTCCACACACAAAATAAAATGTCAGTAGGTTTTGATATAATGAATGAAACGATTGTTGTATACAAAATGTAGTTCAAATTTCCTCATAAATTGCATAACTAGGTGCTACAGGAGAACTGATAACTTCCCTTTTCTGTAGATAATAATCATATTAAATGTGAAAATAATTCTTATTGGGGATTTCATGAGTCAGTTCAACCAAAAAGTCAGTGGGAGGTTGTAAAAAGAAGCAGACAAACCGTCTTGGTGACTGCCTTATAAACTAACTGAATCAATAATGTACAGCAGGTCACCTGAATGCACTCTACAGCTCTTGAATTTGTTAGAAAGTCTGTCGTATTTTAAAGATAAGAAGATAGTTTTTGTACTAAATCCTTAATGTGGAAGTCTGTGTATTGTGAAATAGGCTCTGTTAAAGAACCATTTCCTGAAAAAAATAAAAATAAATAAATAAGACATCCTGGGGGATCCACCAACTGCTTGTGTATTTTAGGTAATGAATAAACAAACGGCTTAATAGGGTGACTAGGAAGTAAAAATTTATATTCATCATCATTAATGATATTATCCCATGAGGCTGTCATCATTGTAGATTTAATCTGATCACTAAAATGAAATCTAGGATCATTATTTAAAATGAATATTCAGTTACAGAAATACAATAGTCTGGGGAAAAAAAACGAGGGAACGTACAAGTTAAATGTAATCATTACCATATATTATAACATACACACCCTTTGGGATGCTGTTGGTTGCATACCTGACAAAAGGGTCGGACGTGGGTCTGTTTTTGTTTTCTTGACAAATTTAAACTGAATAAAGAAAACCGTACATTTCACTCTGCACGATGTTAATGTTAGCACATAACTCTATTTGTAATATTTGTCCACTGTCAAGATTGTTTGTCAAGATTGTTAGATTGACCTTTTGTCCAGTTTAATTACTGTGACTGAATACAAGAGATTGAAAAGTAATGAAATGAATACTAGATTAACAACTGTAAACACTGTACAATGTGTAAGCCTTTGTATTAGATGCTTAAGATACGCAGACTGAGAGTGCAGCTGGGCAGATGCTGTCATCTCTCGCCATTGGTAGAAAGCATCATTCAGCATATCACTAGCCTGGTAACAGTTCATAATTCAAACCTTTTCAAAATATGATGACTGCTGAGTTTCATTATAAAGTGGACCGTCGTGAGTTGATGAGCACCTGTTTTACTTTCATGGATCTGACACTGCATTTTCATCACTTGTTTCCAGTAAATGCTGGTCCTGGAAACTGCATTAATCTTGAGCATTGAATGGCACGTTTTTCCTTCCTGTCTGAACAGAGAGAATTTGGAATGGCTCGCCAGAGCTACAAACTGGGCCAAGTTCACTGCCACAGCCAGCTTGGGGGTCATTCATAAGGCAAGGCAAACATTTGGCTACTAATGAAGATGACAGATTTTTTTTTTTTTGTGTCCTGAGTTTATGTTCTGATTTCTGTTCCCCCACTCCTCCCCTCCCACACACACACACACACACACACACACACACACACACACACTTCCTTTGTGTTTGAGCAGGGCCATGAGAAGGAGGCGCTGCAACTGATGGCCACGTACCTGCCCAAAGACACCTCCCCGGGCTCGGCCTATCAGGAGGGAGGAGGCCTTTATGCTTTGGGGCTTATTCATGCTAACCACGGCGGTGACATCATCGACTACCTGCTGAGCCAACTGAAGAATGCTAGCAATGATGTAAGCATTAAACAGGCCAGTCAGGGGCTTTGCCAAATGTGGGAATATTGTGTCAGTGACCGTTTCTGCTGTCGCTGTAGATCGTTCGTCATGGTGGGGCCCTGGGCCTGGGGCTCGCAGCACTTGGCACTGCCCGACAGGACGTGTATGACCTTCTCAAGTCTAACCTGTACCAGGATGATGCAGTCACAGGTACAGATCAGGACACACACGTACACTTAGAAGCCCTCTGATAACAGGTCTCGGCAACTCTATCTAAAATGCACAAGATCATCATCTAAACTGATTTTGTTCTGTAACTGAAATGTGAATGTTGAAGTTAAATTGTCTCTTTTCACTTTAAGCTGTATGGAAGTTGTTTTGCTCTGTACTCATTTTATGGGCCTCATCTTAGACTTGAACACTTTTAAAATGATTGCAGATCCATAATGGCTGTGAGCCTGCCGATGGTGCCGGTCAAGTGCTCTTTACCATGTGTTTTTACCAGTTACCGAGCATTAAGGGAAGCTTAATCAGCAAACTGTGTGGTTTCTGAATTGGCTGATAGTCGCACAAATACACACGCAGTCTGGTGTAAAGGAGAATCTTCACAGCGACAGTGCTGCTAAGACAGTCAAATTGGCAGACGATTGGTTGTGTTACTAGAGTTTGGTACCAATGTACAAGTGTAGTGTTTTGAGCTCTGGGTAGACTTGGAGGCTGTGGTACCACAGCTCTGTTACAGTTACGGTGGACGAGCAGTGTTCCCAAACTAAGCATTGATGAAGATGCTCTGGTGAATCGGGGAACATTTTTGTTTATTTGCAGGTGAGGCAGCAGGCCTGGCCCTTGGGCTCGTCATGTTGGGCTCAAAGTCAGCCCAGGCCATCGAAGACATGGTGGGCTACGCTCAGGAGACGCAGCATGAGAAGATCCTGCGAGGGCTTGCAGTGGGCATTGCGCTGGTGATGTACGGCCGCATGGAGGAAGCGGACACCCTCATCGAGAGCCTCTGCAGGGACAAGGTACACCCGTGCTTCTCCGCGCTGCGTCGGGCATAATGGCTCTATTCCTTCCTCGTTCTTCATCAACCTGGGAACATCTTAGGCATTTTACATAAATGGGTCTGTGTTGTCCTGTGCGTTTGTTGGGGGTGCAGCTTAATCTGAACTGTGCCTCTTTCTGCTCCAGGACCCTATTCTACGGCGCTCTGGAATGTACACGGTTGCCATGGCGTACTGCGGCTCTGGGAACAACAAGGCCATTCGACGACTGCTGCATGTGGCTGTGAGTCGTCCTTTGTTTCATCGCTTCTTACCTGCTTCACATGAAAGGTTGCTAAATTCCAGTGTTTGATTTTGACTAAATGTTACTACAGTTTGAAATCATTCATTTTGCTTTAGGGTACTATCAATTTGTGAAATAATTTTTAATTTGGCTGTGTCAATAGTGATATATGAAACTACAGGAATGGTCATTTTGAATTGGATGCATATGGCTATATGATGCAATTACAAAATCCAGAATTAATGTAATTTTGTATTTGCTTTTTTTTATTTTTTATTTTTTTATTAGTCGGGTACCTTTTGAGATATAAATTTTCTTCTAGTATATGTAACATTTACTGTGTTGGGGAAAATGAACTTTCCAAGGTAGCCCTTGGTGTTCAGAATGCACATTTAGGGTTCATTAGGTTTTCTTGTGATGACCCCTTCCCTGCTAAAGAAACACATGCGCTCCTGACAGGTGAGTGATGTCAACGATGATGTCAGAAGGGCTGCGGTTGAGTCCATAGGATTTATCTTGTTCAGGTAAGGGATTGTCTCCCTCTGTAAAGATAATATTGCCCACAAGGTGGCTCTATTGGATTGCTTTGCTTTTGTACAAGAATCTATGCAATACATCATTGTTTAATTAGCATTTACGGAAATGGGGAATTCTTTGAAAGTTTTAAGAAATATTTTCCAAATGTGTTTTAACAAAATAGCATACATCCAGTCTCTTAACATTTTTTACTTCTTTAAAATGTTGTTCGTCATGTATGGTTCATCTGTAGGATTGTTTTTCCGCTGCGTTAACGTTGATATGAAAATGGATCGTCTAGTCAAGGTAGCAGCTTAGGACAAATGAGATGTGTGACCGTTTAGACCCTGAAAACCACATTTGGTCATAATGTGTAACAATTTGAGTTTTGTATATCATAAATACTAAGCTACTTCCAGTGAGGCCTGAATAAGTAAGCTAGCTTCCTGGTTTGTGTGAGGGGACATGCCGGCCACACTGAGATGTCAGCAGCAGTTATGTTTATCTGAGGCAGGGGTGCTTCAAGCTGTTAATGTACTGACACAGCAGACCACACATGAACATGTACAGCCGGTGGAAGCGTGAACACATCTACTGCTCCCAGGGCACTTGCCACAGGGGAGACTTTGCCCCCATGCGAAGGCAAGCGTGGGTGATGCCACTGGTAGTTTATCATCAAAGGAAGGTCTCCTTCTGGCCACCTTCCGAGTTGTGAATTCCCTTCACTGTTTATGAAGTCCTGTCTTTCATCTTTTGGTGTAAAGTCCCTCATCAGGCAGCAGAACGGTGTTAAACAATGTCCTGAGCCAAGTAGAGGAACCCGTGAAACAATGTGAAGTCCAAAAAAGGCTTTGTGATATTGCTGTGATCAATTGGCCAAAGGGTAAAGCTGGTGTAAATCTCACTGGTGTTTAGAAAGCAGCTGCAGAAACCTTGCCTTGATTTCAGGCTTACCCCATCATGTTGGGATGTGCTGTGGATGAGCTGATTCTGCTTCTGTACTCACTGGGCCGCTATGTACAGAAACGGCCAAGTGTCTTGTAAACGCGTATCTTGATTTTATCATTATTGCCATTGCGTCCTCTGCTATTGCTGAGGTTTTCACTCCTTTTGGTGTGCACTGGGTGTGCTTCATTGTGATCAAGGTTGCTGTTGTGTTTACTTGGGCTGTTTAATATGTTTCTTGCTCCTGGGTTTGATTGCACTGGCTCATGGGAAGCAAGCTGCCTGTCATATGCATGCTGCTGCTACTTGTCTTACTGGCTTGTAACGTTTAATTCTGGCAGGTTATTTAATAATTTTTTTTATGCCATAAACAATGTTGTAGAGATGCAACAGATCACAAACACAAGTTGGATCACTTCATGGTTTTTGACATGTTTTCAGATCACAAAAAATGGGAGGAGTCAAATCTATAGTTTAACTTTTCATTGTTAGTGTATCAAAACTGTTACGATACTTAAGTCTTCATAATATGACAATTAAGATACATATTTGACAATATGTGATTCTAAAGTGATATAAAAAAGCCTGCCTGTATTTTCATATTGCCTAAAAAAAATTACAATAACTGATCATATTTTAATATCAGCGACATGTAAAATTGTGTGCTGACTGACTATTTTTTTTTCCAAAAGTTTGCAACATTTAAAAAAATCTATCAAATGCTAAACTTATGTTTACAATACATAGACATTGGTATAATTTATTACATCACAGTAGATTGCATTTAAACTACAGCGCAATAAATTAAGGGCTTTCCGGTTTATATGTTACTTTTCATTCTTGGTGAATTGATACCACAGCTCTGCTTTGAGATTTATGGAATTATTACTTTACAAAGTATCAGTGGCAATAAAACTGTATATCACACTATGAAGGATAAACTTGAATTTATCTGTGGTTCACATGTGTTCTGAGTTGTGGGCAGGATCCATATGGATCACAGATCGTGTGTGTGTGTGTGTGTGTGTGTGTGTGTCTTCACCACTACAATGTAGTTCTAGCAGTAAACTAGAAGGTTGAAGTGAGATTTTTTTTAAATTTATAATTCAATATTTTTTTTTATTACAAAAAATAGCTTATTGTGCTTCCATTTTTATTCATGCTGGCCCTTTTGCAGAGCACTCTTCTTAAGCACACCACCAGTGTTCCGCTGTCTGAGAAGTGGATTTCGTAAACATAGTTCAGCTACTTAGGACATTTGTTTGGATTTCTTGCTTCGAAACAGTCCTAAATCAGGCTCGATGAATGAGTTTGTTTTTAACCGAAATAAGACTCATGACAGTCTGCGGGGGTCTTCAGTGGAAGGCCACTTACGTGACAAGCATGTACAATATCACTGCTTCAGAGTAAACTGCAGGGATGCCTGTATTCCACATGCTTGTTGATGACAAATGTGCAAATAAAGCTTTTGATTACATAAAAATTACTTTTTTCATGCTGTGTATTTCTCTACATAAGTTTGTGAATGCTAAAGCATGTGTGCAGGTTTCATGTAAATGTATAGATTTGGTGTTTACAGTACATGGTTTGTGGTCTAGCTGAGCCATTAAACTGGCATCTAAAACTAGCCAAAATGAAGTTCCTTTTACTTTTTGACTGGTCACTGATATGGGGTAGGAAGATGGTGAGTATTTTGTTGTGTCCAATGCATTGCTAAATACTACTCATGGAAGGCCTATACATGATGTTTATGGCAAAATCATGTAAACAGAACACCATATCCACCATTGTCAAAAACCATTTTTGTTTAATGTTCCTTTATTAAGGTCTTTGTAATAACTTCAGTTGTATTAGATTCACTTCATTCTGAAATATGTTATTTTAAGAACACACACTTGTGTGTACTTTAGCTCCATTGAGAGTCTTTGTTAGGGTTTGGGTTCTATGTCCACAGTTCTTGGCAGAGTTTCCTAGCATTTAGATGCTAAGAGGTGTGGAGTATGAGTCCTGTAGGAATCCTGTTGAAGGCAGGTGGGGTGGTGATGCAGGGCTACATGTGGTTGTCCTTGGCCTGCTCCTCAGGCCTGTAGTCAGTGTTCTCGCTGAGGAGCGAGACACAGCGGGAAGCGTGTATGAGAGCTGGCTGCTGACGTGCAGGGCCATGTGTCGCAGCAGGCCCGATCCCGTTCTTCATGAAGAGCTTGGAGTTCTTGGTGACGGAGTAGCGGAAGGCGATCCTGGTGCAGCTCCTGTGCAGTGGCTTCGGGATGGCCCTGCCACCATAGTTGCACATGACGTAGCGGGCAAAGGCCTGCCGGAACGTCTTGTTGAACAGCGTGTAGACGAGTGGGTTGACACCCGACGACACATAGCCGACCCAGACGAAGACCTCCATGAGCGTGGCTACAAGGTTCTCATCACAGCTCTCACAGAGTGCCGACATGACGTTCGTGATGAAGAAAGGGCACCACATCACCACAAATAGGAGGAACACGATGCCCAAGACCTTCGATGCCCTTTGCTCGCTGCTCAGGTTCTGCAAGGACTTTTTGCCCATGGCGGAGAGCCTGCGAAAAGGCGTCTCGTCCGTGGAGTGTTGTCCTAAGAGGTTTAGTGCCCGGTCCCGTCTGGGGCTGCTCGGGGTGGCGCCATTCTCTGTAGAGGATTCTCTTGACTGCTCCCTCTGAAAGCTCATGGAGATGCTGGACCTGCTGAGGCGATGTGGCACTCTGGACCTGAGCAGGCAGGCCTTCTTCCGCAGCACGTGGATGGTGAGCAGGTAGACGACCATCATGATGGTGAGTGGCA
Organism: Chitala chitala; assembly: GCA_025773905.1. Lineage (NCBI taxonomy): Eukaryota > Metazoa > Chordata > Actinopteri > Osteoglossiformes > Notopteridae > Chitala > Chitala chitala. The sequence continues at coordinate 5,540,042 of JABJVR010000029.1, forward strand.
TGAAGAACGCCACCAGCGAACCGAACATGATGAACACCCTGAAGCTGTCCGGCTTTAGCAGGCACGTGTGGTTGCTGTTGAACGTGATGTTGTTCGGCTGGGGGGAGTTCCTGAGCCCCATGACTGGAATCGGAAGTGCAATACCTGTCAAAGACAGAGTGTAGCTTTGTCACACCACATGGTTTATATAGGTGCTATTTTCGTTGTGAAATTTAGTCAGAACAGCGATTCAGCACTTGAGACCACAATTGATGACGCAGTACAAAATCAAGTGTCACAGAGATATTGTGTGTGGATGTGGTGTCATTTGTTAATGCAGCATGTTTGGACCTTGTTCAGCTCCAGTGTTTACATGTAATCTTTGTTTTCTTGTAGTTAAAAATGACAGAAGCAGTTTGGTAAACACTTGGCACAATTTCGTAAGACAGTTTCCCCCTGGAACATAGCAGCTTAAAACCTTCAGATACTGTAAACTGGCTGTTATAATGTGTCAGTGATAATTATGACAAAGAAGCAGCCTTTTATTAGTCTTCTGTGAATTTAATTCCTCTCCACTTATCTGGTACTCTGTTGTTAAAATGGTTTAGAAGGTGTTCTGTCAGGCTTTAAGTAAAAGCAGAAATAAACTGATTCATACTTCGGGGGAAATGTTTTGAGGCTGCCTTCTGAAAGGCATGTTAAGCTTTACTATGGTTAGTGCTGCCAGTTTTCTTTAATATTTGCATGCAGTAGTGCAGCATTTACTGTTCTAGAAATATAGTATACTGGTCTTTAAGACTAATTCTTGGCTGGAATATTCGAAAATGAAATGAGCTGCCAAAGGGAGTTCTCCAGGGAGGGTCCTGTTGTGGTCACTTCCAGTGAGAATGCACATGAGACGATAACCAGGAAAACAAACGTGACCGAAAAGACCAGGATTTTTTCTGCTGGGAGAAAATACTCTTCCCTGGTATTGAACATGATAGCGAAGTGTATTTTTAGTGTAATTTCTCTTGAATGCATATTCATTACAATGGTGGAAAATAAATAGGCTGTGGTTCTCATGACATACAGATGTGGTGAGACACCCGCTACATCAGCACCTTCAGAGTGGGTATTCCACTCTGCTGGTGCGATGGTAAATACTTTGTTAAAGATGAAAAGCAAGTCTTTTTTTTTTTTTTTTTCCCCTCTTTTTCACAGTGGAAGTGTTAATAGTAGCATTGACCAAATTGTTGCTTGTTAAGTTACTGAATAAAAGTTTAAAAGTGGGGAAATAGGGTTAAAGCACTATTATCTTTGATTATGGTAGATTTTTAAAATGTCTTGCATGAATGTAGGCTTGCCAGTTAATGGTCAGTCAAAATTTTGTAAAATTTGTATCCTTAGAACCAGCTCTGTAACACTGCTATATATAGTGTATGCCTTCAACTGGAAGTGTATTTCCAAAACATAGAAAATGAAATGCAAATGCTTGGGATCTGACAAACAAATGAAAATCATCTTGGATTACAAATGTACAACATATTCAAACGAGAACCATTATCATCACATTCTAATTTCCCTTCACCTCTTCTCAGTTGCAAAAGAAAAACACTCCTAGTAATTTGCTTTTTAAAGGAGGTTACTGTTAAGTTTGTGATAAATATATCCCATATATTAACAAAATTAGATAATTTCTGAATATATCTTTTCAAACCACAGTCTGTGTAGACAGCTGTTTTCAACAAGTAAAACCAAAAAGGTGAAGTCCTGTTTGTGCCTGAAGCATTATTGGACAATATATAATTTATTTTATTAGTTGACACAATCAGGGCTCCCAAATTGAACAGATGGCTTCATTTATTCTTTTTATTAATATCCGATACTTATTGCTAGCTGATATATCGGTAATAAATTTTGTTTTATATATTTGCCTGCCTTTTGACTGTTTGAATAGGTCTCTAGTGAGGGCTGCCTTGGTTAATGTTGCTTCAATAAAAACATACTCACCAATAGATATGAGCCACACCACAGCAATCTTTGCCATAGCTTTGGTTCTCGACTTAAATTGGCTGTGCTGGATAGGCTTCTTGATTCCAATATACCGGTCTAGCGAAATTGCGCACAGGTGCATTATGGAGGCAGTGGAGAAGAGGACATCCAAGAAGAGCCATATCGGGCACAGGAAGTCAGGGAGTGGCCACTCGGAATCTGAAAGCGATAAGAGGCATGTCCATAAAATGCTGGCTCCGCTGCCACCATAGTAACTGGGATTGGCACGAGGGTTTTCTTCCACATCCGGAGTCACCAGCATCACTTTATGGTGAAGGCAGTCTGCCAGGGTTTAAATCTGTACAGCAGTTTTATTTAACAGTGGTTGTGATTACAAAAAAATAATAAAGTGCAGATGGTGGAATTTATAGTAGGCATACAGCAGGTCCCCTTTTAAAAGGTTCAGTTTGTTTTACGGTTTAATATGATCAACTGAACACGGTCAGCATCACTGAGCTTTTTAAATGTTTAGTCCCTTGTTAAATATTCTTGAGCTTGATTTTGAGGGTCGTAAAACAAACCACTGACTTGGTCGTGGCATGTTGCCTTTTTTCCCCGTTGGACAACAGAAGCAGATAGTGATATTTGTCAGATCTTGTTTGTGCTCAGACAGGTTAGTTTAGTTATGTTGCTCGTGTTCAGGGTGCCAGTGCACTCGCGCTATGCTCTTACATTCTCATGATTTTATAAACACGCAGCACTATCATTATTTTATACACTCCAAAATGAAAATAAACAATGACCAATTTTTTTTTTTTTTTTTTTTTTTAAACCCAAAAATGTCTAGCTTTAAATGTACATTTAGGTTAAATATTGGCAGAGATCAGGTTGTGGGTATGGTATCACAATGCTATTAAAATGGTGGCATGACAGAAACAATGTCAGGTATATTTATAGTATTGTTTAAATATGTTTTATAAATATTAAAAACAATTCAAGGTAAGGCAGACTTAAAGGATAAATATTTAACTTTAAAACTGATGGGGTTCTTTTTCAGTGGACTTTGAAATAAGTGCTATATTTAGCAAAATGTTAAGTTCTGTTTGTAGCTTTGTTGGTGACAGGAGACTGATTAGTCATCTGGAAGTGAGTGTGTGACTTCACTTGAATCATTTAACTTGCAAATGAAAATTGTACTTATTCAAGCTGACTTGACATTACCGGGCAAAGCAAGGGAAGTTCCCAGCAGGCATCTGTGCTCAACATGAGTACGTACCGCTGCTCTTAAAGGAGCAGCATGTTCCTTCGAACAAGGTGCTGTGTGGTTATCAGTTGTCCAACTTTGTCAGGACCTCCTGTAGAAAAGCCCTACAGTCAAGCTCACACTGTGAAAGGCCGCAGGTGGAGTCAGATTCTAATGACGCTTCACTAAAGTCTGTCCATACTTTGAGAAGAAGATGGGTAATGTCAGCCTTGTGTCCTCCTAAGGGAACGTCGGTTGAGGTTGAAGTGTCATTTACAAGGAGCGTATTTGTTGGCCTTAATCTGAAGCCAGGTAATGCTGTGGTGTCAACAGTTGACCCCCGGTAGTGTCTTCTGGGATTTGCACTAAAAGATGTGCGTTATTGTTTCCAGTTTGCTTCATCTCCGCTCACACTGCCTGTTGTGTTCTGTTTTAGAAAGGTCCCCTTTAATTTGCCGTACCAAATCCAGTTAGTGTGGTGATGCTGTGGGCTCAGTTGAATGGGGACTCTAGACCTGTGTTCATCTCACTTTTGTACTATCTGCTGAACTGGAGCAAGTGCTTCTCAAGTGCTGTTTTCTTATTTCTGTGCAAGTTTGTGGAGTGTTTGGCCCATACTGTGTTTCCATAGGAGCGCTTCTCAGGAAATAACAGGGAAGAATCTGCTATTCACACCCTCGGCGTTAATTCATATGGAAAGTGTAGGCTGTTCCCCTAGTTGTTAATATTGTAAGTTGTTTGCATGCATGTAGGTAATAATGTAGCTGGTGCACTAGCATTTGAATTTGAGAATATTAAAAAGTGAAGTGATTGCAAGCATAGCTCAGACTGTCTGGTAAATTTAAAATCTTAATACATCAATCTTATTGCATGTTAATCAGTCTGCGGGCAGATATAATTAGCTCGTATATTTTTAATAAAGTCTTGAGCGCAGAAGCTGAAAATGTCTACATGAGCGCAAAACTGTTGTGGTTTGTGTAGAAATATGGTGACTTTCAGAGCGCAGATTTATAGCACCATTTGGAAGCAGCTGTGAACCACAGTCAGAAACTGAATGAAGCACAAGCATAAAAGCTTACAGGCTCAAAACAATCCACCTTTGCTGCGCAAGAAAGGAAGTGTGTAAGGCAGTCTGTAAGTGCTGTTTAAGTGTGTTCTTTCTGGAGGCTGAGGTGCCTACTTACTGAAGAGCACTGTGATAAGGGCGATTGGCATCACAAAGAGCCCCACGAGCAGGTCTGCCACTGCCAGCGACATGAGAAAGTAGTTGGTGGCGTTCTGCAGCTTCTTCTCCAGGGACACCGCCAGGATGACGAGGATGTTACCCCCGATGGTGGGTATGATGACCAGCACAATGAGCAGCGAGGCCCAGCGTAGCTGCCCCCCTGCTGCCACTGACTGCCAGGTGGCGGAGCTGTTGATGTGCTCTGAGGCGTTGGGCGCCAGCGGGGACATCGCATGCGGGACGTAGCGCTGCTCTGGCTTCTTGCTTTTTCAGCACACGCACCCAGCATGATCACCATGTCCCGCAGGCAGGAAGTGGGTGGAGCTTTTAGGCTTAACTCACTGATGCATCTTTCACTTGGCTATGTCCCAGAAGTAACCCACTTCCCAAGGTGGTGGTGTTGTATCCAAACTGCTTCTCCCCCCAACTTAATGGTGACCGCCACCCATCAGTCCACTGTAGTTCATCTGCTGACAAAAAAAAAGTTTGTGAACTAAAGCCGGAGTCGGTTGGTTGTCCAGTGTCATAGCTGTCGCAGTTCTCCTCTTTGCTTCTGGAAACTGTCCCACCGAGGTCACATGAGTGTCCTGAATAATGACATGAATGCTGCATATGGCATTCAAAAGTCTTCTGCCTATGTTCATAAAAGTTGCGTATTTTACGTATAAATAAATCACTGTAGTTCAGCAAAAACAAAACTGACCGGTATGTGCGTTAATGTTCATATTTAATAAATTAAACCGGCATAATGCCAAATGCTTTTATCTTGAGATGTCATTCACATTTTGACTTGATGTAAACAGTCTAGTTGACTTTGTAAAATGCACATCTTAACTGGTGTTTGTGGTATTCATATACAAATAAGTTTTTATATGTCATCCACATTATTCTGTAGTAAAGCCCTGCATTCTGAGTAACGTTTGCGCTTTCTCTTTACATAAATAAAATTCTTCTGATTCTTATGTACCTAAAGTGAAAGTGATTTTGTGAGCTGCATGCAGTTTCCTTGAGATGTTGCCACTTTCCATAAACATTATGCAGTTAATGTAGCGTATTGTTACACTGCCTCTTACCTGTGTTCAGAAAAGTCCAGTGAGACTTTGTGTTCAGTGACTGTGCGCTGTACGTTCCTTCATGCTTGGGTCTGGCAGGTAGTCTCTCTTCTGTCTCCTGCATGGGTTTGTACCCGTTTTCAGAAACAAGTCCTTACATGAATGCGTCGACGTGCTTCAGTTTATGGGATGAACCATTTTGTAGCAGTATGGCTTTGAAAATGGATGCGTTATGGAAACTGAAATGTTCAGTGCCAAGTGTTCAGCTGTCTCCACTACTGTGGAGTTCCTTTAGATGATCCTCAGTGGGATGACCACATATTTTCACTGCAGGTCCAACTTTGAGAGTTTCTTGTTCTTTCTCTCTCTCTCTCTCGGGGGGGGGGGGGGGGGGGGGGGGGGGGGGGGGGGGGGGGGG
>JABJVR010000029.1:5546032-5564664 GCA_025773905.1 Chitala chitala
GTGTGTGTGTGTGTGTGTGTGTGTGTGTGTGTGTGTGTGTGTGTGTGTGTGTGTGTGTGTGTGTGTGTGTGTAATTTATTTATTATTATTTTGCCATCCAAGGAGCTAGTGCTGAGTATCTTACTCAAACACACACCTGGTGGCTGGGATTCAAGGATGCTTTTATTCTGACAAATGTGTGCATCCCTGGAGGTCGGCACTCGTTTTTATATGTATTTTCTGAGGTTATTGTGAAAGTGATCAGTGTTTTAAGGCAAATGGTGAAATGACCCATGGGTTTCTGCTGCAGGTTCACAGTACATGTAGCCACAGGATATACTCATATACAACTCTGGGATGGCCATGGTCTTCGTATTGTAATTGCATTAATCTGAGGCAGACAATGGCACATTTCCCTTTACAGACCACTCCTTAGTAACCATTTTTAAGGTATCGCTCAGAAACTTTTGCCAAATGAACCCCCAGGCATATTCTTGGTCTGGGCCTGGCAGGTCAGCACCTCCTGCTGCTCCCTGTTGTCCTTTTGACCTCGAACCTTCCTGTGACAAGCACACACCTTTCCTTTTTCTGCATGTGCCTGCCCATCCTGTTATCTCTCACCCGCAGCCTTGACCTCTGACCTCCACATTCTCCCATTGTCTCATTGAAGGCTTATGCGGGACCTATCTCATTTCCCTTCTAACCAGTCTGGCTTCACTGCCTCCTTGTCCGAGACACCTCCTGTGTATTTTGGATGAAGTATATAATGGCAGAACATCACTGGAGACTTGGTACAAGGTTTACCAGGAGGCTCCGACTTCAGTAGGCCATGAAGCATTGCTTTGTACGTACTGATGTCGTCAACCTGTCATGCTCTTTTTTTATGCAGGCGGCCGCAATGTGACCATCTCCCTGCAGTCTCGAACAGGCCACACCCACATGCCTTCTGTGGTTGGCCTGTTGGTCTTCACCCAGTTCTGGTTTTGGTTCCCGCTCTCCCACTTCTTGTCGCTGGCCTTCACCCCCACAGCCATCATTGGACTCAACAAAGACCTGAAGGTGTGGGGCGGTGCTCTGGACCTCTGTGGTTTCACTGGAACCTAATGCATGTATTAGGACTCAAATGTTCTTAAGATGCCTGTTAGCTTGGATAGTTGTTGTTTCAGTGAGTGCTTGAAATTGTACATGTAGGCCTACTGGTGGAAGATTTGACATTCAGAAGTTTCCACTTAAGTTTTATAATTGCCTTTGGTATCCCACTTTTTTCCATAAAGATGTTAACACTACCTAAAGCAGTTCCATAACTCAAGAGAGTTGCATAGAGCTATACTGGTGTGTTCTGTGAACATGATGTCTGTGTTGAGTAAAGTCTGTTTAGGCTTAAGGAAAAGCAAGTGAAGTGAGTCCATCAGCCGGAGCACTGGCAGACATCAGTTTTTTTTTTTTCCCCCAGAAGTGTGTTTGGAGGAACTGTCCTTAGCCAGCTTCACATCATCTGTTGTCTGTAGGACTTTCTCCCACCCATTCCCTGCTGATGTTTGCAACATATACTTCACTGACAAATGACAAAGGCGGCTCACTGCCACACCTCTGTGAAAAGCGACACAGAAAGTGCCTGCCTTACAGCCCGTGGCCATAAAATCTTCTGTTTATAACAAATCCCATTCTCAACCCCTGCCTGTAGTACCGTGACTCCTTTGAGCAAATGCAGTTAACATGTACCAGGTAGACGCAGCTGAGTGACTGGATGTAAGTAGCCCTGCTCAGGTGCTGAGCTCATCAGCGGCTGCTGCTGTTGTTGTTGCTTGTCCTGTCCAGATGCCCAAGGTGCAGTACAGGTCCAACTGCAAGCCGTCCACTTTCGCCTATCCGCCGGCGCTGGAGGTGCCGAAGGAGAAGGAGAAAGAGAAGGTGAGGCTGAGAACCTAGGCTGCAGTGTAGCTGAGCCGTGCCTTGCTGATTCAGCTTGTTTCACAAGGCTGGTTCAATTGAATAAGAAACTGGGCTAACATCCGAGTCCGTTAGACTTTTCTGTTAGTCTTGTTTGCCTGCGAACTCAAGGTTTGAGAAACATCCTCCTTTGCTAGGTGTCCACAGCCGTCCTCTCCATCACAGCCAAGGCCAAGAAGAAGGAGAAGGAGAAGAAGGAGAAAGACGAGGAGAAGATGGAAGTGGTGGGTGAAACAGGAACGCCAGACATTTTTACACAAAGCCATCTTCACCGTGGTTTAGTTAGCTGCAAGATGTGTTTATCTTTCTTTACGTCCCATCAATGAAATAATTGTTCCGTGCACATAATCTCTTCCTGTATCTGTGATCTTTGGACAAATTACATAAACAGTGAAATGCTGCGTTTGAAGACTGATGGTCCAGTTTTCATTTCTAAATGGCAGTTAAATGGGCCTTGATTTATGTATTTTAGCGGATGGGGACCTGAACTTGTAATCAAATAGTTTTGGGTTGGGTCAGAAAGAGTTCTTCTGCTCTTTTGTTGAGCATGTTCACTTAACGTGTGTGTGAGTGAGCGTAAGAGACATTTATTTTGAAGAAGGTGCCAGTCGGTCACATAGGGAAGCATTTTACTTTCTGATGTTTTTTATAAATTTCTGACCGTCTGCCTGCCAGGTTTTTCAGTGTTGGGCTTATAGTTTTCAACGTGACAGTCTTGATACTATGATGAGTCTGAATGTGCCCTGTAACAGTTTCAGACAGCTCCAGCATTAAATGGGCCATCATTGGAAACCAAGTGCTCATACATGTCACTATTGACCGTGGCTGACTTTATGTCACCGGGTCCGCCCATCACAGTTTGGGTTTCTGGCTCATGGCATGCATACAGAGAGAGGTGTTTGTTTCTAACCTTTACAGGAGACTGTAGCAGAGACTGAGAAGAAGGATGAGGAGAAGGAGAAAGAGAAGGAGAAAAAGAAGGAGCCAGAGCCCAACTTCCAGCTGCTGGAGAACCCAGCCAGGGTGATGCCGGCCCAGCTGAAAGTGCTTACCATGCCTGAGACCTGCCGCTATCAGCCCTTCAAACCGGTGTGTGATGCACAGGCACACGGATTTAGCCAGATATTAGGTTTTACTCTGGCTCAGTAATGTTACTGTAAATGTAGTATTTTTAAAATTGTAATATTACTGTTCTGGTGTACGAGTTAAATAGCTGTTCATTTTGGTGGCTACTACTTTTACATTGCAGAAATGTTTTTCAGGCGTAGTTTTAGCATTTATTATTAATCCCTAGCGTTCTTGATAGACCCAGGGCTGGCTGTTGCTATGTAACATTATGGACCTCAGCCCTGTTCCTGGCTGAGACAGAAACACTGAGCCCACTGAGCTGAGCTGGAATTGGGGCCCAGCCATATCAGCCAGTTGGTCAACCACAGCTGCCCCTCAGAGAACCTGCCTGGTCATCCTCAAAAGTAACCAGGAGGGGGCCCATCTCTGTAACCTGCTTTTAGGCTCATTGTACCAGAAACATCACTGTTTATAGCCGTGTTCCCTCACTGGTCCCCGCGTCCCCCCTGGAGGCCCTAACCCCAGTGTTCTGTGTCACTGACAGCTGCACACTGGTGGCATCATCATCATGAAAGACACGAGTGAGGAGGAGGAGGAGCTTGTTGAACCAGTGTCTGCCCATGGTCCCAAGATCGAGGAGGAAGAGCAGGAGCCCGAGGCCCCTGAGCCATTTGAGTACATCGATGAGTGACCTGATAATGCAGGTGTGTTGTCGTGGAAGAGGTGTTTCTGCTTAGCCAGAGCAGACAGCCTGGCAGCTAAAATCTACCTGAAGGTCACCTGTGTGCCAAGCACGGACCGCTACAAGAATGTCTCAAGGCACTAGAAAAAATATATCCTTCTGCAGTACGTGATGTAACTTTCCCTTTTAGATTTTGAATTGCAGTAGTAGCTTTTTTTTAAGAAATCATTCATTTTCCTCTTTATAGTAATTCTCTGTGAACGTTTTATTTTTATATGGTTACTGAATGTGGTTTAACTCCCAGGAAGTGCACTGCACTTCTGAACTTTCACGTCAACTCTAAGTAGCCGTAGATCAGCCACAAACAAGATTAGTGTTTTCGGGGGTATTGGAAGTGAATGGGTAGAAATCTTTTACGGCTGTCCATTTGAGTCCCTTGTCCCCAGCACTGGAATGTAAACAGCAAGCTTTGCTCCAAGAGCATTTAATTAGGGCTGAAGATGAACTTCAGGCAGTCTTTGGGTTGAGTATTTACATGAGCAGGGCAAAGGCACTGTGCGCTCATGTCAGGAAAACGTTGATTGTTTTTTATCTGGTTTGCGGTTCTGACTCTTGCACGTTTTTTCACCTGGTTAAAACTTAAATTTAACTTGTAGGACCAGATGGGGCTCATCTCAGTTAAAAGTGGACAGCAGCCAGCGGTGTGTGTTGTTTTTACAGCTTTAAGGTTTTCAGTGTGCAGTCTTGAATGTGGAGCGGAGCTGTGAGCCTCTTGATCTGTCATAACAGAGGGGAGCTTCCTGTACTGACGTCCTACATGCAGTCCCTGTGTTTTACACGCTGAATAACATATAATAAAACATGTGAATTGGGTATGTTAAGGCCAGACATACAGCATAATAAACCCTCAAACTGCATGTTGTCTTAGTGGGGAAAATGGTAAAACTAGGATTAACCTACTTTGACATGCTTTAAGCTTCAGCTTAGATGCCTTTTTCCCCAATGCTTTCCCTCTATTTGTTCTTGCTTTGTTAAACCCAGGCCTTTTGCTCTTAACAGCAAGAATGTTCCCTGTAGTTTATTCTGGGCTTTGAGCATACATCACTGCACACATTTTGCTTCTGGAAGTGTTGATGCTCAGCATTTTTGAGATGCCCTTCTCTCTGTTTCTCCTTGCAGGCAGACATTCGGCGGCGTAGCTGAGGGATCTGCAGTCATCCTGCATGCTTTTTCTCCTTCTTTCACACATGCTTGTACCTCTGCTGGCGTGAGCAGGGGATATTTTACATTCTAAAGTTCTGTCAGTACAATAAAGATGATGTATATTGCGAAACTGGATGTGCCTTGTTAGTATTTGTCAAACATTTTCCACTTAATTGCACACAACCTGTATGCCTTCATTTTTGGTGTTAATCTAGTTGTATATCTAAGAATGTCAGACAACATGACAATAACTGTCTCCAACTGTGACGTTAAAGTGATATCCTTTGTCATAGACAATGCTTTTGTTTTTCTCTTTATAAAACGTCTAGTACTTGTTCTACCCTGACATCCTTAATATAGCATGCATATCAGGGAGCCAGTCCCAGATTTCCTTTAACATATGGCAAAGTCTCACCCGAAGTCACCAAGGGCCGATAACTAATTTCACAGTAGCAAACAGTGGTTATTGTGTCCAGTCAGTCTATTTTAAGGGAGGCCAGTGGATTTGGTCCAGGGAGGTCTTAACAGATTGAAGTGGTACATATATCAACACAATAAAACAGTAATGCTAACTGACATTATCTAAAGGCGAACCCTATAATTAGAGTAAAAAACAGCACAATTTTAAAAGCTGTACGTCTGGCAATTTTGTAATTCCTTGATTATTTTTTTCCCCCCATACACCTTGGATAACAGCACCACTGGGACATACCCTCTGCCAAGTGAAACAAGGCTACAATGCCATGCTTGGCTACAGAGTAACCTGCGGAATAACTCTGGGAATCCCAGCAGATCATCTTGTTACAGATTAGACTTTAACATCAGCAAGGCTGCTTTGTAAATTTAGCTAAAGTGGATGGTTAAAGACCAAGAAGCCTTGGTTTCAGCCACATTCACCACAGTCTGGAGGTATGCAGTGTGGAGTCTCATTCTGACATCACTGTCTGTTCTGTCCTCAATGGTGCCAATTCAATTCCATTTTTTTTATATAGTGCCTTTCACAACAATGTGCCTCAAAGCGCTTTACACAAGAAATTGCAGATATTGAAAAAACTATAAGAATTCATACAAACAAATGAAGCCAGACAACAACGGAGGAGAGGAACCAAAAACTTCACAGTGTGGAGAAAAAAAAAAAAAAACCTCTGGGGGCCCAAGGCTGACTGGCTGCCCAGGTACCCACATGCACAAAGAGAAAGTTCAGAGAGAGGTTAGCAAATAATACGAACGCTGGCAGCCCCATAGCAAACTTGCACGTGTATTGGCATATACAGCATTTCGCATACTCGTGTGTGACATTGTCAAAAATGAGACCCACTCCTTTTAATAAATAAACAGCTACTCTGCTGCTCAACACCCCACTTGTTTGTGACCTGTTTGTAATTGAATCATGTACCTGAAGCTAATTTTACAAACATTTTAAATCTCATGTCATAGAAGTACATTTTGCTCTTCAACATAACCACATTGCATTGGTCCCTCTTTGTTTACTTTCAATAATGCTTAGTTGGGAACTGTATAGTCCACTCTGAAGATGTGTCCATATGTTTTCAGGTCATAAATGCCAATTTTCTCTTACAAATCATCAGCACTTGTCACACGAGTGAAATGTAGCACTTAAAATACTTGGGGGGGGGGACAGCCAGACTAGTCTTCATTGCACTGTTAAATGAGCCTTTATGTCTTCTGTGGATCACTACCATTTTCCTCTTTATTTTTGTAGCATTGTGTCTGTAAAGATTCAGTTATCCAGATGAAGTTATCTGGAAGTTGAGTCATGGCAACCACACATCTTTTAAGTTTGAAACGTTTTGCTAGTCATCCCAGTACCTTCTTCAGTCTCATGACAGTTGGTAGGGCGGCCCTAGTTTTATCCTCTGGGGTGGTTTCCAAAAGGAAACGTAAGCTTAGAGATGCATATTATCTTGAGTGATGTGCCTACGACATTTGTGCTTCCTACAACAGCCCATAGATGAGCAGATTAATAGATGTTAGAGACCTTGCTGAGTAAGAGCCTTAGGATGTATGTGTCTCCTCTCCAGTAACCCTGGCTTCTTGGAATCGACCCTTAATCACTGTTTTTGGATTTCCAGTAAAAACCAATATTATAAAGGTTGAAAGAATTTGCTTTTCTGCCTTATAACTCATTTTGAAACAATTTGGAATCATCTAAAGATATTTATAATAAAATATCGATATCAAACTTGATGTGGTACTTAAATGTTAGAAGTTAATGTCATGGTGGGTGCTTGTAATATGTTGAGCTTTTGGCTGTGTAAAATCATTTGGTGTGATCTGGGGATTGTCATGTTTGAGTTGCCACTTCAGATTTGCTTTTTAATAATGACACTTTCAATGGTTATAATATTTATCGTCGTACTTTTGGTAAGAGTCAGTGAAGTATATATTTTCTTGACTGATAGTATGCAAAGCTGTTCATGTATGTAGCATTTAAGCTGCACAACAAGTAGGGTTTTGCTAAATGCTAATAGCAAAATGAATGTTAATTAAAAAATAATACTCACAGGGAGTGAAAAACATCTTTTGGAGACCTATATCTACACTTCCATAATTACTATAAGACAGTGCTTGTAATGTTATCTTGAAACTAACAAAACAGACAAATGAAAGTAATTGTTTCTGGAGAGCTGTACAGGGTAAGAAGAATGCAGGGTCTTGTAAACAAGGGCAAACATAACTCCATACAAAGACTGATTGTGCCTTTTTCCCAAAAGTCATGGTTGTTCTGTGTTACATCACCTGCCAGATAGGTTAATTTAGCACAATGATCTTAATGAAAACCACAAGGTCATCTGGGCTCCTTCTGCAGTGTCTTCCACTGTCACTTTCCCAGTGGAGAGGAGGAAGGCTAGTCATTCTTACTCTACACCCATTTTTCATAAATCACTGACAGACTGTTCCTCCACAGGGTGAGTGGGTCACGAGGGTTTGAAGAGGGGAAAATTCCATAACTATTCAGATCTGTTACTAAGGCAACAACTGGAACACCCATTTTTTGAAGACTAACTATTCAGATAAACTGGAATTGAATGCATGAATTTAGAGATACTTTAAAGACTGGCATCAGTCATTCTTTTTATGCACATCCACACAGGTGAGGTTTTCTTATATGAAAGATGACAGGTTTTATACATAAATCCTGTAAAACAGGTACATCACATCCTGAAAGAGCATTTTCAGAGATGGCGGCATCCTGTGCTCCATTTTTTGAATGTACAAAGTCACATTATCTTAGAGTTGTTACAAATGACTGGTGTATTAAAGACAGATATATACCAGATACAAATATATATTTAGTTTGCAAGTTTTTAAATATTGATGGTCGTTACTAGACAAATGAAGATAGTGTATTAATGCAGAAAAGATGGTGGCTCAATGGGTAGAACATCAGGCTGGGATGTAGAAGTCTCCTGGTTTGGATCCCAACCCAGGTACCTGGTGTGTCCTTGCGCAAGACACCCAGCGCTAGCTCATTGTAACATGTATATGAAGTGTTGTAAGTTGCTTTGGATAAGAGTGTCCTCTTAAGTGACTGAATAATAAAGGAAAGATATACAATTGGAAATACATGTCCTGTATACCCAAATTTTCAAATACCATTCCACCTGATCCTGTAATCTTCAGTCTGCTCTTCCTGGTGATGGCCAGTGTCAGTAGGCCCAAGAAAGTGAGCTGAAACTTCTCTGTCCCTAGCCATAGATTGTAGCTGTTTTTGAAGAGGTGTGTCACATGTTCCTAGGGCAGCTGTGAGCTATAGTGCCTCTGGGATGTCCTTGCATCATCCACTAGGTTTCAGCGCAGGGAGATGTACTCAGGGCTGATTAGGCATACCAGCAATGTTAGGAAACACAAGTGACGGAACTAAGAGATGGCGTATGATGCTTCTGGGCTGCTATGTGAAGATGTATGTTTTTCTGTTTTGTAGCCTTTGAAATTAACATTTTGTCAATATTTGAGGAGTAAACATAATGAGATACTGATAAGACATGAAATATGTCACTATGTTCTGAGTGAACTTTGGTGAAGCTGCCAAGATTCCTGTCTTGACGCGCAAATTTTACATGCTCACAATGAGAAAAAAAATAAAGACACTTGGGTAATAAACTGTATGTGAAAGAAAGCAGTCCTTTCTAAGGATATTTTCATTTGCTGTGCTGTGCTGGTTGGGAGCTAAGAGAACCATTGAGAATGTCAGCACAACAAGGCTGACAGCACATGGAAGGTTCATGTAGCTTTATTGCTCTTCAACCAAAGACAAGACCTGGCAGAGTGGGCTCTCAAGTGACCCAATGGCAAAACTGGACACAGCACATTTAGCTTATGGGTGCACATAGGGAGCACAGATCATGAGCCATCATGAGCTGCCTGAAATATGCTAAGACAAAATAGCTCATTACAGCAAGAGAGTCCTCTTTTAATGGCTCCCAAGACTTAGAAACTGTGAACTTTGGCTGATGTCAAACATTTGCTATTAATCTAACAACACTAAATAAAGGTATCATCGCTCTAGACCTCTATGGAGACTTGACTTCACCAAGCCGTGAAAGATTCTGTTAACACTGATATGCTTTCCCACCAAAACCGCTGTAACATTGAATACTGTTTAAAACAACACTAGCCATGTTTTCCACTTCTAAGAAATGACTGCTCCTCACAATTTATTGATAGAGCTTTTTGTAGGGAAAAATAATTGTTTCCTCGAAATGTGAAAGGTAAAGTTACAACGACTTCAGTTTGGCTTTACAAAATAAGGTCATACAAGTTAAAGCTTTTTGTGCTACATTTGAGTTTGATCACATTGTAAGTCTGGCTAGACTTTTGAGTTGTGGTTTGATGAAATGTACCACAATATAAAACTGCCAACCATTGACAGCTATAAAATAATTTCACAGTTAATGAAGAATATTGTAATATTGTGTTATGTTTTTGTAATTCAAATGTAAGATGCTCAACTTTGATTTGTAGTAACTTAAACCTGGCAAACTTCACCACACCATTTCAACATTTTATATGGACATTGTGTGCCTTACATCATTTTGTTGATGTATTTTATCATGTGGTCCAGCTGGTTTGTAGCCTCTTCCTTTTGATAATGCTGTACCAGGTCTGTGTATGGACCATTCTAAAATAGTACAAACAGGTCACAGTCCTACGAACAACCATTGGGTTGGGTTGCAAGATTTTTAAGGGGGAAAAATAAAACGTATTTTCCCCCTTAGGTAAGCCTTGTTTCTGAATAAAGAATGAGAGTGCTGCTAAAGGTTTATTTTTCTATTTGAAAAGCCAGAGCTGCAGAACTCCCAGACACGTTGTGTTTACTCAGTCATGGACCATGCCAGCTCAGGGCTAAGGAAAAGGTGTTAATGGACAGGCAGCTCTTCATGCCTCCATGAAGCGGTTTTCATGTGGTGGCAATGAGCCCTTTGGCTATTAAAGCAGGGCAAGGCCATCCACCAGGGTCGAGCCACGAATAACCGTAGGATCACGCAGCTGTTAGCAGCAGTGACATACTGGTGTATTAGATGTTCTAGTAACATCACATCTACAGAAAATTACCAAGTAGTTATTTTTATAGCTTTTCATATCAACTGCCTCCCAGTCATGGTCTGGGAATTGACTGGTATGAGTGTGGCAATAGGAACAGCAATTGCCTGGGGCCCCAAGCTGGGAGGGGGACTTTGAGAGCAGTTGATTGCTTAGTACATACTGCAAAGAAAAATCAGCAGAAATCGCCTTGAAGCATTTTGCCTAGGGCCTCCGGAGTTTCTAGAATTGCCAAAGGGTATGAGACTGTTACATTTTGTAACATCTGACTAGAGTCTGGCCTAAAATAGGTACTTTGCTGCACAGTATTACATTTAAATCCTTATCACTATTTGTTAGATAGGTAACATCCAGTTAATGAATTACATTAAGAGCCAAACTAAAGGTCTAAAGGTATCAGTGAGTTTGCTGCTGCAATTGTACATGACTTGCAGATGTCTTGAGTAGAGCGCATTGTCCATGTCATGGAAAGATTTCATCACATTTAGTGTAACCTTCTCTGTGCTTTTCTTTCTGGGATGCCCTGTGCACAGGTGCTGGCCAGATGTATGTCCTGAGAGCACACCTCGCTCTTTGCCATTGTTTGGCAGGCCTGGAAAACTGGCAGCTGCCTCCTCACTGGACGGTGAAAGCCAGGCTTCACCAAGTCCCCTGGGTGCAGCAGCAAGCTGCCAGGTGCAGAACCTGAGCCAGGAGGACCAGTGACTGCTGTCCTGTTTGTTACTTTCTGAGACTGCAGGCTGAAGACAGAACCTCAATTGTGCAGAAACAGTTTTAGTTCAAAATTAGCGTGGTTTTAAAACAGTTCCGCAAGTATTTACGAAAAACGGAAGACTGATGATAGACAGCCTTCAGCAGCACAAGACAAACTGTAGTTGCTGGTATTTGGTAGGTATCAATCGAAGCAAACAGAATAAAAATTGGATTTTATAGTACAAGCATCTGAACTGAACTGCGTATAGCAAAGTGTTCCTGAGTTAACGATTATCACAGACTGCATGATAAAAATAAACTGCATTTCCAGTGTGCTTCTATAAAAAGAACACTATTTTCCAAAACACCCATTTGTAGAGCTGCAGCAGTTTCACTGTTACTTGTAGGATAATTCCAGAAACAAATGCAGTCCCTGCTGTTCACTTGTAGATGTACAACTATGATATTTATGTACCACTTTCATTGCAGTTTTGGCCAGTTTGTTTTTCAACTTACCTGTTATAGTTTGGGATATTTTGAGTATATTTGATTTACAGTTGGCTGCTTTGGGCAGTTTGGTGAGGTGTTAGCATTTTGAAGGTTGAGTGAGCAGACAGCTATTTGAGGGATGGTGAATTGTGTACTTTACACAACCCAGACTACAGCATGCGGAAATGAATTAACTGTTTGTCAGTATTTGACCTTAAACTTCATTAGCAGCTGGCAAAGATTCTCCAGTAATGGATCTGAACTATTCCTTGGAGCTGGTCACAATAAGAACGTGAGTTACAGAATGCTGTGGTTAGTGTTTATTTCAGTTGTGCTCAGTGTATGTTCTGATGCAAAGCAGAGTAGGTTTTCTGCATCAAAACACCACATGCAGGCTGTCTGGAATTTTTTAAACTGTAACTGTTTAAATAATTATTGTAATATTCTGAAGTCCAGCCAGTTAGCTTACACTAAAACACTTCGAAAGCAGCTTTGACATTTTTGCTGTTCATGTGGGCTGGAGGTTCAGCCCTTTCAACTTGCATGTCAAAGAGTGAGAGTGGAATAACAGGAGGTTTTGGCACCTCTGACTTACAGCACTAAAGTGTTACAGACAAAATAATTGGAGTTAAAGACATTTACTGCGTTAGTCTGGAAAACTACCTTTGTCATTGTGGGCTAAAAAAAAAAAAAAACAAGTAGTTTATAGCAGCCGCTTCTGCTGTTCTGCGTTACGTCCTTCCAGAGGGCGCTGTCAGCATCCTGCATCTTGGCGCTGCTGCTAGGGCCAATCCCTTGCCAGGTGTCAGGCCATTGTTGCAGTGGAGATGTGATCCTAAGGGGACCTGGCTGCACTGTGTGTGCATGCTCCGCCTGCGAGAGGAGCGCCGGCTCTTTGTCTCCCAGAGGGGCTCTCACCGCATACTTTCCCACTCCACCCTGAGCTGAAGAGCTGGAGCCAGGCCGCCCCAGTGCACAGTTCACTTGGAACAGCTGTGTCCTGGTACCAGTATTCTGCTTTACCGCACAAAGTTACTTCATGCAGTCTGTGCTTCTCACAGTACGACTTCACAATGTGCTTTAGATACAGCAAATTAAGTGAACAGGAAAGGAAGCTGTGAAACTTAGTGACAGTGAGGCAGGTCATGTCTTGCTACAAGTACTGCCTCAGACAGAGGCAATGAGGCAGCTAGTGTCCTGCTACAAGTACTACCTCAGACAGCGGCAGTGAGGCAGGTCATGTCCTGCTACAAGTACTGCCTCACAACAGCGGCAGTGAGGGCGCTAGTGTCCTGCTACAAGTACTGCCTCAGGCAGCGGCAGTGAGGCAGCTAGTGTCCTGCTACAAGTACTGCCTCAGACAGCGGCAGTGAGGCAAGTCATGTCCTCTGTATGTTTATTTAGGTAGGTATAACAACCCCTGGCAAAAATGATGGAATCATCCCACAGACAACATTCACCTAGTCACTTTACTTCATAGCATATAAATCACAGACATGACACAAAACAATTTTTATTTAACAGGCGACTCTTCTGGCTTTGTGAAACATACCTAAAACAAATTAAATAATTTTAATTATCGGATTTTCTCCCCCCTCCCCAGAAAACTGAGATTCCATAATTTTTGCCAGAGGTTGTACATGACCTCAGTGTGCTAACAAGAGTTGGACAGCCAAGATACTGAGGCCAAAGAAAAACTATGTTAACGGTAGTAAATTAAAGTGACCAACTGTTTGGATAATGCATAGCATCACAGAGAGTTAAAGCTGTTTGCAACATGCATATGAAACAACGCTCTGAGAACAACGATGCAATGTTATCCTGAGATTGAACAGTGTTTGCAAAAGGAACATTCCTTAATTGAATAGATTTTACATGGATAGTTTCAATTTTGCTACAAAGCAATACATAGGTTCAAGTCTTAAATAGGCAAAGGTTTTTAAAAATTGATTTTGAACAATTCATCTGCAACTATAACTGTACAAGTCGATACACATTTTTTCTTTATAAAGTTTTGAAATTGTCAAAATTTAAGCAAACAGGAAATGTTTCTTTTTTGAAATGAAAACATTTACCAATAATAAATTTAAAAAAATGGATTTCATATTTGTAACTACCATTTAATTAAACAATGTCCTTGGCTATGTGTTCATATGAACAGTATGTACACAACTTACAAAGAATGCAAACAAATTTGAAAGTTCACAATTACCATGCAGAAAGCTGGTGTGGATTCATTATGGTCATCATGGATTAACCAGCACTAGCTGGTGTTAGCTCTTTAGTGTGGAATCTGACAATTTTCCATTCTAACTTTCAGTTAACACCTGACTTACATTTGCAATACTAAAAGTGAGTCAAGTTACACGGGGACTTCATATGAAAGCCAGAACAGACGGTGAAAGATCCTGGAACATTCATCACCACCAAGACAAGGAGGTGATGTGAAATGTAAAACATGCTCCAAATACAGCCTGGGAAAAAACACAAACAAAATTTCAGCAGGTAACAGTGTTACAGCACCAAAGCTGTACAAACACACATCATCCAAAAGAATCACGTTATAAGCTACTGGCTCTTTGATTGCTAGCTCACAGATGTCATCAATTAAAAAGAAGCTATTAGATACAAATAAAACTGCATGCTTTAATTTACCCTTTACTATGAACTTAGAGATGTAAAACCATGTTACATAAGACAACTTTGCCAAAGTTTTCAACACCATTTTCTGGGACATTTAAAGTGGGCACACATGTCCTTCCCTTGATGAAGTCCAGAAATTCCTAAAGAGCAGTCACACAACAGCGATCCGTTATGCATAAACTCCCGCACTGCTGTACTAGCTTTGAAAAGGAGCAAAAGCCTTGTGGTTTGGATTCTGTCAACCAGCTGGTGTTAATCCAGTACTTTCATGAAAAAAAGCTTTAGAATAATATTAATTTACAGTTTACATGAATGAAACATTGAGAAGAAAATACACACTTCATCCAAAAACAGGTACTGAAACTAATGTGTCTCAAAAAAGTGAAATATTACCATTACCAGTGATCGTTTACAAAAAACCGGTTTGTAAAATTATGAGATATGGTTACATTTCAGGCATGTCATTACAGGGGAGCTTTTTCATGACAACGTCTTACTTTACTTAAAAAAAAAAAAATCTACAAAAATTGCTACATAAACACTGTAGTCTTCCAATTTAAATTTCTTGTGCAAATTATTATACAGATTTGGAACCAAATTCTTTCTTCTTGCATTTCATAACACAGTTCAATATTTAGTAGTGTATAACACCATCACAGTACACAAGGAATAATTAAATAAGTAACTTGCTAAATGTTACAGGTCATAATTACAGGGAGGAGAGTATGATAAAACTTTGAATGTTTATGAAATACCAAGGATGATAAATCATGGAGTGACATGAAAAATAAATGACTTTTTGAATATAATCTGTAAATTCAGATTCATTTTACAAAAAACATTCCTATGTTTTTGCAGAGCTCTGAATCCCAGCTCTTGTAATTTGACTGAAATGAGCCACTCTCTGCTGTACACTGAATGCGCTTTTAAGTTTAAAATGTATTAGACATGTCCACACTGGTAATTTCCTGACTTCTCTTGCCTATAGTGACTTCCATATAGGAAGTGAGATGACAAACCCCCAATGTGTATTATTAACCCAGGGTGATTTCTTTCACTCCGAATACCCTGCTCACGGCCTGGGAGACTCGTGCAGTTGGAAACGATTCAGCTTGTCCGGATCGTTTGATGCCATCTGTGAAAAGTCTCGAAAGATGTCTTGATAACTTTCATCTCCTGCAACAGAAAAAGCACACAATTACCATATGCTTCACACCATGCCAGCTGGATCGTTTCATAGAAAAATGTGCTACACTGTACATCATCAAACAAGGCTATAAAAAACAAGTCCACAGCTACACACATTTCACCTGCTGATGGGAACAAGCCCACGCACTTTGGTAATGGTCAATACTGACGTGGAAACAGATGAGCTTAAGGTGTTATGGGGAGTAACAGAGAGAGGTGTGAGAAAGAAGGACAGTCATACCTGAGAAGAACAGACAGCAGCTCAAGGAAGAGGAGAAGAGATCAGACGTGAAGAGGACGGTTCAGAGGAGCTGAACGCCGGCACTAATCTTAAATGACCTTAACACCGTTCAGCGCAAGTTGTGGAGAAGTGAGTAGGTGAACGTTCAGCCTGCACCTTCTCTGGTAGAAAAGTGTATATGATTCCATACAGAAAGAGTTCAACAAATACTGTTTGAAGTTAAGTTTTACAAACCCCTGCATGTAAGAACAAAGTGGGTAAGGGAGGCACAGAAAAGACAGACTCACAAAAGGTCAGTTGTGTTATGACCCAAGTTGTATTTAAAGTGCTTATTATACATTCGAGACACAGCTGCACTGGCCTCAGCCTTCAGAAGAATCACACAACAAAAAAGGCACAAATCCAAGGAGCAAAGGACAGTGCTGAAAAGGAGGAGCTTCACTACCAACAGGAATTAGAAGCAATACACTTGCTTAGCAAAAGTACAGTGAACATGAGCAAAGTACAGTGCTGAAAAGGAGACTGATTACCAATAAGAAATAGAAAGAAAGAGAAAAAAAAAGTTCAATAAATGTGACTAAAAGTTAAGTCCAAACTCTTTTGGTCTCACAAAAAAATAAATAAAGTGCATAAACAAAATAGTTAACTTGCAGTACTTACAATCACAGATACATCTTGCTATAAGGTTTAGAGATCATTTTACGTCTGCATTAGTTCTTTAGTACACCTTAAGTGGCAAGTTTTGTTACAGACGTGGAAATACACAGGCATAACATGTTAACTTTTAATAGCTAGAGTACCTAAGTGCATTGTCTGTGCTGGCTGGTCCTACAGGAAACTAGCGTCCATTATTCTGTCCATGTCAGTCAAAAGCTCAAGCAAAAACAAACAGCATTTGCTTCACAATGTAACCCAGCAGCTAGACTGCACATAATGGACAAAGACAAGTCCAGTATCACTGTAGGCTTAATACAGGAAGAATGGGGTCCTGGCCTGTTAAAGCTCAGGCCCTATGCATGGGACATTTGCTTCTCATTTAAAACTGATTCATTCAAGTAGTTTCTTGACAATGTGTGTATGCCTATGCAAATACATTAGGTTTTTTTTTTTTTTTGAGTAATTTAAAAACAAAAAAAAATAAAAAAACTACTTTCCATGTTAGCTATTTGGCATATTGTCTCTATTGCAGCTAATTCATACAAAATTGTACTGTATGCTGTGCTACTACTAAAAATGCCACCATCTGCCATTATAACATTTATATATGCTATGTACATTACACATACACAATATGCATATTGCACAGCCTCTATGCTATGTTTGATCACTAGAAAGTCTCTTGAAGGGACAATACAGTTTATCCTATAGTACGTACAAATTTGATTTAAAAAAAAGACCACTTGAGTGACCATTAATATGAACATTGCACTGATGCAACAGAGTTAGTACATTGAGAATGTAACGGGAACACATTTTGTATTACTACAATTAAATACCATGTACACAAGAGTACATCGACTAACACATACTGCCCTCTTGTGGTCACCATCAATATTACAGAAGTCCTCCTCTAATTTGAAAGGTTTCTGCATGAATTTTACAGTTATGAACACACATCTGACCTACAAAACAAATAAGAGCATAACCTATAGTACCTCACCCACTGTTTCACTGTTTTTGCCCTGAACTGCACATGCTAAAGACTTGAACTAAACACACTTATGTTTAGTTCAAAATACACACGCACAAACACATCCACACACATACAGTGTGTGACTCAATGACTACATAAATTTGATGTCATAAAATATTACTTTCATTTTGTAAACACTAAATTTAAACCTTGGTTTTATATTTAAAGAATAGATTATTGATTAAAATAGCAAAATAAAGTTTTAAAAAACTAATATAGAGTAATTTAATATTAAGACTTTGTATATAAGACCAATAAAAGAAAATGTGTGTTTGTGTACAATCGTGACTATATATAAATATTCCCACAGTGCTATAATGTAACACCCATGTGCCCCTGACACTGAGCACCTATGGCTAAGCACTACTTAGTTTGGTGTTACTGACCTGAGCACATTATGTACCGGGTGTCAATGAGAGAAATGGAATCCAGTTTACCTATTCAACAGTTTGTCATACAGATGTTACACATAAAAACAACAGCTCGGCCTCAGGCCTCAGCAAAGCCTGGCCTTTGTTTCCTCACATTCTCGCTGCTGAAGTTAAGAGTCCTGTAACTGCAGGCTTATAAACTCCTGCATGCACTTCCTGTACTGCATTTCAGTGGGACTGTGAGTATTATATTGACCTGACGGGCTGTAAGGGCCCTCCGCCTCCCGCATCTCCTCGTTCATCTTGGCCAGACGGAGCCTGTTAGACAGGAAGAAGAGAGCTTGTCAGCACAGGCACAGTTCAGGTAAGGGTACACAACTGCAAAACAGGAAAATACAGGTCATTAAAAACAGGCATTGGTTATCTAAAGGGTGAGATTTTGGTATGTATTGTGTACACTTTATGATAGTATAAGAGGATGCTGAATGTCTCCTTAACAAACCATTGATTTCACAAGTGATTTAAAAATGTATTTTTCACTGAGCACTTAACAGTGATGTATTTGTAGATGGGTCAGCAAAATATTACACAGGTTTTTACATAAATTTGAATAGGCTGTTTATGAACGTTACCCAGAACATTTCTGCAGTGCAGTATGCTTGCTATACATAATTTCAGACTAGTATACTCTCACAAAGCACTTTATTTGGAATAATATAGTAATACTGGGTAGGGCCTCCCTGTTTTTCCGTTCTTCGTAGCTTGGATTCCAAGATGTTGGAAACATTTTTTTGAGATTCTGGTCCATGTTGCATCACAAAGGTTCTGCAGATTTGTCAGCTGCACATTTACACATTTACACTGTCC
>JABJVR010000029.1:5564764-5583270 GCA_025773905.1 Chitala chitala
GTGATGTTAACAGTCAACCATTCTTAATAAGTGGGTTTTAAGTTTGGCTTTAAACACTGATAACAGTATGTGTATCTATGTGTAACTGCAGGCTGTTTGTCATTAAATAAAGTGCCCCCTATATGACACCCCCCCCCCCCCGTCTGAAGACCTCCACCTAGTGGACAATCCGCCCACGGAAACCAGTGTACCCGACATATTGTCCATCAGTGAAACGCTTCATAACATCTTTTATTACTGTGGAAACAAAAATATCACACACACACACCCTTGAAGAACATGCCAAATTAACATTTTAGTTGTTTTTAAAAACGCCGACTAAAAATAATTGTGGTAAACAAGCAAGAAATTAAAGTGACACAGAATTGTAATTACCAAATGCCAAAGAGTGGCAAAAGCTTGTCCAGCCCAGCAATTTATTTCATGACAATGCATATCCATGTTAAATGTCTGATAAATCCTATTGTTAGCGACTCCGAATTCCTTTCTGTGTCTGTTAACAACTGATTAGTGTGTCGGGTTCTTTCTAAAAGGTACAAACTGAAGGGCTGTGTTTAGATATACCAAACCCTGAAAACCTTTCCAAACACCATAACTGACTACAGTAAAAGGCTGGGTGGTGTAATGGTGCATCTGTGCGTAAATGCTGGGGTGGGGCTAAAAAAAAAAAAAAAAAACAACAGTTCATTAATCATAACACACTACAAATGCATAATGATTGTAAATCACTCATTCTCACACTGCCTCATTACTTACCAAACTAGCAATGTCATAAGGCTAACAAACACCATTTGGTATCTTTTATAACCTTTACAGCTTTCAGGAGTCTCTTTATCATGCTTTTCCTTTTGGAATATTATACAATTTCATGTTTTTCTGTCTATAAGTTTTTTTAAATTTTAATATAGAAAAGTAGTCTGTCATCAGCCTGAAAATCTGCTAAAAGAGATCATAAGGAACTCTTGTTTGCTGCATCCTTAATATTGTTTATATACTTGGCTATTACTTACGTCATCAGAAAACAACAAACAAGAAGATTGCAAACAAAGATCTTTTTCCTTAATGAGAATGGCAAAATCTGTAATTTGTACAATATCTCCATATGCAGTTACACCCCTCCATTAACAAAAACCGTCTAATAACTAACTAAACGAACAGAAGAACAATTCACAAAACAATCTAATCTCATCAGTAGTTCAAGCAATTTCTCTGGAAACAAGTTCCACACGCCCTCTAATGAAAGTCAAAGGCTAACATGAGCTTCAGAGTAAAACACCAAGCGTCATGGACAATCTTTGGGGAGACATATCTTATACATGTATACATTTTGGAATGCACTAAATATATTGTTGTTATATTTGTGAATTCAGTTAAAGTACTTTAGTATAATGTGAATTTTAATCAGTACATCAAGCCTACATGAATCATTAAAACTGCAGAACGTGTGCATTTCTTAGGTACTTGGTATTTTAGTGCATCTAGATTTATACTATATCATTTATACTTGTTAAAAGGCATATTAACAGGTGAATGAAGTCATGAGTTACCTTTCATTAGTATTCCCAAAACATTTACTTTTTGAATGCAGCATGAATACGGCTTGTTTACAATAAAACCAGAGGGGACATTCTCCCATCAATGGGACAAGAAGTTTAAAAAAAAAAAATAAAAAATCTTCCCCTAATACAGTTCATCGGTCTGCATGTCCGTACCCAGCAGCCCTGGACCGGCTCTTCAGAAGCAGGGAGACACGACTGCTGATTGAAGTCCACCGTGATGGCTGCCAGGGTTCACTTCCTGACAATAAAAGGACGACTCTTGGCAACAGAGGAGACAACCATCGGGCTGATATGCTTCGTACTGTTCATAAATACAAATGTGGATGGCAGGGCTGTGAAGCGCAGTGCTCTTTGACCAGCTCCGAAGTGACTGCTTGTGTCTGCACATTTCACAAGGTGAGAGTGGGGAATCAGAGCGGACCATCTTCTACGAATCCAGAGAATCAGCTGAGATAAAATAAGGGTGCATGAGTTATACATGCAATAAAGGGCACATCCAATATGCAACAAGGACCTATACTAAAACACCACTGTAACATGAACTTTAATAAAACAAATTGCCATTATATGAATTACTTTAACTGAAAAGCACATCTTAATATATCTGGAAAATCTGCTGAACAGGGCATCCTTTACCATCTTGTGGGGGGTCTACAGTAATGTCTTCTGTCTCTGTGTCGTCCTTCATTTCCTCATCCTCGTCCTCTTCCTCCTCAAGTTCGCTAGCTATAAGCTGCCTGGCCAGTTTAATGTTGAGACCTTCATTATAGTGCATTTTCCTCATCATCTCAAACTTCTTCTTTTTCTCTGGGTGAAGAGAAACAATACGTGAGATGACAGCACCACAAGGAGATTTAAATTCACAGCTCAGGCACAATGCACCGCTCCTGTGGTTCTTCTGGAAAACAGCTTCATTCTGACCATCTAGTCTGCTCTGTATTCAGCCATGCGTTAACATCACAGCAATGGGAATATCAACTTTGTATTATTAGCCTCACACATCAACATTATTTTTGAAAATGTGTAAAAATCACATTTAATAAACCCAAGATAACCATTTAGTTCACATGCATTCCTGTGAAATTCTTAAGTCTTTAAAACCAAAGACAAGCACAAAAAAAAAAAAAAAAAAACCTGAGAAAGGAAAAAAACCATATTCAGAGTGTATGGACCAGCAGTGGTTGCCTACTTAGCAGTGTACCTGTATACATGTATATCTGAATATGACCAGAAACGTTTTATGTGGATTTGAGAGGAAGTTTAACAAACGCAAGCAGGTCAACTACAAGGAAAGAAAGAAAGTGTACAAAATTGCCAGTTTGTAAACCAGAGCCACATCACACCCACAGTGGCCTGACAGCAAGATAAAAGCTGGTTCTGGAGGCTCCATTACCCACAAATCACAGAATTCACCTCCACCTGACATGACCCCTTTTATATATAACTAACTACAACAAGGAATAACAGAACTCAAGAACCATTAAGAGGCAAAATGATTCAGTCATTTTGTCTGTTACAGGATGACAGGTCTTCTTCAGAACTTTGGGAACTGTCATTTTATAATAGCAATGTGTAATTTGCTGGACAAAACTGTTTCATTCAAGTAAAAGACCTGCACAAAGCCCATTAAACTGTAATGTTATGTTGTGACGTGTGTGTCTGCACTCATGTGTCAGTGTGATGCTGATAGATATGCAAGTTTTTAAAATCTCAGTTTGTTAAAGAAACATGATACAGCGATAAAACAAGATTTAATACAGTTGGTACCCAATGTGTATTAAAAAAATTGAAATTTAGAAAATGTATTTAAAATTCTCTTTTCATTAAAGTAACATGGGCATTTTGTAGATCCACCTAATCACCGGCACCACTCGCCACATGTGGTTTTCAATTTTTTTGGTATCAAGCTGGAAACAACTTTCAAAGTGTTAACTAGCTATTGACTGGCAGCAACTCTCAGGTGGGTGATGTCCAGACAGAAAACCAAACCATGGATACCAAACCAAACATTTCTTTTTTGGGGTCCACTATTGCTTCTCTAGATACTGTTATCAAAAAAATTACACCTCATATAAAGAAAAAAAAAAACACTATTTTTTATGTGACAGACCAAAAAAAAAATAAAAAAATTTATGCTCACTTCCTGTAGTTAATGATTTCAGTGCCAGTGTTACTGGGTTGTTGATGGGTGTACAAGAAGTGTGCAAAGTTCAAGATTAACTGTGGATTACTGGTTGAATATTGGATTCTAACTCTGGATTAATTAGCCTGTTGCTGTTGTAAACTGTAACTTAAATTGGTGGTACAGCCACACTAGTGCCTCTTGTAGACCCTGCTTTATTCCATCTGTCCATCCCCACTAAGAGAACCACAAACTAATTACGCTAACAAAATAATCAAGAGGTTCTACTGAATGAGAACCAGGACATCCAAAGGCCACACAACTGCATTCTATACTCTATCAATTCTTTTACTGCATAACATAAAAAAATTTTAGTGCATCTTTTTGCACATCAGTCTGAATCACTGGGAGGGAATACGCATGTTTATGAGGAGAACTTGGAGATGGCGTACCTTGTGCCTCTGGGCTCAGTTCTTCCTCCTCCTCCTCACTGCTTTCCTCTTCTTCCTCTTTCATGAAGCGCGGTTCTGATTCCTCTACTGCAGCCAGTCTGGAAAAGTACGAAAATGGACATGTGGGCCATGCATAGGCTGACAGGAACGGAGCCTGCTTTCAAATAAAAGCAGGTCAGGTATTTCTGTGTAACGCTTAGTGCGCCTGCTCTCTGCTCAGAGCTAACTAAACAGCATGGCTTTCTGTGTGAACACTACTGCTTTAATACAGGGACTCAGCAGAGACTGTGGGTTTGTCTTCAACTGTCACAGTTGATGTAGCCAGAGGTCCTGACATGGTAACATGCAAGTCCACAACCTTTACACTACCATCCCTAATTCTCCAGCCAATTAAAACTAGACAGCCACTTGCTGGTATGAACATTTTTCTCAATATTCAGAGAACTCTGAGGGACAATGCCATGTAATGAACATATCCCTGTAGGAATATCAATTCATTTTGAGAAGATGCAAGCTGGAAGTGAAACAGCACAATCCCAGACAGACCAAGCACAAGATGGCTTTTCATTTTACTTGGATTCAAGCATTAACAACAGACTGTACAGAAGTCAACAATGGCAATGGCTTCCAGCCATACATGTAGAGACAGGCAAACCAGGCCTTTCGGTCGGTCAGACTGAATCAAAAGCGGAAAAGCCCAAGTGCTAATCCGCATGAGTAGAGGTCAGCTTTGTGCAGTGGGTACACCTCACATGAAAGTGCTCGATATGAGCAAAAAACCTAAAAGGTGACGGTTAAAAAGGCAACTCATGTGCCATTTAATTTGCGGTCTAAAATCTATGAAGGAAAAAAAACAAATATCTCTTTTGCATTCTTACAGACCACATGACCAGTAATGACAGTGCAGAATCACTGTGGCTGACCCATCTCCAGCCAAATTAGAGAACAAGATGCCTCAAGATTGAAGAGCAGCATCTGTTCCACATTACAGAAGACCAATAGATGCTCTGGAACACACTGTTTAGGATGAGATTAATCTATGCAATTCAGAGCCACACAGCTTTCAGGGACAAAAAAACAGACAAAACAGCTACTATTTATGCAAGCAGCTGTCATCACATGCTTCACATACTTGGGAAGTGACTGTCTAATCAGCAATCTATCACAGCATCGCTCTCATTAAAATAGTACAGACTAAGTACAACAATTTAGATCACGATATGTATTTCAAAGAAATTGCCACTTTTGTTACGACATCTAAATCCCAAAAATAATAAACTGAAATTCTTCGATGTGCAAACAATTCCACTGTTTGCCAGTTCAGACAGTTGAGCTTTGTTTTTAGGGGGATGGGAAAGTTTAGTGAAAAATCTGACTGCATTTATTTTGGAGATTTAAATTCTTCATTCTTTCCATGTGTGGGGTCTATTACTACCTGTATTCACTTTAAAAGACTGTTAAATGACATTTGTAAAGATGTCAGACTGTACATCCTGGGGGTCAGTTTTGTACACTTCTGAGACCACGCCCTACCCTAAGGCATGGTCTCAGAAATCACCTCCAAAAACATGCATGCGTGTCCAGCACAATTACATTTACACTCAATGTGAAAATGCCTCATATAACTGTTTTCTGAACAGAACTCTTGTTAATACACTACATTCCATTAACTAACTGCATATTCATTTCTATTTTTAAAGGGCCATTCATTCATAAATTGTCTTTCCAATCACAACAATCCAAGAGATGTCATTAAACATATTCAAACACTCTAGTAAGAGCACATTTTCTCTCCCATTTGCCATCTTCTTCACTGCACTAATCATGAGTATGCTGATTAATTCTGCACACTGACAAACCCCTCCCCTCCTTCATTCTTTGATCAAATGAATATGAGAGAGATCGTGTTGTGTTTTTGACCTGTTTATTTAGGGATTATTTCTGGCCTGTTTATTTATATTCCTGGACAAACTCCACTTGCGGCAGTGCTGTTCCACAGGCGCATCCTGTGAATTAGGGATCACAAAGAGTCCATCTTGAAGCACTTACTTCTTAACTAGGTCGTCGGCTTTGGGGCCTGCGTTCGTTTCCGAATCGCTAAGCGCCCCTTCCTCGTCATCATCCCCCACCATCCTGGAAGAGAGGGATCGCGGGAAGAGCGCCCGTTAATAATTAGCGTGTGGCACACACTGTGTGTGCACCTGCAGCAGGGGTGACCTTCTTCGCAGAGCATGCTCTTAGATCTGGTTACATATTTGGCGACGCTGCCCTGCTCAGCACTCACAGGAAAGTGACACGCTAGCTCAAGAGGACCTTCTGTCAGATTCTGACCTCTGACAATACATCCTTACTGTAATTACCTACAGGTCAATGTCGAAGCATCAGCTGATCATCATAAATCCACCTATTCCATTCACTGCTACTGAAAATGCCTCCTATTATCCAAAATCATCTGAAACTGAATTTACATCAGTACAGAAAACATAAACAGTGTATATAATCTGTTACACAGCAGCAGTGAAGAAAACTAAGAGTCAGCACAGTAAAACCTCTCTGTTCTTCACTCACCTGTTATAAGGTGTACTGGGCTCGTCAATCTTCATTAACCCATAGTCCTTATCTGCAGGGTGATAGGTTGCCAGGATATTCATTTCGTCCCATTTCTGTGACTTCTTCCTGTAATGATTGTTGAAAGTCCATCAGCAATGACAGAAGTGATTCAATGTACGCATGTAAGACACTTTATGGTGGCACAGGTTTAAGGCAGCACACGGAGAAAGCAATGCTCTATAAAAGTCTATGACAAAGTTTGTTAGACTACAGAATTCAAAAATCCAAATGAAAGTGCTGGGACCTAACATGGGACCCAATAGGATAATCATTTCAATTGTTTTCTCTATTTGCTAATTACTTTGGTGATCCATCACAAACAAGACCTCAACCCAAAATGGTTCATGACCTGTATTTAGAGAAACACTGGTCTACAATATTAAGACCTGTGTCAGAAAAACATTAATACAGTATGTATACAATCTCAGCAAATAAACACATCAAAAGTCAAAGCTATGGTCTCCGATGGGGTGATGGTCATCTGACTTTGATCATCAACTTTTTAGTTTGGTGTGAAAAGCCAATCAGTACAGTTTGCATAGGGGTGACACACCACAAATAGGAATGGAAAGAGAGCTTGGAATCGAGGGCAGCTGTCCCCGGAGTGCCACTGTACCCACAGCTGGTGTCCCAGTGACGCTGCCTACCTTCTTAAGCCTGTGTCCCCTCAGTAGGAGCCTGCACTCCTGCTCAGTGAAGTGACATTCCCAGGCAGGACTGCAGCTCTCAATGCCACCCCCACACTCATTAAATCTCTGACTTGTTTACAAGAAAGTCCTGATTCATTTGCACCCCCCCCCACCCCACCCCATATAACCCTATCAGAACAGGGTGAGAGTAAATGAGAGACAGTAAATCTGACCAGTGCTGCATTTATCCCTTACAGCCGGACACCTTCACATCCATCACAGGCAGAAGGTCAATATGTCGCCTCACACACTTGGATATGCTAAGTGGGATGCTGTGAATCAATTTGTTACGCCCTGTCCTCCCCACAAGGAGAGCAGGGCATCCTTGAACTATGGCACCCTGTAAGCTCTCAGGCACTTGCCAAACTATTCTGCTGGGCTTAGAAGTAAGTGTGGGATGCCAACGTCTGCAAGCCTGCACAGTGCCCTAAGCAGTCCATGGAGCAGCTTAGCCAGCCTCCACCGGAGAGACTGTTATGAAACCCAGTGAAAGTGTAGGCACCACAGCCCAATTAGTACAGCAACAAGAAGCCTTTCAGCTATGCCACACTGAACACTACTCAAAAACCACAAGTTGTGATACTTTGGACACATTTTTAACAAAACACCAAATTCAATAATGTTCCTATGCACTATAATCATTACTATACATTACCACATGTACACAGGACTCAAAATGACTGAGACGTATGCTAACAATTAATGTACCAACACTGTGTGACATTGCCCACTATGAGCGCATGTCAGCTAGAATACACCTGCTGGCTCATGCTGCACCTGGATAGCAAACCTTGCAAACTCAAAGAAAAAGAAATTTAAATTTCAGTTTCTTCTGCTGAGTCAAGCATTTTAGTAGTTAAAAATTTATGCTAATGATTTGTGACAAAGCTAAATATCTCTTAAAGCCAACAGACTAAATGTATTGATAAAAGAGACAACACGCAGCCTGTAATCAAAGGGGATTAAGCCCAAGCAGAGATTCTCTGTTGTAAAGACAGCATTAAAAATATACATTTATATAATTGTGTGTGTGTGTGTGTGTGTGTGTAAAGAATCCCCAAAATGTTAGCAGCTTCATCCAGACTGTTGAAGTTAGGTGCCAGTCTAGGGTGCGGCATGTGGTGCAAAGGGAAAAAGAGGAGGAAGGATATTATAACCTGGGAGGAGACACACAAACAATCACACACACACACACACACACAGTTCAGTACAGTATAGCAGGGGATAGAACTGCTGACTAGGAATCCATGACAGAGTTAGTCTGTGGGGAAACTCATCTCACCCTCCACCCCTGAAGATGCAGTGAAAATGACACCTGGGCCTGGGGTGGCATGAAACCCATCTGCACCTGCACACACAACTAAATGCCAGGTGGAGCATTCTGCATTCATGCTGTACTGGTACACCACTGCTTGTGCGGAAACAGGCCTGCACCCCCATCAAAATGAGTGAGGCGCATGACTTACTGCACCTGACACTGATCCCTGCCATCTGTAAATCTCACTCCTATCAGAGCCAAGACACGCAGAAGAATAATGTGACATGGCTGTCAAGTCATATACAGTCATATGCCAAACAGTGCCGCCTTGCACATATCATGCAAAATGTCACAGTCACATCAATAGTGTCACTGTAGGTTAGGTGTCCTTTTTGTTCCTTCAGTGCTGTATTTACATGGTTTATCTGCTTTTTTACAATACCCCTGGTAAATGTAAAATCAAGACATGTAGCCCATCACGTCTCAATACCCATTAACTTGAATAAAAGAGCATCTTGGTAAATTTCATTCTTTCTAATAAAAATCCGTACATTGAACAAATGCAATTTTTTTTTTTTTTTTTTTTTACAAAACCAAGCAATGGTAAACACTGTGTATACAGCACTGCCTGTCTGGATACAAAGACAAAATGTTGAACATGCTATTCTATTCTGGTGGACTGTTTAGACATTTAGCAAGTCTCAATTCCCTAAATCACCTCTAGTTAAACACAAAGTACAGCCATTAGCATACTACATCTAACTGGACAGAGGATTCTGAGATCATAGACATAGAAAACAAGAGCTCATACTGTATACAACCTACCGTAAGTGCAAATACAAGCCATTGTATATATGTGTAAGCACTGGCTTTTCAAAAATCAATATTACTTTACCAATTTCTCACACGATCTACATTGTTTTAAGCAACAATGCTATTTAAATTTTCCTATGCAATATCGGATTTTCGAAGGTACACACAAGGTCGACTGCAGTGTTTTGGTTTACATTCAACGGCAGAGGCTTGTTTCGCCTTAACCGTTACTGTGGATGACATCAGTCCTTCAAAGGCACCGCACACGAACGGAGGCTTTCTAAGGAGCGACACGTGTCGTGGCCGCAGTGTGACAGGTCCACGGGAGTGACGTCTCACTCAGCACTGAGGCCAGTCTGCCCTCACATCTCACTCACACACACACACACACACACACCTGCTTCGCTGCTCCAGCGCTCTTCTCGAACCTTCAAGGCACCCAGTTTCACACACCCAGCCCACGCCAAACCATTCGCCGCTCCTCTTTTTTTAACTACACGGTGCGTCTCTTTTGCTACAGCACGGGTTGAGGTATTACACCCGGTTAGATATAATTTACAGTCTTTAATTTGTTTCAGCGCTGCTCTAAACTTTCCCATGCCAACCAGCCAGGGACGCCACACTCCACACGCTACCTTGATATTGACTCCAAACTGGTTTACATGAGCTCAAAATGACAGTGACACGTTCCGCGGACATCTGGGCAGCTGCACGTTTTTGTGATCTTTCACATTACATATAAGGAGTTGCTTCACACGCAGCTAAAACGCTTGCTAACAGTGGTTTCGCCTGAACACAAGAGATGATATTACAGTAGAATGATTACACGTCTTTTTTTTTTTTTAATCTGTCAATTTAAAGGTAAGTGTTACGAAAGTACTTACTGCTGATCATCATCGAGCAGACCAACCGCCGCTCGCTCTGGGCTGTCCAGCGGCGGTATTTCAGGGCCTGTTTTGGCGCTTGCCCCGCTGTTTTTGTTTTTCAAAATGCCTTTAATAGGGCGGGGGGCTGCCATTCCGCTTGCTCGAATTAGCTTCCTTGGGTGGTTTACCGTGTCCTTTGTTTTGGGAATAAACAAGCGCACGTCGTCCGTAAAACTGCCTTGTTACTCCCACGCGCTTCTTGCACTCACGTTCTCGGCGCTCGCCCCGGTTGACACATCGTGCTTCCGCGAGCCTGTCGCTCCTTACTGTGAACCAACAAACACCGACGGCGCACAGCAGCTCCGCTTTAGAGGCCACACCCCGCTTTTGCGACGTCGCGAGAATAACCTAAATGGTTGCTATAACGACGTCAAACAATTGTAAAGGCGAACGATGGCGGCCATGTTTTTTGTGGCTAGGATGGCTGCCAACGGCATTTAATAAAGATAAACCATAACAGCGAGAGGACTAATAAAAATACAGTATAACAGTGAGGGGATTATGTGCATCAATGCATATTATTATCAGGCAGTAATTTTGCGGTACATTTAAACTGTGAACTTTAAATTGGTAGGTGTAGCCAAATGTAATGTATTCATATGAAAGTACAATGCAGCAGTACAATAGCTCAGTGGGTAAGTCGGTAGGTAGCACCCTTCATGGGCTCGGATCTGGCTCGTGGAGTGTGCATGCGTACCAAGCTTGCATATGCATGCGGGGGTGAGCGGTGGATAGAGGGAAACACAAATTGTGCTTGATCCTTTGTGATTCAATATTGTTCACTTAATTGAATTTAATAAACGAAATTGTATATGGCAAAGGAAATGGTCTTTATTTTACAATATTCAGACTGTACGTAATGGTTATTTTGGGACATCAGTGTTGCAAGCAAATCGAAAAATATTTCTAGAACAAACTTTATTATTTCCATAATTTCTGTAGAGGTCCACTGGGATTTGTTTACAAAACCTAACATAAATTTTAATATCAACAGTATGAACAACGTTAAATTCTGTGACATGTG
The DNA here is from genome assembly GCA_025773905.1 of Chitala chitala. Classification (NCBI taxonomy): domain Eukaryota; kingdom Metazoa; phylum Chordata; class Actinopteri; order Osteoglossiformes; family Notopteridae; genus Chitala; species Chitala chitala. Next base: position 5,576,218 of record JABJVR010000029.1, read on the forward strand.
TTTTTCAAAAAGTAAAATTACCATATTTAATTTTTGTTAGACAAATTCTGCTAAATTGGCATCTTCAGTATGATATTTTGTACTGTATAAGGGAGTTTATTATAATTTGTAATTGCTTTGTAAGTAGCTGGTAAGTTGCTGCAAAGAAGACAGTGCCTTGAACACCTGCATATGTAGAATTTAGAAAGAACCTTGTGTACAACATTACAGAACACTGACATTCTCATGATAACAACAGGGATGCTACAGCAGACAAAAGGCCCAGCAGGATGACAAGCAGACCAGACTGTGGGGATGTGATGTGGCCACCACTGTCTGGGACCTCCACCTTGCAGTCACTGTAGGGCTCCAGGCAGGCAGCGTAGGCCATGACGTGTGCTATGTAGCTCTGCTCCTGCACGCCATGGAAGAGCTGGGCCATGGGGCCCTTGGCAAAAATGACCACGTCTTCAGAGCCATGCGTCTCTGAGTTAAGCGGCACAGCAGACTGCTGAACGTACCCAGTGGCCTCTGAGGCAAAGGGGAAAGTGGGAAACACATTTATGTTTATCCATTTAGCAGATGCTTTTGTCCGAATCAGTTTACAAATATGTGAGTGTACAAGTTTAAAAAACGAGGTCAGACAACATCTGAGAATCCAGCTCTCATGGCATACAGTTAAATATCAATAACACAAGTTAAAATTGGCAATACCTCAATGGATAAATAAGCAGCAATTTAAACATTAGAGCAATAAAGAAACAGAACCGATGAAGTTCAACAGGATGGTGTACGTTAGTGCCATCTTGTGGATATCATGAGCATATATTATTATTTTAGTGTTCACTTGGGTAAATATTTGTTTTTTAATGTAGCAATGCTTTTTTTCTTTTTCTTTTTTATTTAAGTATAGCCTGGGTTTCTGTTGACTTTATATGACTGTGCTTCAGACAAGATGTCTTTAAAAATTTCTTTCCTTGCATCTGTAATACAGTATCGATAAGTTCATTAGGCGAAAAAAGGAACTAATTTTGTGATTAATCAAAAATGTAAAATCTACAACATTAACATATCTCTTGAAAGTCAGAACATGAGATGTGATATAATTATTACTTCAGCTGAATGCTGCCAATGAATTGTGTGGTTTCTAATCAATTTCATACTGAAAATGTACACTTCTGCTTATAATTTTACATACGTAGGTTAGTAACATTAGTGTTTACCTGTTGTAGTAGATAGTACATATCTATATTTATATATAGTTATATACATAAATATAGTTATGTATTTGCATATATAACTATATTTATGTATAATTATCAAATATACGTAAATATAGTTATATCAATATTGAATCAATATTGTCCACAGCAGAAGACTGTGCTCCCAGATGTTCAGGAGAGTCTGCTGTCATAATCCTACCTCATGTTTATCAGATCAACGCAATCACTGGACTCTCTATTTGTATGTTGAAAGGTGTTGCATGGGGTATGAAGCATGACTGGAGATTTCCTTTGGCTAGGCATTTGTGGGAAAACTGTATACAGTCAATGATTGCTTTGCATAATATTATTACACTTACATAATTATTATTGTGCTATTAGATGTAATCCTGCTACCATGCAAACCTGAGGTAGAGAAGAATCACTTTCATTCAGTGGGAAAACACCACATGGTGGTGCTAATAGTTCAGGTAATGTTACAACCATGCTGATGTAAGTTAATGTGTTTTTCATGGATACCCGTATCTAAGGCAAGTTGTTATTAGCTGAATTAGACTAGTTAATTCATTGGTTAAGCACCTGCCTCAATTTTAATAGCAATGTGCTTTAACTTGTATGTTAGCATCAGTGTAAGTCTGTTGGAACTACAGAAAACAAACGTTATAAGGAGAGCTTTCAGAAGAATTGTGCTTTAGGAGAGCTACACATCTAGACTCTTACCTGCAATAGTGATATTGACCTCTGGACGACTTTGGTTAACTACTTTATATCCAGGTCCATTTCCGTACAAAGCGGTAGTAAATGGCTTGGAGTCCTTTGCATTGTTGTAAGACAAACCTGAGAGATATAGTCACAACAAGGATGACAGACTGTCTTACATTTTTTGATTGTCAGAAAGGTCGTCCTCGCTGAACCACCAAATTTTATTTAACCTGTTTATATTTCGGTGTGTGAATGCTTTGCAAATGTCCTCTGATGTTATTCCAATGTGGAGCTAGCCTTAATATGTGGAAATAACAGCTAATGTATCTACCCACAATGCCTGCTATTATGAATACATTTTTGGTTAAGAGCTTTAGGATCACTATTTCTGGAAGGCTGCTGGAAAGTGAATTCCTGCAATCCTCTTACCTAACACAGGGTTTCCTCTGACTGAGTGGCCTCCAAAGGAGAAGACGTGTGAGTGATCTGCTGTAACCACAGTCAGAGTGTCCAGCTCACTGGTGAGCTCTGCAGCCCTGCCAATGGCCCGGTCAAACTGGACTGCCTCCGTCAGGGCATGTTTGGCCTTGCTGTCATGGTGAGCGTGGTCTATTCTCCCCCTTATAGGTCAAAGTAAGTTCAGCTGCATGTGAGAATTTGAGATGGATACACACTAATATCCACATTCATTTACATCCATTTTCCTTCAGGATAATGCTGATTGATTTGGAGGTTGTTTTACTGCAAGGTGTCAAAGGTGAATGTGCATGTATCGTCTTGTGTTTGATTGGAAGAATACCCTAAACAGAAATCACAGGTGCAAATGCTGTGGAAGAGCAATGCAGGCAGATCTGAGGGATTGTTTTTCTTTATGATTAAATCCTGGAACATGTAAATAAAAAAAAAAATATATATATACATGTATTAGTGTCAGTACTTATCTTCAACAAAGAGGTAAAATCCTTTGGGGTTCTTCTTGAGAATTCTGATGGCCTTCTCTACCATCTCTGTAAGCGAGGGGTCAGTGCTAGGGTTGCGTTCCAGTTCATACCTTGTATCCTTTGGCTCAAACAGCCCTGAAAATATAGTACCAGTCCGTTAATAGAATATTAAGCAATTTCATACTAAGTAAGCAGATATCTCTAGGTTCCAGAAAAGGCTTACATTAACATTATATGGTACAAAATTATGTGTAAGCCTTCCCATAAAGTAACTTGAAACAGTATTAGCTCCCTAAAATTTTTTCAGGTTCTGCACTTCTTTATGGTCTTTATGGATGTGAAAACAGTACTAGCTATTGTCTGTCATATGCTTAATAAATCTGCCCAGTTCAGCCAAGAGCTCAAGGCACAAGATGATGTCAGTGGAGATGCTTGCAGATGCACTTAAAATCTCTAGAGTGTTGCTAAACCGCTTCGTTACTGGCTCCTTAGTCTGGATTTTACTACTTCTAAATCCAGGCTTTGACAACATACCCAACAGGTACTCCGTGCGCTCCTCATCTACTGCATCAAACTCTGTTTTGTTCCACACGTACTTTGCAGAAGACAACTGTAATAATTCCAAAAAAAAAAAAAAACTAAAGAAATACTGTGGTAAACATGACACACAACTGTGCACACAACTGTGCGTAACATTGTCATTGTTCATCTTACTGGTTTGTTCTTGAGCCACTCCTCAATGAGATTAGTTTTATCGAGACGGCTTCCTTTTTCACGTGAGTACTCAGGATCTGTAGTGTCGTTGGGTAGCATGTATGTCCGTCCACCGCCCAGAATGACCTGTCACAGAAAAAAGTATTTAGATGTGAGCAAGCAGGCCAGGTTTAATTTCAGTACTACATGCACAAATGCAGCAGTATTCACAGAGAGATTATGAGAACAACATAAGCAGGACTGCCCATACGTTAATGTCGGTGTTGTGGACGAGCTGGTAGGCGATGTCCCGACAGCCATCTTTCACTGCGTCCGGAGGCAGGTCTGCGTCGCAGTACCAGTCCCGCTCAGGGATGTGGGCATACCCGCCCGCTGGGGAGGCGTGCTGCACTCGTGTCGTGGTAACGATGCCCACTGACTTTCCTGGAGGATGGATGCCAGAATAGCAAAGGGCTCAGAAAGCCTTAAAATCACTAAAATAAGACTATAAACTTTAGTTATTTATAACTATTTATAATTCAAACCGATTGTACCACTGCCACATCCATATGGTAGAATGATAGGTAATGGTAGAAATTTACTTGAATGATGCATTGGATACATGCAGAATAAATACAACATTAGTTCATTAGTCCAAGAATTCTAAGGCATAAAAAGCTTTAAAATAAAAACCTGCTGGTTCAAGTATTCTAAAATTTAAAAATATAAATGTATTTAGGCAGGTATATGCACTAACAAAAACAAATCATATGTATAATGCAATGCACTTTTTATAACCAAAACTTAAAGTGTAGTTGTGTACTATAGCCATTACAATTTCCAAAGTTGTTTCAAGAGTCACATTGCCATTACACTCAAATAAACATGCATGTTATTCATAGGTGTTTAGACTTTTACTGTATCAGAGCCTGAGACCATGGGCACATGTACACAAATTTTTTTTTTTCTGATTTTATGGTTTCTGTATTTTGTGAAGTTTGCGTGCTGTTGAACTGCAAGCAGACTCACCTGCAGTCCTGGCTCGATGCAGAACGGAATAAACCTCATTGCCCTTCGCAGTTTTGCACTGACCACGGCGGGCAGCCGCACTGAGGCCCAGAATGCCGTAGTTGGTTTTAACGCCACACATGTATGCCGTTGATGTGCCCGCGCTATCGGGCATCTGCTTGTCTACGTTGTAGGTCTACAGGATACAAACATAATTAATGAAGCGAATTTGTGCGAGGAACACTGTTGTTATCTTCTGATATGATCTCTTTAATTTCAAAGTTGTACATTTATAGTGTCAAACTCAATAACCATGTCAATGATTACATAGTTTTATTTATTGCGTGTTTCTGTAAATTACGGATTTTTTTTACGTTTTATTTAGACACTTTTATCCAAAACAGCTTACATGCAGTAAGGTAGCACTGAGTGTCTTGCTCAAGGACACACCTGGTGGCTGGGATATGAGCCAAGAGACTTCTGCATCTCATCCCAATGCTCTACACATTGAGCCACAAGGCCACTTATGTTTTGTTTATTATTTTTATTAATACAGGTACTCACTCCAATTATTTTTATGTTTTGTTTCTTATTTTTATTAATACAGATACTCACTCCAATTATTTTTACTAATTTTGATTTTCTTATTCAGTGAATAACATACATTAATATAGGCTCCAGGCCACCTGTGACACCAAAGAGGATGAGTGGTTTGGTAATGGATGGATGGATGGATGTTTCTGTGGTAACATTTTTTTCCCAAAACTGCTTATGTAGGTTAAGCCCTGGATCCTTTCCCAAGTAACATATGACATAAAGAAGTGTCCAAATCCAACACAATGAACTCACATGCATTCATACATAAAAGGTAAAGTCCAGTTTACCTAAACTACACATCTTTGTCCTGACAGCTGAGAGATTAAATTGAGACTTCATAAAAGGGAGCCTCTTATGAACATTCTGTACTAGGCACTGGGTTTTTGCAGATTATGACTTTCATCTTTTAAATCCACTACATAAAGCGAGTGACATCTTTGCTGTGTTTTGGAATGAGTAACTATTAAAATAATTTTCTGACCGTTTTCAAACAGCTGTGATTAACGATTGAAACAGTTTTGAATGGCAGTTGAAGTTCCTGCGTTACTATAGTGCTTTTTGTAATGCCCATATTGTAGTTTTCCCTGTTGGCCATCAGTGTGTTTTCAATGGCATTACAGAACCCTGTCCCAGATTTCTGGGCTCTACAAAAAGGCAACTATGCCAATGCGTCTCTTTGTTGCTTCAGTACATCTTCCCTTTCTACTAGGACAATGTCTGAAACCTTTGTTTATTGTGGCAATAAGCCTGTCAAACTCAGCAAAATAATTGTCTTGTATAGTACTTGCCAAAGTCTCTATGAGAGCTCCAAGAAATAAATGTACTCTGGAGTTTGGAAATGAGCCACAAACAATGTCATTCCAAGCATTAATCATGTAGCTGTTATTGTCCTTGACACAAAAACAATTCAAATAAATGCATTTCACAACTCTATCTGACATTAACAAGTTATTAATTGAATCCAGATACTGTGTATTTTCTAGCATTAAACTTAACCAATTTTCACAGAAAAACAAATCAAATGTACACAAACGTGTATATATACATTAGAGGCCGATCGAAATTGATTTTTTTTGGTTTCCACCGAAGCCGAAACCGAAAGTTACAAATTGACATTCGGACGAAACCGAAAGTTTAACTACAGGTTCGGCCGAAACCGAAGCCGAAAGATATATCACCCCAAAAAAATCTCAAATACAAGATTTATGAAAAATGCCATGATGCTATGCCACTTTTATTAATAAAGAACTAACCATTAACAATCACTAACCATTAACATCACTATTAACAAGCACCTGAACATCAATACTGTTAATTAGTAATTAAATCCAAACAAATGAATATTGTAGTTAAGAAACAACAGTTTTTCCGCATTTTCACCCAGCAAGTTGCTACACCGGTCAGCGTACAGCTGTCCTGCTGCACTAAACCGCTGTTTACTGGCCACGCTGGTCAGTGGTGCAGACAAGTATTTTAAGTGGTTAATTCTCACCAATTCGCTGTAGAACTATTAAATAACAGACAAGCTTTGCTTATATGTAAGATACTGCTGTAATTACGCCAACAGGCTTAAGCTCAATATTGTCAGACGAGTCTCAGTAACAACACACATACAAACTAAAGCAGGAGTCGGAGAGACAAAACAGCGCTATTGTAACATTCTAAAAATAGACATTCGGTTGACGACCGAAAGTCTGTATCAATTTCGGCCGAAACCGAAAGAAAACCGAAAGTTAACTTGTTGTTTTCGGGCCGAAACCGAAACGACGCTGAAAGTCATTTGCCAACTTTCCATGCTGAAACAGAAACCGAATGTCGGTCGGCCTCTAATATACGTATCTGATCTATCTTTGTATCTTTGTAACACGTGGCCTCGTTATTAAAAAACCTGGAAGCTGTCAGTTCAAAAG
>JABJVR010000029.1:5583370-5616897 GCA_025773905.1 Chitala chitala
CTCCACGCACACAGACCCAAAGCGGGAATTGAACCTCAGGCCTGGAGGTGCGCGGCGACAGTGCTAACCACCACGCCGCCAAAAAGTACACATAAATCTATTAAAATATTCTTTTTTTTAAATTCTCATATTTCTTTAAAACGGTGAAATGCATTAAAATGTACCTTATTGTGTATCACATGATATAGAAATACAAAATATCGTTATAAAGACACATTTTAAAAAGTACTGAAAACCAAAAATCCATTGGCTCGTACGTTCCTTAATGAAAGGCTGAAAGACAGGAATAGATGCAAGCGCACTCTCCACTGTCCTGAACATTATAAACTGAAGCTGCTGCCCAAAGTAGGTGGACACCTGCAGGTCAGATGGCATCCATGTACCCAGAATTCCAAAGAATGAGCTATACTGGCCATTGCTGCTGGTAAAGCCACATTCTTGCGTAAATAATTTGTCATGCTTTTCAATATAGGTTTTGAAATATGCTGTATGTTAGAATTTTATGCAAATATGTAAAAGTGCTAAGAACATATATATCAATGTGTGTATACGCATACAGTATATACCAATGGTATGCACATAGTGTACATGCAAGAGTGTACTCTTGCTGAGCTGTGTCCATTAGGTAATATATGTAGCCTATATGAAATGGTGCATGACGTCAATTTATTTTCAATACTAGTGTCAGTATGTTGTGTAAATTAGATGATTCCTTATTGGATGTGAGGATAAATTGTCTATTTGCTATTGTTTGTGTTAATTTCATCATTTGGCTGCTAATGTCCTTCCCTCATACTAGATAAGATAAGATAAGATAATCCTTTATTAAAGTCCCACAACAGGGACATTCAGAGTGTGTGATGTTACAGCAAAGTGGTGTGGACAAATAATAAAAAATAAAAATTGTAAGAGTATTAATAAGAAATAAGGCATGCATTTTCTCTTTTTCTTGCCACACAGTGTGTTGTAGGGATAAAATTGTTAAATGAAATTTAAAAATGCAGAGGTATAAAAGCAGCCTGTTACACAAGGTGTCAACGTAAACAATTACACAGCCCTCAGCAGACAGCATTAGTGATGACACTGGTGATGGTCCTGTAAGTTTGGTAGTGCTCACTCCTCTACAAGTGATGAGGTTATAGAAGATTGCAGCTTGATGAAACTAATGGATCATGTTCTGTATTGTGGAATGTATTTATTGAGTTGAAGAAGTCCTTTAGGATTACAGTGCCTCTATCCATGGAAAATACGCACATTTCCAAACAGATCACAATGTGATGCTGACTTTCTGAGTTTACTGACACTTACAGGATATTCTGTAATCGATCGTGGGACAGCTGGTCAGTGTCCATCAGTCAGATATGAACTTGTTTGGATTTGACATGACAGACTGACGCCGTCCTGTGATCTTCACGAGATCATCACATAGTCTTCATGCTCCAAGCCATTGTACACACATGTAGCTCATCATTGTCCAAAAATACTTTTCTCTTTTCAAGTGCTACTTGCTAGTTTGTCCTAATAATGCTCAAGTTTAATGCTTGAAAAGGCATGATGCCAAAGGGAAGACACAAAATTGTCAAAGGTGTCACATGACCACAAATAGGTAAACAATTTGTGTCAGAGCATGGGTCACAATACACTGAAAATATAATGCTCTGAAAAAACTGATATAATTTTCCTGGTTTCAAAATTTATGCAATAATATTTGGAATGATGTGTCTATTTGTACAACATGCAGCAGAGATCCTGCTCATCCTGTTACACCAATACTCTTTCAATAAACACACAAGGAAAGACATGAACCTATATTTCAAGTTGGATTATGTATGTCGTTCAAACAGATGTCAACCGTATTACCTCAGCATTGCTTTGCAACATACAGTAAAAGTTGCTTAGTATCTGGCCTGGAACATGAGGGGGCTTTGAAGGCAAAACACAAAAGAAGAAGTCATTTCAATATATCAATTAACAATTATCTGAACATTTTTGAGGGATTTTCAAATAAACAATTTGCCAGTAAGATCTCAGTAATGATCAGCACACATCAAATGATATTATCTGCACTTGGCAAGTGTAAAGGGTGGCACATTTAAATGTGTCAGGTACTGATGTCAGGTACTTCGCTGGAGGTGAGAGACCTGGCAGGTGTGTGTGGCACATCCTCAGACATACACACCGGCTGCTTCACCTGCGAGGCACAGGCATCACAAGTTAACTGGCCTATATTTCCAAACATGTCAGTGTGCTATCCAGAAAGCTGCAAGGGCTTATGGAGAACATCAGCCAGTAACAGGGAGTGTAGCATTGCTGGGCCTCTCAGAGGGCCTCCCTAAGAAGCTTTAATTGACACATCACCCCCACGTCCCAAAAGGTTTATATGAATCTGCAGCCCAGACAAGCATGGACAGGCCGGCACACAAGGGGAGCCCAAAAAGCCATCAACTTAATTACCCTTTTCACCCCATAGGCAGCATGCTTATGCCATCACTACAGAAACGCGATGCTCGACTCATTCGCCAAGCACCTAGAGGTACTCTGCTACAAAGCTTTTAAGAAAAGAAACATCCCTTTGAGAAAGTTTTGAAAAACCACCTGCTTCACTAAACGTCTGCTGTGTGACAGATGTTTACAGCAGGTTTGCATTTTAAACCAAGTCGGGGGGTTAAATAAGGTCCTGTACGTCTCAACAAGTATGTCTTTTGCAAGTATCTGATATTTGATACATGGCACCTCTTTGGGCAGCAGTGGATAATTCAAAAGCAGCTCTGCTAAACACAAAAGGTCTCAATGCTAGGTCAAAAAAAGTCCTCTCAGTTCAATTAACCCAAAGAACTGTAGGAGAAATGTTTGGGTCAGAGGAGAAGACAAGTGAACGCACCGGGATTATGTCTCAATATTATAAACATAGAAAAACAAACAAAGAATTTAGCTGAAAGCTTTGTAACTCTAACTATGGTGGACCTGCTTCTACTCTATAACGCATTTAATTCTGACACCTCAAAATGTTTTCTACGTGCAAGCTTATGCACGGAAGGGTTCCAGAAAGGTTGAACATACACATTCAGCATGTACATACATGGTGACAAAGTTTGTTGTTTGTTCAGCTCATTGGTTTTATTTGCACATTTGGTCTGCAGGCAAATGCTTAGTGAATCCACCTCTTTTAAAGAAAATGAGACCATTAAAGTCTTAATAGAACAATTAATAGCTGCAGAGTGCTGATTCGGCTTCTACATTTGCATACTAAAGTCACGAACCATGTCTAGCCATTTTCCAGGTACAAAGCCTTCGCATTTCATAACAAAGTTACCACAGCACAAAACTGGCAACCCATGCGGTATGAGGTGATGCCACTGTTGCTGTGGTTACTTTGCTTTTGTATGGGAAAATAAACACCTTGCGACTCCTCAGAGTAACGCACGAAAACCCTTGTGAAGCAGGAAGTGTGCCGCTTCGTGTTCTTTAAACCGCCAGGCACGCCATCTTCCAAGAAAGGGAACCAAAAACACTTTCTGCTCTGCATTTTCTAGGAAATGGAAGGAGATGAGAAAAGGATTGCTCACATCCATAACCACTGTTTAAATATTATTTCAGAAGAAGCCTGGGCATCTTGGAGCACACCACTTGCTTGCAGTGCACAAGGCTAATAGGCAGGCAAAAGGCTATACATTTGCTACCAATTTTAGGCTAACGTCTGGAATTTCAGCTTCCTCCTTCTCTGTCCCAAAGCAATTTTATGGTGCAGGGATCAAACTCTAGGGCAAACACCTTTCAAGGTGCTCAACGGTGATGATCAAAATAGTGGAAGCAGTAAATAAACATGATATACAGATGGTGTTTAAACTTAAATCGTGAAGGAAAGCTTCTGGGAGCTGGGGGGAAGGTGGAGGGGGGTTTGTCCAACTGTTCTTTGAACTCTCCATCACTCTGGTGGACTTTTTAGAGAACCTATCATTATCAAGCTGCTTTTCTGGATTTCCATTAAAATAGAGCTTGTTCATACAAACTTTGAGGTCTGAGGACTTCGCTCGACTGACTGGGTGGCTTTGTGGGGGAACCAGCGAGGGACGAGTTGGACAGAGATCAGGAGCCACTTTCTAACCTGCCTTGGCCCACAGTGCATGCCGGTGAGGACTTCTTTCCTGGCGTTTCAGAGTAGGTCAGTGCCCACCGTTTTACTCGTATGGAAAAACACGTCCATCTTTTTTGTTTAAATAATCACTCAGAGCATTTTGCCATATGAAAACATAAACTTTCTAACTAATGCTTCTATGATGATTTTAGGGACAGCATTTCCAAACATGTTCATCATAGTGGTTGTTAATGATCCATCAATGCCTAAGGTCCAATGAACATCTGCCCTCATACTCTGGAGCTACTTACAGCTCAGAATGGTTAACGATGATTGTAACCTGTTCTGACTCAAAGCAACGAAAGCAATTTAAACAGGCAAATGTTTAAATATTTTTATTGGCTGATTTCATAAAATTTTAATACAAGTCCAGCAATCAGTATATTATAGATGATCTTTGAGGCAATTAACAGTTTTGCATAAGATTATTTGTTAAATGGTGTAATGAATGTGTAAAACAAAAAGTGTGTGGAAAGTTAGAAATTGCTACTCCCACAATTTAGCCTACAAATTTTTAGCTCCACAATACAACCAGCATAACGCATCATCCTTTATCATGAATGTTACGAACATAGTTGTGTATGGATCTGCTTGTCAACTTTTGTGTAATTTACTTAAAATATTTTGTCATCTCTTGCCTGTTATTTTATGAAACTTCTCAGGTGGCAAGTGATCCATAAGCAGATCATTTAATATAGCAAGTGAAAACTTCAATAGTCATGATCATGGAGCTTAAATATCTCACACATTTTCACTGTGTTGTTTACAGAGGAACAAAGACACATGCTTGCACTGTGAGGTTGCTTTTAATTTAGCATTTAACTTTGCCTTGAAATACCAGAGGAATGTTTTGCAATGCCTCGTTGCCTTTTTACAGCTTCTTTATAGCCTCAACGTCATTCTTGTTTTCTGCTCTGAGTGCATGAGAAGCCTTAAACATTTGCATTTTTATTTTCCATTCCTGATGATGTTTCGACAGCGTTAGCGTAACATTGCGGAGCATTTGTGGAGGTTTTGCTCTCAGAGGGTGTGGAGGAGCGTCGGCCCCCTGCCTTTCACCGTGCTCCTCACATGCTGCTGGCTCTGTTACCTTGCACAGCAGCTCCAGAAGATGGCATGAGTGGCTTTGCCTCAAAGTGCCGTGGACAAAGTGTTTACCCTCAGGCCAGGGGAATGTGTCACGCCACCACACTACAGCCATGTCACGTCAGTCACCCTTAACACGCCAGTAAAAGTCCATGGATTGTTTTCCTAGTGACACATAAAGATCAGCTGTTAAACCAAAGAGGAAAAGCATTGTGCTGTTTCCACAGAGCGTGTGTTAACTCATGTTCAGTGTGCTTAGTGTACTTCTCCAGCTCAAATATTATTTTTAGGACATATCCTGCTGGATATGGACACGGTGTTTGTTAATATGCTTTGGGTAAATTCTCTGATTCAATAATTTCTTTATTGGAAATATTACTTTGTCTTGGTCATCTACAGTTTAGTCGTGTTCTTCCACCTGAAACAGAATACTGACATTAACATTTTTTGAATCATCATGAAAAATTTGAATTGTGAAAATGTAGAAGGAATAATCTTTAGATAGAGATGTACCGCACTTTCAAAGGGTTCCATACATGCAATTAAGTGAATGCATCTCTGCCACAAAATGTGTGTGTGTGTGTGTGTGTGTGTGTGTGGGCTCTCAAACCCATTTGCCTTGATGAGGAAACTGAAGGCACAAATCTGGACGAACCCCATTAAGGAACACTCCAGAAAGCCAGGTGGAGAAGCTGCTACTTACAGCTCCAGCTTAATCTGTTGCAATTCCCCTCTGCTGAGTGTAATGGGCACAGAAATGCCTCCGACACGGTTAACGTTTGAAGACCGAGGGGCGGGTTTTGGGACTCCCACGCTTGACTTCGGATAGCGGCTCTTATCACTTCCCTCTGTGGAGCCATTATCTCCACTCTCCGGATTTTATAGGCCCGCAAAATGGTTCCAATTACTGCGGCACTGTACAGGTGAGGCTGCAAAACAGTTCCTGCTCTTTATTGTCAAGACACTTATTTGACAATTGAATGCAGGAGCCAAGACACTGGCAATGACATGCCTTCGAACTGACTTTGTCAAATGCGAGCAAGCAGCGCTGGGAGATGCAGGACAGGCATTTTCCGGTTTTGCCGTTGATCTTTCCGTGCTTTCATCGCCACATAAAGCTGCTTATTTGTCAGTGCAATACGAGCACGCAGGGGAGGCCATGTGGCTCTGCTTTTTTGCATTCACTGGCATCACCATTGCCATCAGTTATAGAGCAGAAAAAAATGTTCCTTCAGTTTCCAGACAGGGTTGCTGACACACAACAAAACCCATAACGAACAGTTACGAAAAACGTTTTGCTTTCGTTCTTAAATATCCTGTGCACTTTAAAGGCCAAAACAGAGAAGAATACAAAATGTGTCTTTTGTGAAATGCTTTTGAACTGGCTAACATTTTTTTTCTGTTGAATGTATACTGTAGCTTATAATTACTGCCTACTCAGCTCAGGGTGAATAAGTCTGTAAAGTGTTGCATCCTTTATCAGCGCCTACCAGAGAGTTTGCTTCAGCAAACCTACATGTCCACCCGGATTTATAAAATTTAATTTTCAGCACACAATACAGAAAAGGTAAAGCAAATAAATACCTGCTTGTATCTTGTAACTGCATGATAATAAATTCATATTCCCAGAAGGAAATTATAATTTGTTTCATTAAACTAAACAAAAAAAGTTGTTCCTTCTGTACTTAACCACAGAAACACTGAAAATAGTGAATTATTTTCTCAATTATAGTTCCTCTGGGGAGTGTACTCTCCTTTTTTCCTGTTTTCATATCCTCTTGTGGTTTATAATTGTAAGTAAATACTTTAACTACTCTTTTGGGTAATGTATAGTGTGTTGTCATTTTTCATTCACAACTTCAAACGCTTCAATAATAAAATAGGTTTGAAACATAATCACAGAGTCATTGGTAAGCATGGATGTTTTCACTGTAGTTCGTGTTACCGCAGTGGATTCCTGTAATGTTGCATGGGAAAACACTGTGAAGTCCAAAGATACCGAACTTTACATCAAACCCAAGGGGCTGAAGCTGAAGCTTACTCTTATTGTAAAGTGGGGCATACAGAAGTGATGCTTCTAATGTGTTTTAATTCCACAGTCTGTCACAGTGACTTTGCAGTGACTTTGCAGGAGGCTATGCTGGTGGACACTATAGTTGAGCTTTTTAAAGGACAGACCTCCCTAGGGTAGGAGCCTTGGCTGAAGCTTATGAAGATCCTGGAATGTCTGGCATCAGAATCTTCCTCTTGTATGCATGCAAAGGAGTACCAAAACATAGCAATGTTCCTCAGCCTGCCTACGGGAGCTTCTCAAAAGGGTCTTGAGCTGAGTACCAGATCACTTCAGGGTTGTATTTGTCTTCAAGGTTTACTGCATTGCAGTGAGATGAGAAATGTGCTTATTTATTTACATAGCTGGGGGAGGAAGAGGAGGTAGGGTTACACTGGCTGGGAATTGAACCCATGTGTCCCATGAGGCAGATGAGAATTGTGTTAGTAAACCAGTAAAGCAAGCAGTATGCTTGTTCTTACATGTCCTGTCTAGCTCAACTGTACATTTTGAAACGACTGTACTGCATGAGTAGAAAATTATCCATTAACCTGAGACCCACATTAAAGGTGTATTTGTTTACGCAATCATGAGAAGCATTCAGTCTCATAACATTAACAATGGGCTTTAGGAAGCCTAGTCATTCAGTTGGTTTTTTCTGTCACTTTTTGGAACGGGTTAAACACTTCTCATAACTTTAGAGGCATGTTTTGTTTTACTTGAGGTGTGTAAGGTCAAGATGTTCTATTTTCTTATATATCTAGTAGTTTATTGTCTTTTAATATCATATAGAAATGTTGAAAGGTTATTTACTTTATTGTTCTTGGAAAATGTATTATGTCTACTGCCATGAATCAAGAGGAAATGTTTTGAATGATGTGTAAATGATGTATGGAAGGTAGTAAAATTGTTTATTTTTCATTTCTGAAGTACACTGAGGGTTGCTCACAGTAAAGTGAAAATTTGCAGTGAAACAGGTGTATGGCAGGCATCCAGACATTTTGTAATAGATAATGAGCTGTAAATAATGATTACCTCACTGTCACCTTGCCATTCACCGGTCTTCAGTCCGCGAGATAACCTATTTGTATGCATGTGCTATGGGCCAGCTGGTATTTCCAACTATACCTTGATTTATGACCTTCCAACAAATGACTGTCCCCACTTAAAATTGTGGTCCCATAAAGCTTGAAGAAACAAATATGAGCTGCGTCTGATGGCAGTCAATGTCACATGTTACTGTGTAAAGTAAAAACAAAGTGATTGTGCTACCAGCTCTTGTATGTACAAAGCTATAAACTCGTGTACTTCGCATGGATAAAGTACCGAGGATTAATTTCTCCTTCAGGATTAATAAAGTTAAAAAAAAAAGTTTGATTACAGAAACTGTTGTTTTTTATTAATTATTCACTTATTATACAGATTTATCTCTTATGGCAAGGATTTATTTATTTCTACCAGCATTTTATGTATGCATTTTCTTTTAAGTCACACAGCTATACTCTTTAAATACTATTTACAGTTTGGTAGCTTACACATCTCACATAACTACAATCCTCTCCCACTCAGCTGTCTGCCTGTTTGACATGCTGGAGTAAGTTTGTTGTGCTGCTGCTTTTAGCTGCCACAGATTTCAGATAAACTTTACAATGGGCAAGGGTTACTTTTACGTCAGACTTAGCATAAACACACCACTTCAAAACCAAACCAAAAACTTGAATTGGTTGATAAAAGCTATTTACTGCCCAACTCTAATACATAAATATATGAAATTCAAGTTGCAACCAAATGGACTTACAACCTAGTCATTGGAGTGCATTCTGGTCATAAGTCAAGGTATACCTGTAGCCAGGTGTGCATAAGGGGACACCACAAAGGAAATAGACACTGACAAGAATCCATGGTTGCTGGGAAAAATATTCTGTTAGCAAGGTTGTAAATTGTTCAGAGTCTTATTAATATTGCAGTTAGATCAGGGTACATTACAGATCTCTCAACAACAAAATATTTTGAAGCACAGGTTGTCGTTAGCTGGGCAGTCATGTTACCTCTCTCCAAGCTTAGAAATTAACTTTACCAAAATGAAAAGGATGTTGATGTAGATAATTAAAACAAAACAATAAATAAAACTAAACAATACAAATTAACATTGACTAGCTTATTTTGAATGGAAGCCATGCAGCCAAAAAGCTCTATTTTTAAATGAGCCATATTCCATATCTGTTGGCAGTAAAAACTGTCAGAAATAAACATGTGTTTCACCTTTATCCTGAACATGCTTAAAGGATAACAATGACTGGCACACGCTCTACATGCTACTGTAGACTGGCACACGCTCTACATGCTGCATGCCAGTAAAAAAAAAAAAAAGTACTGTAAATAATACCTTATGACGAGGCAGCACAGTGGCTCAGTGAGTAGCTGTGGAGTTTGCATTTTGTCTGTGTTCTCTTGTTTTCTTTCTACAGCCCAAAAGCATGCTGGATAGGTGGATTTTACAAATTTCCCTTAGCGTCCTTGTGCCATGCGATGGGTTGGCATCTTGTCTATGGTGTCTTATGCGGTCAGCTGCCTGGGATGGGCTGCACCCACAAACTCTGAAAACAGGGTAGATGGATGGATATCAGTGTTTGTCACTCTTAACATGTTATTTCACAGACGGGGAACACCGTACAGTCCTTGACTAGGCTCGACTCATTTAGTGAGACATTGAATTAATGTAAATCAAAATGGCTGCTTGTTTCACAAAGCTGAGCTAGAAAGTACAAGTGCATTCACCTTACTTAACTCAAAGTCTGCTTTGCACTCTGCCAAACCTTCATTGTTTCCTCATAGATTTCTCATATGAATTTAGTGTGAACCAAACAGAAAGCAAAAGCCCCCAAAATGACTCCACTCTGATTCTTACCAACATTAAAAACTGCTGAAACAGCAGACGGCAAGATAGCACTTAGAAATATGTATAAAACATTCATTCATTCTGCTACTTATTGGTTCAAAATAACTTCAAGTTAAAGAAAGTGTTAATTCTTAGGAAAACTAGAACATCATTTGTGTGGGTCAAATGGGGTTAGTGTCTGTGTACAGTATGTGCACTGAATGGAGAGGTGCCTGCACAGACAGTATTTTGTGAGGGAGGGTGACTATGAAGCAAATCATGGGTCACACATACCTCTGAGAGAATCTGTCACATACCTTTCCAAAGTGCAGTCTTGCTGTGCTTTTACCCTGTGAACATTAAGGAAGGGTCAACAGTTAGTGAGGTTTTATGTAGAACGCTCGCTGTATTGGTTTAACACCGCTCAAATAGCACACTGCACCACAAGAATCCAATGTCAAAGCCTATGTGTTGTGTGATTGCCAACTTGGCAAACTTATATCTCTTATTGAGACTACACCCATTTGAAATGATGACATGTCACTGGCCTTTAAACTCACAGAGGAAAAAAAACTATATTATCTGAAAGTGTTTAGTTCTTTGACTGTTTTGTATCCCCTGGTTTTGCTTTTGTACAGATCAGTTTTCAATATGTTTTGTTTTGTTGGTCTCATGACATTCTTGTGATAAAGTGCTGTGTTCTCACAGTGGCTGGGCCCTGGGGCTCTGACATGATGTTCACCATAACTGTCACGAGGACCTTTGCCACCTTGGACAAATGGAATCACAGGGATCCTGCGTCAGATTTTTCTATCTGCCCTGCGCCTCGCCTGACCTTTACCCCACAGAGTGAGTATTGTATTTTCCACACGATGTCGTGCGTTCTCTTGGCCCGGATCTGGGATACCACGGCGGAGAATGGCAGTGTTTCCGCGCAGCCCCGAGCTTCAGCTCAGTGTGAGGTTTGCCCTTTCGGACTTGTTTAAAAGGCAGGAACCGTGACGAGTTGTTTTTGTGTAAAAGAAGGCGTATGCCAATGTTGTCAGCTTTCAAAGGTCAGTTTCAAGGTGATTTCAAAAATAAAAACCGGTTTTTTTGTTTTCTTTTTTTTTTTACATATGGTTTCACTGTATCCTAATCTCTGTTTTGTGATCAGTTAAGAAGATGCTAGTTAGCAAGCAGAGAATGATATTATAGGTATTTATGTGTTGCCTTTGGGGTGAACTCAAATGGGCATGTTACTTACTACATAGAAAAAATGGACAAAAAAAAATAGCTATTACTATTACTAACTTAATACAAGTTCCTAGACAGGAAATTATAATGCACCTGTATTTAATTTCAGTAAAAGGCATTCAGTGTGCTTTCATATAAAATAAATTGCCACCTTTTAATTGTATAAAAGAATTAAATAAAATGATTAATATCTGAATTGGAAAATGATTTGAAGTCCCATTCATTCACATAAAATATTCAGCATAAAGTAGAACCTCTATTTGCATTAATGTTGCCTTGTGTGATGCAAATAAAAACATAATTAATTCAGAATCTATATTTACCATTTAAGGTCCTTCATAGCATTATAAATGCAGACATATTTTCTCTCTTTGTCAAGTTGCGTCACTGAAAGATATTGTGGTTACTGACAGTAAAACTAGGGCTGGCTCTATCCTTTTCCGGGGCCACAAGCCTGGCCTTGAGTGGAGTGTGTTCACTAGCATCACCTCAGCTGGTTATGTGCTTTAAAAACGTGTTAACCTATGTGCTTACAAACTGTTGCTAAACCATCCTGAACAGTTATAAAAAAAAAAAAAAAAAAACTGTTTTGGCTACTAGAGACCTTTCTCAATCACTCACACTCTTTTTGGTAGCAAAGTATGGGGGCATACCAGTCATCTGCACATTTTTCTTCATTTAGCAGACACTTTTATCCAAAGCCATTCTCAACATTTCCCATACATGTTATGGTGAGCTAGTACTGAGACAAGGGCACACATGCTGGCTAGGCTGGGACTTGAACCCAGGGACTTCTATATTCCAGCTTGATATTCTACCCACTGTTGCACCAGGCCACCCATACATACTGACCAACAACAGTATTTTTTTCACTCCTATCAGCTTTTCTAACCTCTTTTTACATTGTAATGGCCCAAGGGAGCCAGTGGGGATTGAGCCCAGGTTGCCACTGTTTGCACAGTGTACTAAACAAGAGGATTAGTCTGCTGAGCTAAAGATTCACCTTTTTAGGTACAGAAGCTAATCAAATTCTAGTCTGAACCCTGGAGGTGATGTCACCGTTATCGCAACTGAACAATGTATTACACAGAAGATAACACAACTAACACACCATGTCCTTTGCCTTCCAGCTTCTAGTTCTCACTCTGAATGAGTTTTTAGTGTTTGCAACAGAGATGCAGAATGCTTAAACTCTCCTTTGTTAACAATATTCTAATCTTACGTGGAAATCTCAAGTGGGCCTTCTATACACATTAGTGTTAAAGGGTGCAGTATCTGAAAATAATATTTCTTTAAACGTTTGTTTTGCTTTATTTAAATATTTCACATAATTTTCATTTATATAGGTCATTGGGATTTTTATCTGACTTGTTAGCTATAGCATACACTATTTATATTTTTACATGGTGTAATTTACAATGCCTGTTCCTGCTTGGAACCTTATGGTGTATGTTTGTAATGTTGTAGTTGAAACAATCTAACAGTTGTTCTTCAGATCAATAAAAAAGGCAGGACAACAGCATATAAGTGGTTCAGCAGTAATGGTGCCAGTTTTGTGCGAGTGAATGGGGACGTGTGACGGAACCTGTCAGCAGCAGGTGGTCCAAACAAACAGAAATGTGCTGCACTTCACAAATTACAGCGACTGAGAGGGCTTGTTTTTTTTTCCCCTTTTTTCCTTGCAAAGATTTGATAAAATTATAACAAAGCCACAACTCAAATAGGTAAAAAAGAAATAAATGAAATCAATAACCACACAAAATAAAATTAACAGTGGAAGCACAACATTAATGGACTGTTCCTTTACCTCATACGCTAGAGGAAATAGGGACGACTTTTAAATTCTGCTCTTCCATCCTCGTGACTTGACCCCTTTAAAAGTAAAGGGTACAGTGTGTGAATACATAGAGACTCCTAAGGGTAGGTTGTGGGCTTAAATTGGCAAATTTAATGCTAGTGCGGGTGGGTGCTGCTTTGAATTTCTTCGGTACAAGAAGGTGCAGTTTTAAAAAATCAGGCCTGCGCAGACCTCTACTTCAATCTTTTTGTCCTCTATGGCCTTGGATCTGCTGGTTTCACTTACATGTCCTTAACGTTGGTGTATTTTCTGCATGGCTGTTTCACAGCTTCCTGCTAGCTGGGAGACCTACATGGCTGCATATGTCACTTATATACTGGCCTGTAAAGGTGGTACAGCGCACGTCAAAGAGCTGAAAAATAAATGTAAGGAAGGTTTTGGCTGTAATTGCATCAACATTAACTGATTAATTGGCAGTCACATGGCATGGTCATGCTGATATTCAGAATTAGATGGTCCTTAGATTGATTCTGTACTGTATAATGCTAGCATGCCCATGGAGATTGGACACCAGTCAACATTGTACCCCCAGAGTTTTTTTTTTTTATTTTTTTTTGTAAATGAGGGGTTTGGGGTTCCTCTCACCTGTTCTCATCCGGCTTTAACCTTACCTTTGTATTACAATTCCTGTAATACTTTTTGTTCTGAAAAGCATGTTATAAAAATAAACTGAATTAAAATGAATTGATAAAATCCAGGATTTGTACATCTTCAGGTAATTTTTGTAAAAATATAGTGTTAATATTCACATTCGAGGTTAAGTATTAACTGAGAGGAGTTAAAATATAGCTCATTTATTATATTTGGCCAACCATGCAATTTAAATGCATTAGCAGCGATTTCACATGATCATGAGACCTAAAAGGTATGTCAGCCAGGTCCCCAAAAATCAGCAGGACCCCATCCCCCAAAGCCCACTAGGAGCTACCTAGCATGATATTGAACTCACAGTACTTATACCTGTCTTCAGGTAGAGATTGATGGCAGGAGAGCTCTGAAAAGCAAGGAACTTTAAAGGAAGCAGGAGTACTGCCAACGTATCATAAAACTGTTCAGCTGAAATATGTACATTTACCATAAACACCACTTCCTTGTGTCTGTCTGCTTTGTGCTTGAGAATCTATTTAGCCGTTGCAGTAAATTTGCTGGTCATGTGACACGTGCTTATATTCATCCACCCATCCATTACCCAACCACTTCTGCTGACTAGGGTCATGAGCATGTGCTTACAGTAAGAGGTATTATAATCTATGATGGCACTGCATAATTTCCTAGAAAGATGATGGTAATGCAGACTTACTCAAGTTGTTTTTTTCTGACTATCTTGTTTCATTCATTAACTGTTTATTCTCACACACTTGCACAGTATTGAAATGTTGCAGGATATTCAACTGCTGTTCCCCTTGAGATTTCAACCCAAACAATGCATTGTCACACAGCTGTATGATACAGACACAGTAGTGGTATACTCTATGAACTGGCTGGTAATGCTGAAAAAAAGCCTTCTGTCATGGTTTGCCTAGGATGACCTTGTTGTGTGGCCATAACCCCTTGTTTCCTCATTCCCTTGTTTGTCTTTGTCAAGTGTGTTCACCTGTTCATAGATCCTGTTTGGTACTATTTAGATTGAGTGGCTTCACTCAGCTGTTGCCTGTTGTTAAAGTCTAGTTTTGCATCTTTTTGCTTGTGGACCTTTAGTTTTGTGTATCTGGGGTTTTTGCTTGTTTTGTTGTTCAGAATAGCCCCTACTTTAAATGATTTTTGTTAATAAATGGGTCTTTTTAAATATAATCCTGCCTCATGGTTCTCTGTCTTACTAACATGTCATCTTCTAATTTTTGTTCCCTTTCATGCACAGGTGTGGTAGCCGTTATATAAAGGTGAATAGGAGACACGTTTCTAACACATTTTTGAAATATTTCTTTATTTGCATCATAATATTTACCCCTACATCTCACTGCACTGTCCCCCAGTTTATAAACAGCTGGTTTGCAGAGCTTTTGCCCTAATGCAAACAATGGATTTAGGAGTATGCCTGTTGTTTTGTAGTGTAACAAAGAGCAGTGCTGAAGGACAGCACCCCTGGCCCCTGACAGCCACGTAACCATGCCTGAAGGATAGTGAAAAGTGAACGGACATGTATGTTCCAGCTGTGACACCCACCTCTGCATTCATAGCGCTCCCTTTGGGTGAAAACAGGAACTCTCACATAAACCCCCGAGGCGGCAGCAAGCAGTGAGTAGCGGATCTTGGACGCGTCAGGACCTTTCCTGATTCCATCACTGTGCCACAGAGCGTGTCGCGCTCAGAGAGGCAATGCGCGGATTCAGCAGCTGCTTCGAATTACCACCAGGAACAGTAAAGACTGTTTCTCCACACTGAAAAAGTGGCCAATTCCAACAGCAATAAAAAGTTGAAAGGAAGTTGCAGAAGTTTTCAGTCTATACCCATTCCTACCTCTATGTGCAGCCAAGTTCATTAAGCATTTTGCTTAATCATAAACAGCTAGGATGAATAATGTTGCTCATAATTTGGATGTTTTTTTATTTCGTGCTGCATATTTTAATTTTTATAGCAGGTCTTTAACTTACTTGTAGTATTTGTATGACTACATTTTCCATTTTATTATGATTTAACTTGATTTTTTAAAATGTACTACTAGTAACTATCCAGCATACTTTTTTATGTGTTTTTAGTATTCTGCAATTAATGTGCTTATAAAAGGATCGCCCCAAAAGACAAGTATTTTGCCCATCTAAGATGGAAAGTTAGTTACAGTATAACTAACAAACCATATATTATATTGGGAAAAACTCAGATACAAATTGTGTTAAGCCTCTGTTCAGTTCAAGTTGTAGTGTTCTTTGTTGCCACGTGCTCAGTGGGGCACGGTGACGTTCTTATGAGGCAGTTGTACTTAGGCAACAGAGAGACACAGGGAATAGAGCATACAATGAAAATATGCAGTAAAACAAAAAGAAATACATTGTAATAATATGTAAACAAAAATAAATATGAGCTGAGGTTGATCAATATTTGGATTTTCATTGACTGTAATGTAGTCTGTATAGTTTGTACAGTATATATCAAAGGGGGAAGTCTTTACATAGGTAAACTAAGGCATTTAGTGCTATACTGTGTATGCTAAAAAGTCCCTATAGATTACAGGCCCCCGTTCAGTAAAAAAAGTGTGCTCCATGGACATAAAGGAAGGCCATTAGAGCCGTAGTTAATTACGGGGCCCAGGGGTGTAAATTTCGCAGAAGCTCACATGTTGTAGCGGAATCCCCTGAGTTCTACTTTCTATAGGCAAACTGCCATGAGAATCCCCCTAATGTTCTCTTCACAGCAGGTATCAGCGTAAAAAGCACACGCCTCTTACCCTTTCCCTGGGCCCATACTGTTCAGAAAAACAATTGCAGATTTCACATTTCCATGTTTACTGCCAACAACAAAGGATTTCCATTGCCGCCCTGGGAAACTAAATAATTATTTCTGCATTAGCGATATGAGCGCTTGAACAATTTTCTAAATGTCTGTGGTTTTGGAAAAGTCCTTCATTCTCTTTGTGTTTCTTTCTACCCTTTGTGTTCATGCTTGAAATACCGAACCTTCATTATTTCACAGTTTATATGACTTCATATTAATGCTACTCTTAAAGTAGTTTAATGAACAGTGTAAATGCTACTGCTCTTGTTGGTACAAAGGAGCAGAAGGCTAATCTTGAGGCCTGGGTCAACAAGCACAACTTCAGTGTTCTCCTCGAACACTTAAACAAGCAGAATGACCCCAAATAACTTGGAGGAGCCCGAATCCCTTGCAGTCAGCCTTGAGGTTAGACACAAGGGTCTGGAAAGCGGGAGTTACTAAGCTTTGACTTTCACCTCAAACACGAAATCCTAGCTGTGCTTTGGTTTTGAAGGGGCTGGGCTTAGGTAAGCATGTGGTCTCTTTGACTTTCAGTATTTTAGTGCTGTGCATTTTCCTCAACAGGACAGAAAGAAGCTTGGATTAAGAGAAGCAGTACTATGCACTGAACACCATGTGCATGCCTGGTTCTCACTCCTGAGAAGGTGACTTTGATGTGTCTGCATTAAAGACGTCCGTCTGCAAGCATGACATCAGCCGTCTCCTTTGCTGCAGGGTGACAAGGATGGCGTCCCAGGCGGACCCATAATGCCTCCATACTAAACCCATTAAAGAGTTTGCAGTCTTATTATAGCCCTCAATTACCAAACTGCCTATCATGAGTCAGGGCTAGGCAAATTTCTGATCGTTAACAGCTGGGAAGAGCCCAGAGTGAGACATAAATTTCCCTGCATGGAGCAAAGCTCAACCTGACCTGATCTGTGCTAATTTCCGTAGACAGCAAAGTAGCTACTGCGCTCTCTCTCCCGTCTCAACTTCCCAGCCTGTAAGCACCAAATCGTGTCCTGCCCCAATAAGAAGTCCTTTCCATGTTCTTAAGAACAAAACATACTGTGTCCATTTAATAGAAAATAGTGTTAAAATGCTGCCTGATGCCAAGTTATGTGTAACAGAACCATGATCGACACTGACCCTGTTTCTCTGTCTTACCGATGTACTGGTACTGACTGTCAGACACAATAAGCTCTGTTGTACATGTAGAATGCTTTGAAATGTCCCGAGTAACCCTCTTGTTACCTGACCAGCTTTCCTTGCACACGTGCTGAGTGTTTACTACGTGTGCTAATATCATGTATCATCAGTATTACGTGCACAGTTCTATTTTTAGGGCCTAATCGTGCTCAGCATCAGATCTGCAACTAAAATAACTCAATAAATTTTAACAGGGAAACTTTAATACCTATATGGCTCTTGTGTGGTCTTTCTGCTCATTTTCCACTTAAACACTGGAAATTTTATCCATGGCAACAGGTTAAGAGTTCTCGTTGCCTTTTGAGAGCCAATTGTCCTTCTCAGTTGTTCCAAGGGTCTCCCAGAAGCACTCTTTGTCCACTAGCTTCCTATTGGGTGTGGTAGAATACAGTGGACTCAGCATTGCCCATCAGAACATGAAGGCAACATGAGTTTAACTTAGCTTTGGCTCAACTGCAGCCCATAAATGGTGGCATAATGTGATTCGTTGGTTTTAAAGAGTTAAGTGATGAAAGATCCAGAGAATCCGTTAGTTACAGTATACAGTAGTTGTGTCTCTCTGTTCCCTAAGAACATCTGCCCCATAAGAATGTCACCGTGTCCCCACATATTCCTATTCCCTGACATAACACACACTGTAGATGCTGAGAACTTCAACATGTTATGTACCAACATTCCAGGTGAATACTAGTACATGTGGTGAATACTAGTACATGTTAACAAAGCCTTTTATTTAACATTCTTGAGGAAAAGAAAACAATGTAAATGTTCAGACAAAGCCAATAATAAGTAACACTAAATAATTTCCAAGAAATATTAATATAAAATGACATCAATATCCAAGGTGTCTTTTTCAGTTCAATTCAATTCAGTTCAATTTAGTTCAGTTCAGTTTAGTTCAATTCAATTAAATTCAATTTATTTTTAACCTCAAGTTGCTTTGCAGGAATAAACTGCAGTTATTACAAGGAGTTAACAATGGATGGAATAATTAAAGTTAAAACCTGCCAAACATGGATGAGAGTACCCAGAAACTTCACAGTGTGCAAGAAAAAACTTATGGTCCAAGGTCAAAGATCAACTGGCTGCCCAACCCCCCTAGACATGCTAATATTAAAGTACACAAGGTTAATATAAGGACTATAAACATATATGGCCAATTGAAGTCTGCCCGTATTCCAAATGTAGGAATAGGTCTTTGTAGGCTTGCAGGATTCCTAAGGTGAAGGCCTCATCTAGGGGGAACGATGGATGTCAGCGACTCAAACAAGACTAGTACTGAATAGACATATAGGCAAAGAAAGTTTTCAAAAATGGACTTAATTGTTTGGAAAGAGATTTACTGCTAAGAACAAAGTTCTCAATCCAGCATCCAGTAGTTAAACTCACACTTGCTATAGCAATCAGTTAAAATGGCATGATGCACATCACTAGGAATAAAATGTGTGGAGGCTAAAATCATCAATTTAGAGAAAGGAAAGTATGAAGAAACAATGATGTTAAAACATAATTTCAAAATTTTTACAACTTTATTTGAGAAAAAAAGCTGGGTTTAATGTTGGATAAGGTTTGAATTTGACTATGACACTTGTTGATCAAGTTTCAAGCATAACTTGCTTTGATGTTGAATGTTTACATTAAAGTACAAGGTAAATTTTGTACCTCTATGCAGGTCTCTTCAAAAAACAATAGACGGGAGAAGCTCCAAGTAGATAATAAAAGTAAGGATGCACATAGTTACTCTTCATCTACAGTATTTAAACTTCTCTCTGATTCCTTGTCCCATTACTAGAATGTCTGTACTGTTTAACAAATGGTGGACGTCTGAAGGGGAAACTTATAATAAGATAATAAAAATGTAGCATACTGCATACTAGACACCTGCAAATTCATTCTAACTACTTGAAGCCACAGGAAAGAACCAGTTCTCTCGAGTGCAAACATCCAATGTAATAGTGACAGAAAAGTACATTTATTCAAGTAGAAACGCTTCATACATTCCAGACCCCTCAGTATATCTTCTGTAATACTCATCATCCTGTTACTC
This sequence comes from Chitala chitala, assembly GCA_025773905.1. NCBI lineage: Eukaryota > Metazoa > Chordata > Actinopteri > Osteoglossiformes > Notopteridae > Chitala > Chitala chitala. The sequence continues at coordinate 5,603,281 of JABJVR010000029.1, forward strand.
TTAGTTATTAGGACAAAAGGAAAGGGGGCACCATCACACTCACTTATTGTCAAGAAGACGCAACAATCAAATTAAAAAAGATCAATGTCATCTTATGATCTGAATACAAAAGGTAACTTGCTCTGTGCTGACACATGGCAGCTTTGGTTGGTATATATAGCAGCTTTGAATTCTCACTCTCTTGAATGAAGATAATGTCATTACCAGCTAAAGCACTAAAGAAAGAGGCCATGTTGCTCTCATGACGCATTTTCCTGACTTCAGGAAGCCATATTATCAATGGTAAGTTCATTAACTATGTTGACAAAATAACTTATGACCTGTAGGTGAGTAAGTGTAAAAGGCTCAGGTGTAGAAAATTCAAATTACTGATCTCCTGAATTTTCCCAAAGTATCCCTAATGTCACCTGGTTTTCATCCACACGTTCCACTATAAGGAACTTGAACAGAGTTTAACTCCCTTTTTTTGAGTGTTACCCTGAGCTTGTAAATCCTACAGTGTGTGGTTAAGCGAACTGTCAGACTTCATAAAAAAATTTCTGCAGCTTAAATACATTTATATGACAAGTAAAAAGGCATTTCTTTGTGCCACTGCAAAAAACTGATAACATGCCAAAAATGTTTTCTCAAAAAGAACAGTAATCTTGGAAATTTCTATACATATATTCACGTTTCAAGTTCATACAAGTATATTCCTTCAAGTGTCGACATTTTTGAAATAAGGTACATTTTAAGATGCACTATGGTCTTGGTCCAGTATATTTGTGTTCAAACAATGTTCTTTTGTTGTTTTTGTTGTTGTTTTATGCAATGCATATTATTATACGGCATTGTTCGTCGTTAGTTAAAAAATATATATATTAAAAAGAACTTGAACATTGCCTAATTCTATCAGTCTATACTTAGCTAAAAAACTAAAGCATTATTATGGTATTTAGAATTTAATTAACTCTTAGAAAGTTTGTCTTAAACATTGCATTTTCCTTTTATATTTTTAAATTAACTACACCTTAATAAAACGCGTAATAGTTTCTGTTGCATTCCACGAACATCGGTAGGCACAAAAAAGTCTGGTTTTACTACAAGGACTTTGTTATGCATGACAACACTGATGACACAGCTTGAATGCTGATTCACAGCTCCCTTTGAACACTGTGTGTCCTTGTCAGTCTTGGTAAAGGGCAGAATTTTCTGGGGCATACTTTGAGGTGAAGCATGCTTCTGTCCTGCCACAACTTCTTGTCAGCATTCCAGACACTGTCAACTGCACCTAGAGCCACATGCCACGGAATGCCAAAGCACTTGGTCAAGGTCCACGAATTAGCACTTCCTTTTCTCCAGCCGTTGTGATTTGGTACAACAGGTTCCTTAGCACAGTACGCGAACATCCGAAATCCAGGTGATTTAATAATTTTAACTTTGAGGTGACTGTCCACACTAAAGGTTCGAGTAATATTTCTGTAATACAATCGATCTGACATTGTAGACCTGCCGCGGCATGTTAATGTGTACGGCAAAGGCGTATCACATGCGAAAGAGATGTGAAAGGGGGCCCTGTGGAGGGGCACTTTCTCACACCTCTCAGGAGTCCTGTGGCAAGCGAAGTCTTGCACCCAGAGGAGCATTAGGCAGTCTAAATAAATTAGCCGCTGCATGAATAAACCTCACCGTGCTACAACACTCAATCTCTGCACAAAACGCATCCAAAAGGCCATAAGCTGGAAGTGAGTGAAAGTGACCCTTGATATGATTAGCCACAGAAATTCCTGACACATTTTGAAAAGTCACCCCCCCCTCCCCTTCATTTTGGCTGCATGGGGATCTTTTGAAGAGGTACTGGGAAACCAACTAAAAGCAAGCAGTGACCAATAAACCTAGATGCCAAATGGGAAAGGAAACACAAATGGCTATTGAAAAGCACTCGGGGCCGAGAGAAAGTGACATTGTCTGGGCCCTTTTAGCGACACCAGCAGGGGTACACTTCCGAATGGCGCCCGGTGTAGGCCGGGTCAGGTCACGTGCCACTCTCAGCTACTATGAGAATGGGGGGAGAAGTGAAAGGGAGGCTGCACTAACAAACAGCACTCAGAGCCTTTGAAGTGAAAGAAAACCACCTCATCGATCATTAACTTAAAGGCTCTTTCTCTCCCTATTCTTTCTAATGGACTAGATGTTCTTGCTTTCTTTAGCGACCTAATGAATGTCCAAATAAATCCTCCCCTAGCATTAAAAAACTAAAATACCAGTTTGGAATATTCATGAATACAACGTATGGAAAATTACACTCTTCCAATGAATTTTTTTCACCATTAAAAGAGACATAACATAAAGTAGTGTAATATTTACACATTTTACAAATTGCAAGAAAGCTAAAATTTGAGGAAAGTTGAATTTTATACATCACTATGAAATGCTGTACAATAATGTGTGATAGGCCATTTATAATAAAAGCAAGACTCTGGACTCTGAACTTCATTGTCCTTAAACTGGATTTACTTATATAAACAAAATGTCTATCGTATTGTAAACAGTAGGGGGAATATAATAAAATATGTATTAATTTTTGTTATATATGTTGCTTACAAAATGTAAAATTAAACTATAAAGTTTTCTGCATCCAAGGATCTAGAGAGAGTTTTATAACCAATATGCCCTGTGCGTGTTTTAGGAGAGAGAGAAAAGGGTACCCTGACCAGTTTTGTAGGATTCTCTAACCCTAAATGAATCATGTTAGTCCCTCAGCTACAGTGTGTGCAGCAGTACAATCATTGTTTTGTTAAAATAATCCTGACATTTCAGTTTGCTTATTATGAAATCTTCCAAAATTTGGATATTCAATAGCATTGTGATCACATATAAAATGGCCTGACACCAGTATGACATTATGTACTGTTCAGCTTTTACATCCCTAATACAAATGTTAAAAAGCGAAAATTTCTTAGATTTTCCAGAATCTGAAGATTTTCTAAAATCTGATCTGTCATGACCAATCCAATTTCTTGCTAAGGGGTGACAGGGTGACATGGAATAAAATCATTGTGTAATATATTAATCAAAAACACAATTACAATGGAGAGCCCTGTTCAAAACCCATTAAGATGGTTTTCCTTCTGGAAAAGGACAGTACAATCTTTTAATCCACTTAAGACATCAATGAGAGGACTGTGGTCACTGACATTTTTGCCCAAGAATAGCTCATATCTTCCCATGTCAAAAAATGTACCCAAAACCTGCACAAGTCAACTACAGGGCAAACATGTACAACCTTGAAAGGAGGAAATACCCCACAAAGGTGTTTCTTCTGGGACCTGCTGTATATTGCTGAAATGAAAGGTCATCCAGTTAAGCATTTTAGCTCTTTTTTCTATTTTGGACCAAAGCAGCAATTATAATTTGTGCTACAAATGTAATAACCATAGTCAGCTTTTTTATGGTCAGTCATTTATTCTCTGCATTTAACCCATCCCCCTGGGGGGAGCAGTGGGCAGCCACATGGCACCTGGGGGCCTAGCATTGGAGTGTCTTGATGAAAAAAAAAAAACAGCTGGGTAGAGATTTGAACCAGGGACTGGGAGACTTCTGCATTTCAGAAGGTTCTACCCATTGAGGCACCAGGCCACCCACATTTGGGCAAGCACATAAATGTGTATAAGTGTGTAGAACTGCACAGCACACTGAGTGCCTGAATGTTTGGAGGGATCCTGAGGCTTCCAGTGGTTATGCTTTTCTATGTAAAAAACTGCTTCAACTTAGGTAAATAGGTAATGGGTCTGCAGGGCTTCCTTCGAATTGCTTTCACAACTGCTGAACTTCATGCTGTCTTAAGTGAACAGCAACAAACAGAAGAGGATGCTACAGTGCATGTGATTCATTATGATGTCACAGTCAGTGACTAATCATAGTCTTCCTCTATCAAGATGACTGAGTGATCGGATGCCGTGCCTTTCATTACACAAAAGAATTTCCTGGAATTGTGGAGTCATTGTGTTTGGTTTTGGGCTCCTTATGTAGTTTATGTAGTTTGTTGTCTTGGTGTTCTCACCTGTGTACTGTCACATTCTGTGTTTAAAAGCTTTGGGATCTATGTTAGGGTTAGTGGATTTTCAGCCCTACTGTTTTGTACTTCTTAGGCTTTTCTGTGTCTGTTTTTTAGTCGCTGGAGTTTTGTGTCTTTTGTTTTCGTGTGTTGTGTCATCATTGTAAAATCACATTCATGGCCCACACACTTGTCTGTCATCTTTGAGAGTTCTCACTCATTCCATGCGGTAAGCAAATTACACAGTTATTTCACAGGGCACATTATAATACTTTGATGCTATACGTTTGTACTGAAAATCACTGGAAGTAACATTTTGTTATAATGACACAAGAGAAACAGGGATGCAATAAATAAATGTCATCATTCTGATTACAACAGAGTGGGATTTAATGTGAAAACATAATGCATAAATGGTAATTTATTGTAACATTAAAGTACATATAATATTTATTTGGATGTCATAATGGATTAGTTATTACTCTTTATTATTCTAAAACAATGAGCAATGTTTTAATAATTTAATGTGAGTAATTATGCTGTGTAATGTTGAAATAAATAATTTTTCTAAGTTATTTTTACCTGACTAACATAAATTCAACGTGATTTCACAGGGTTTGAGTGGTTAGGATGATGACTGGCATAGATTCCAAGTGAAATACTGAGTTTGATACTGTGGTCCTCATAATTTATAAGCAGCATGTTCTGTTACAAAGAGCAAGTATCATCTGTAAAGTCTTAATGAGTTACAGATTGTCTGTGAGTGACCCTCTGTTCTGATGTCACAGGCCTTGAAATCTCTGGCTTTGGTTTCTGATGCAGCATGCAGAAAGAATAGCGACACTCAAGAGTTTGTCTTTTAAACAGGTTTCCCAACAGAATTGTTACAACACACCCATCACAGATAAAGGCATTAACATTACATTGTTAATTGGGTGCAATGTTTGTCTTGGCTTAATTGCTGTTGGGTACCAGAACAGAACTCAGTGCACATAACAAAAGCCTGTATAATTTGATTTGAAGCTGAGTCTTTGTCTGACAGGGTTATAAGAGCACTGTCTGTAAAGTAATGGCATGAGTTTTAAAAATTCACACTTTCCGTTTTATAGATTTGTAATACGGGGTGTTTTGTAAAAGCTACCTGCTACTTGCGGTGCATATTTGTATATTGTGTAGCAGATGTGTTGCCATGGGAATCCCCTTTTACTTAGGACAAGAATACAATTAGTTCCCCAACCAAGGGATGTGTGTCCTTAGCTCACCAGTGCACTCATCTTTCCTGGAACCTCTCTGTAGGCTGCAAGGTCATCAGTTCAAGGTCTGGTTGCCTCTGTAGTAATTGCAAATGTTTATATCTTTATCCTATTGTAACACTATTTGAATGTATTGATATTACCGGGTATTCACAAAAGGCAGTTTTTACTGAATATGACAAAGTATGAATATTTTTTTGTTGATGAAGATATGATCACTAATCTTTTATAAGAGTGTTTTTGTTCATCAGAAGCAGATGGGCAACATTCATCTGTTTTATTCATCAAATCCCACATGACTGTGACAAGAATATTGTGTGTTCCTGACTTTCTTTGTCTTGAAGTTTCTGCAAATAAAACAAATAACTTCTGCTTTGTGCACTACGGGTCAGATGTGTGAACTGAGTGTTTATATTCTCCACATGGACACTGAACGGTCACATTCTCTCCCATTTCAATAGGGCCAGTGGACGGCCACACAGAGTTATTATGAAGTTGGTAGTGAGAGGACACAACAGCGGTGTGATTTCTAGGAAATTGTCCTGTAATAGAAGAAGAGATTTTATTGTCATTGAGTATATACATGTGTTACAACAGATACATTTTACAATGAAATTGGTTCTCTGCATTCAGCCCATCCCCTTGGGAGCAGTGGGCAGCTATCATTCAGCACCCAGGGAGTTAGCACTAGGTGTATTGCTGAGGTTTTTGGGGACACACCTGGTGGCTGGGGCAGAATTCTAATTTACACAGCCCACTCAGATGATCTACCCATTGAACCACCAGTTGCGATATGCTGAGTTTAGCAGAATTTAGCAAAAGCTGAAACAGTGGTCTGTCAATTCTCAGGTTGCTTCAAGTGCCTAAAAGACAGACAGAGAGAAACATTGCAGATAGCCTTTGATGCTATCCTGTAGAAGAAGATGAGGATGGGATACTGTGTGCTTTGCCAGTCCTGACTGCAGGTGAACTTTAGATAATACCCAGGAACAGTTGGACTAGGTTCTTAGTGTGTTCTTATAGAAGCATGATGCAAACACTGGGCCAAAGGTGAAACTTAAGGCACTGTTATTATGCTCTGGAGATGGTTTGTATACCATATGGTTATGGATCAAAAAGTCTGACATGATGGAAGACTGAGTTATTATTTTGACCCCAGCTGTGAGTCCATGATTGAACTCCTGCAAAGGACATAACATTTCAAGAAGGGCGTAGACTTTGGTATGGATGGTAGGAGTATATTTTGGGAGTTCTTCAATTGTCCTGTGTGTGTTTACCAGGGAGAGTTGTTGTTGGGCTGACTTGATCCCTGCTAGTGTTGAAACCAAAGCTGCACCCTTGAATTAAGCAACGGTTTTGGGAGCTTTAAAGACTTCATGCTAATTCAGGAATGTTTGTCAGGATTGTGAGAAAGCACGGCAGTCGTGCCGGGTTTTGATGAGGACCTTTTATTAGAGAACATATGGGCCTCCGGTGTGAACTGGTGCCATAGTTACAGACAGGAAGGAAGTGGCAAGTAGATAGTCTGCATCTGCTGTCACTGAACTTAATAAAACTGGCGTGCCTCCAGTGAATGAAGTGTGGTGGCGTAATGTTGGCATTATGAATCACAATTAAAGGCTGTGAAGAGGATGTGGAGTAGGTTTGTACAGGGGTGGTATGTCTTAAGTGTGGTAATGTTGAACTAACAAGCGAGCAGAAGTGACTCATAGGTAGTGTTGTGAACCACAGACGACGTATGGAGATGCCTTTAAGCTTTGAAACAGCCTGCTGTGGATATTGTAGAGAAAAGCATCTCAGTAAGAACACAGGTCCCATTGAAAGGAAACAAAATGCCTGAGGCTGAAAGTATGGTAGATGAGTGGCTGTATGGGCACCTCCACCAGGTGGAGAGAGTGGCCAAGGGAGGTGGAGGAGGTCAGTGACTGCAAAACAGGTGAGAAGAAGGTACATTGTCCACACAACATCACTGAGAGGTATTTGGCCCCACACAAAACTGGTAAATGGGATGAACTGGACAGCAATGTCCAAAAGAGAAAAAGAAAAAGAAAGTGTATAAACATTGTGAAAAAAGAAAATGCATTTGTTGTCAAAGGCTTGGACAGAATTGTCTAGAGCAGTGGTGTTCACACTCAGTCCAGGGAGAGCATGTTTTTCCAAGCAATTCATTCTTTTTAATTTAACAATTATCTACTGGGGCCACTGGGCCCGAGTTTGAGAGCGACTGGTGTAGAGAAACTAGTCCAACACAGTATGACATGATACAGAGATAATATGGAGCTAGAAAGCAGGACATGGATGAGCCAGTGATGCAGCCAAGTGGAGGGTCAGAGTGAACTAATTAACTGGTCAACTGACATGCTGATCAGCTACATACCTGTACGCCAGTGGGTTTGTCACCCAATTCTCAGCAGTGCATTTACTTAAGTGCATTCTGAAAATAAACTATAAATTTTCATCAAATATTAGAAAAATACATGAACATATGCTCCCTACCATTCAGTACAGTATTACCCTAGAAGACAGTAAAAGTTAAACAGAAATTTGCACATGCGTTTTGTCAAAAATGGCTTAAATGTAAAATGACCTTATCACTCTACCACAGACAGGAAATTTAACCAACAACGTGAAAAGACTGAATAATTTCCTGCAAGGTGGTAGGATTTACCTTTGAACACTTCTGTCTAGACACTTTTCAATCTCCTCTCTGACTACTTTTTAGATGTCTGCTATGTCCATGCTTTAGTATTGGGCAAGATATGGCAAAAGAAATACTGGTAACTCACGTGTCAAAGAGCATACATGCAAAATTTCCTTAGACATGTGGTCTAATTTATAAAATAAACACCAGATTTAAAGGAAAGGTTCAATGTAATATGAATAATTATGGGTTGCAAATTAGCACAGTCATCTATATGCTAGACATGGGGTTACATGAGGGCTATGTAGATAAAATGGTTATATTATCCTTCCAGGATCGTGGATTCAAATCCAGCCTGTTTGTTTTGCACAAATGCGTATATTACACAGATGTGTATGTACTGCAGGGTTAAGCTTTAAGGACTTTGATATGAAGGAGGATCTTGACTTTGGTTTTTCTGGTAAGGAAAAGCAGCACATGAGTGACAGTAAAGCGAAGTCTTGACGTATGACTTTAAATCCATTTGAAGAGGAGTTTCCTGTAATCTCTTTCCTTCTGCCAGCAAAGTTCATGCTCGACTTCCTGCTCCCTGTGGTTTGGAGCAGGTTATGACTCTTGAACTTAAGTCGTCCTCTGTAGTGTGGTCTAATTTTCTTGTGATTACAATTTAGTGCTTTGCTGAAAATCATTGCTGCAGAGATTAAAGTTTAGAGAAAGTTCAGTTACTCGAGATCTCAGGGTATCACACAGTAGGATCTCGGTTTGCTTCCCTCACTCTGGCCGTACTGCAGCTCCAGGACTTCATTCACCATAGGCCTCACATACAGCACCAATCTTTGCATAAGGAGCACGCAAATTTAACTCTGCTTATGAGATGAATTCCTCAGACCTCTGCGTGGAGGTCTGCCTTTTGTGAAACTATTTTGAAAAAACTGGGCCGCGTGGAGGGAAAGTATCATTCATGTCTTGTTTCGTCGTCAGTCATTTTAATTACAGGTGAAACTGTGCTTTGGATTTTACAGCACATCAGATAAACCTCTCAGCTGTGCATGAACGCATCTGACACAGGTAATCAATTCAAAGACTCCTGCTTTCAGGAGCTACTTTTCCAAGAAAGCACATAGCATCCAGATTTAAGGGGCTCAAATGATGAAACTGCTGGAGAGCCCTTCGATTTTTAATTAACATTTCAGTCAAAGGAAATAATCGGACATTTTGGTCTGCTATACATATAACTGTCTCCAAACATTTTGGTAATATATGGCAGTGTCAGACTTGACTGTGTATTTGTACCTAAGACTGGCTGGATAATTACAGTGGTCAGATCGTTAGCTTTTACTGTACCTTGCTTTCCTGGCTATTTAGCTGCAGTAAAAGTACTCTATATTGGAATTCATTTGAGAAGATAATGTTTTATGCAGCAACTAAACCCATCTGTTAAAGACATTGCAAGATAAAGCTGAAGAGCAACTAATTTTAAGTTTTCTGGCATTTATATTTTCTTTCATTAGTTCAGTGTATCATTATAAGTTACATTACACAGTTTTCTACCAAACTTTTGGTAGTGCTGTTCCCGTTCACCTTGGCCTAGAACGCAGCACATCATTCTTCTTGTAGGCTCCAGGCACAATGAATGTTGAGGTACATTGAAAATATAATGACTGCTATAAGTTTTTTTTTTTGTGACACAGATTTAATATGAATAATTGTCAGTGTAATTAGGGGGTATTTATCAAAACGTACAGTATGCCGATAGGGCTCACGTGCCTTCTTTTCCTGGTGCATGAAGTAGATCATCTAACAAATGTGACTTTCTCTGCTGCAGAAATATGTTAAAATGCTGGCGTTCCCAGCCTTGGCCCTTTACTGTAATTATTCCAGACAGCCTTCAACATGTAATGTTTGACTTTCAAACCACCATCGCAGTAGGAGTTTAGATGATGATGTTCTAACACAAACACCAGCCAATGAGTTCCCCACCTCTTTTAATAAATTACAGAAAACACTGCAGTTAAAGTGGTTAATGGTCACATTTTCAAGGAAAATGCATTATACATGTGTTCCCTGATGAAAAAGTTTCATACATGTTTATGTGTTAAATTTATCTAAGATGAGTGCTGCGACCTGAAGCGTTTCAGCTACTTGATGAGTAGTTCCAGTTCTGCCAACGAGCTGCTGACCAAATCTAACTGGCCAACCAGGTTTAAAGACCTGCTGGCCCATGTCTTTAGTGATGAATTGCTTTATCCCAAGACATAAGTGGAGCTGTTTCATCCACAAGCGGTAAGGGGAGCGCCACTAGTTCAGCACGCATCTGATGGGCGCCTGCTGTTGCCATGGCGCTCATCCTTTACTGCAACATGGGCCTTACATCACTTTGCTTTTAAAAACTAGTTTTTAGCCATTTGGAGCATTAAAGGGTCACTTTTAACTATTTATTATTACCAGTCTCAACTACTCTGATCTTTTAACAATTTAAAAGTTGAAGTGGCCTGATGTACTAGATTTTAAAAACATTTCAAACACCTGTTTATTGTATTATATTATTTCTGTATTATTTAAAATCTTGAATCCATGTATTGTATTGTATTATTTGTTTCTTTTTAAATATTTATGTCTGTATTTTAACTATTTTTGTATTTTAATTGTTATTGCAAATAAAAATTGTGTATTAAAAAATGTCTTTAGTGATGAATTAGTTCAATGTCTCATAAATTTGAAGTTTTGCTTTTTCAAAAGATGTTATGGACTCAGGTTCCTTAATAGACATAACACTGAGTTGTCGATGAGTTCAGTTCTTGAATGATGGCACAGTCTGGTGAGAAAAGCACCATTGTCACATCAGAACATTGAAATTATGGTGAAAACAATCTAATTTAAAAAAAAATTTGATCTTGGATGTCATGAGCATCATCTATTATATGAGCATGTCATCGTTGTCAGGTTTCTTCACTCGCATCACACAGTTCCTTGTACTTATTCCTCGAAATGTGCCAACTACTACTGAATAATATAAACTACTGAGGAGTAATGATGTAAATTCCCCCTTTACTGTTGAGAAATTATCATGTATGTACACATTTAGCTACTAATTAGGTGTGTAACTGCTGAAATATTACAATGTTTAAATATTAAATATTACAATTACAATATTACAATACCCTTTTGTGAAGGCTTTAAGAAGCTTAAGTTACATAATCAAAGTCAAAGCTCACAAATGAAAAGCACCAACCAAATGTCAATAAATGTTCAAATGCTTAGCTAGCATGTCAGGTGACAGTAATGCCATGGCATATAGATTGTCTTGGTTTCCTTTTTGATACTTGTATAATTTTCTATCTTTGCTAGGATAGGTATATAATTACAACACATTTGTGTTTCTAGCTAAAATATTTTTTATTTTCTTCTTTTTAAAAAAATTTAAAAGGAAAATGCATGCAGATGTCATATTAGTGAAGAAGGTTTGTACATTTACCTGTCAGGTGAAGTGTTTCCTCCAGCAATCCTCTCCATTTCAACTAAATGCCTGCCTTGAATTAGACTGGCATGTCATTTACAAAGCAGTAGAGGATGCATTTGTAAACTAAATTGTAGCACAGCAAATTGAGTCATTTTCTAGAATGTTTTAGGACGGGGTACTGAAAGCATGTTTTTCCTCCTAAATGTCTTTTTGGCCTAAATTTGCTTAATTGGATTGCTTTTGCATCCACCTCAGGCTACATCATATTGCTTTCAATTTAGAAATTCAGAAAATTAGCATTTCCTGTATTACTGAATAACTGTGAAGGTCATACAAGCTTGGTGGCTCAGTGGGTAGAACATCAGGCTGGAAATGCAGAAATCACCTGGTTTTACTCCCAGTCCAGGCACCAGGTGCGTCCCTGAGCAAGACACTCAGCATTAGCTCAATGTAACATGTATCTGAATTATAAGTCACTTTGGATAAAAGTGCCAGCTGAATGAATATGATGTAAAACACAAATTACATTTTGCAGTTACAGAGATGTGCCTTTCAGTACTGAAACACACACAGCTTCGTAGTTTGTGTTTCCATCTCTTACCTTATACCTGAATGAAAAGCGAAATCATGTTTTCAGTGAAAAAAAAAGATGAGTTGCATTACATGGGAGTGTGGTGATAGGGCATACTGTGAAGGAGAACATCTCTTGTCATAAACTCCATGGCCCATTCAGGCAGTTCCTGTTCAACCACAATGGAGCTGTTTGATGATAACTGTGGATCTTTCTCCAACGGAGCTTCACCAGTCACCTGACATTATTAAATGCCCAAGTATCTCTGTCATGTGTAGGAATTGCAGCCATAAACCTGTTCAAATAATGTGTTTTTCAAGTCTAACAGGCATTTGTTGTTATTCTGACCGTTTTCATTACATTTGGTTTTACCTTTGTGTATATTCAGTAATATGTGCCTGTTCCTTTGAGGATATTCAGTAATACGTGCCTGTTCCTTTGAGGATATTCAGTAATACGTGCCTGTTCCTTTGTGTATATTCAGTAATACGTGCCTGTTCCTTTGTGTATATTCAGTAATACGTGCCCCTGCAGCAATGCATGTACATAATGTCCTTCATGTTAAATATATGCATTAAATAGGTAATAGACCAAAAATGAGGAACAGAAACATGATTAGCACCTGCATTAACGCTAGAATTAATGGCCATTGAATGGCCAACTCTAGTAAAGGCCTGCATAAAATGTATGGGATGTAGAAAGTGGCACATCTGAAAACACGTGTGTCTTCAATGGCAGCACGCCTGTTTCATTGGAGTCTGGCTCTCAGGGAGCCATGGTGTGGAGAAGTTCTTCTGCTGCCCAGGCCATGGGCCTTCGGGTCAAGGGGGCTGAGGAAACCTCAATGATGATGTCAGAGTTATTGGCATGAGAACAAGGGTACCTCACAGCTGTCGATAACAATCAACTGATTTTTGATTTAACACTGAGAGAGATAAGTGTTTTTCAGTTTTAAAATTGCAGTACGTGCTTTATCATGTATGTTCAGCAGCCTGTAGCCAAAACAAGTGAACTCAAGAAAGCCAAATTAAAAAACATCAGTGTACCCACTGGGCACTTCAATCTGTAATAAAAATACAGTGTGTAAATGTTCGGCAAGGAGTTCAGACAATCTTGTGTAAAATATTTGTGCAGTTTTCACATTCTTGCCTGGATTTATACATGAGTACATTGTTACATACGTATGTTACAGAGTGAGAAACATGGGCTGCTCAGGTAAAGATGATGCAGAGAGGTAAGAAATCACCTGATACTATATTCTGACAAGGTGGTAACACATCTCTTACTGAAAAACAGTAACGTATTCCCAAGGCAAAATACCGTAATAAAAGTCTAATTGTTTCAATTCAACAGGTCCCCAGATCACTGGTAATAACAGTCTATGGCTTTTCTCAAGTTTTTTCACTCTTCAAGGATTCAAAGTAAAGCTTGAGAAGGAAAAGAAACTCCCACTAGAATTTAAACCTTTTTTCCAAATACCAATTCATATCTATTCCAGCAGTTAAACTGCATTTGAGGCAGAGAGTGAGGCCACAACCTCAAAAAGATGAGGACACTGTCCAATCACAAGACGAAACTTGTATTCAATATCTGTGATGTTTCACAATAATGTAGTAAAAATTATTTTACATGTCATATATATATATATATATATAT